>VDFB02026320.1:164905740-165505740 GCA_007258455.2 Sequoia sempervirens | reverse complement strand
AATGGTTGTATCTTGTCGGGAGCAAGTTTTTGATGTTTAGGTCTCTTTGATTGGGTATTCTTTTCTACATTTTTTTCCTTATTCGTGTGGATTGTTAAGTTGTTTAGTATTGTAAGATCCTTTGTATCTATAGAATATATTGGTTCTTTTTGTATTTATGATAGTCATGTCTAATATGAATTAAGGAATGAACTAGGTAGAGGAGTTTTTAACATTTATGTTCCAGTGCTCTTGAAATGATTTTCAAGTGGCTAATAGTGAAGATATTGAATAGATAGATTCAGGGTGTTGACCTCATAAAATGGATTTCTAAGAGTGATAGTATCTTACAATATAAATAAGTTAGATTGTGTTGTACCCATCTGACATTTTCATGTTGTGTCAAGTTTCAAAGCTGAGATGTTGTTTTCCTAAATACAAGTCATGTTTTGATTGTTGTTTAGTTTGTTTTGTCGTGCATGTTTTGCATTTCTACATGTTTGTAGGGTCATGAAACAAAATATTTCAAGTCATTCATCATGGTGGAAAGAAGACGTTGAAATGGTGGAATTTCTAAATATGATTTCAAAAGTGCATTTGAATAAGAAGATAGTTGGTATCAAACTACAAGTCACAATGTAAAGGTGTACGCAAGGATCATAAAATGCACTCAAATGAGGCGGAAGGATTCAATTTCAGTTCAAAATAAAATTCCATGTATAGGTGTGCTTGGGATAGTAAAGGATGCACTTTACAAAGTGAAAATTTAAGGCTATTCATAGGCACACACTTGGGAGGCAGAGGCACACTTCATAAAACAGGGTAAGTTTCTTGTCAAAGCAAACCTCAGTACTTAATGCATAAGTGTGTGCCTTGTGAGCCAAGGTACACTTCGTAAAGGAAAATTCAAAACTACTATTTGTTGGAAATGTTGTCATTGATGTCAAATGTGAGAAGACAAATGTTGTCATTGATGTCAAGCAGGTGCATGACTGAAGATAACATATTGCAGGGGCATGACTGAAGGTAACATATTGCAGATGTCAAGTTGAAGGACCATCATTGATGACACAGATTTATTTCATGAATACAATCTTCAGATTAAATACAAATAAGAGATCGATACTTACAAGGTCAAGGTGTTGATATCGGCTATAAGTCCATAAGACATATCACAACGAAAGAGCACATGATTGAGGCACTAATGAAAGAAGAAATCAGGGATGATAAAGTTCAAGACTTGAAGAGAATGGAACGGACAAATTAAGTATAAGCAGATTCAAAGACATCGAAGATTTGTTAGTGAAATACATGACAAATTAAGTGTAAGCAGATTCAAAGACAAATTAAGAATTTGTAAGCAAATTTCTCCAGATCATATGATGTATTTGTTGCTTGGTTTCAAGATTGTTTTGGGAGCGCTTGTTAGCGTTAGTCACTAGAGGGATTCATGTGTTGGAATAAGTCTTCATTGATGTCAAAAGGTCAATAGCATTGAACAGATTTTGTGGCATAGATGGGTGTATCACAACATGGCATTGTGTATGTAATATTTTACATCATGAAATATGCTTGTTTCTTCAAATCTGAGAAGAAGATATAGACGGGTGTTCAATTCAGTTCGAAGACTTCAAAACACCAAATAAAGGAGTAATAGATGCAACAAACTATGATAAAGGAACATAAATAATGTAAAACAGAGATAATACATATCACATACATAAATTGAAGTTATCAAAAGCACTGTTCGATGAAACCTGGAAGAAAAGCGATTGCTGTTTTGATAAAAGCAATCTCATAAAATTATTCATGAAAGTTAACTAATCGCATTCATGGAGAGACACGTTTCATCCTTGAAATGACATCAAGTTGTGATCTGAAGAGACACAATTCATCCTTGAAATTATTCATGAAGGATGTGATTATCTTCTTTAAGGAAATAGAATTAAACTGAAAAGGTGCAATCTGATTCATGTGGAGTGACATGATTTATCTCTGAAGAGATACATGGATTGGTGCTATCATCTTAGGCAAGTGGTGTGATTATTTTTATTAAGGCAAACAATAAAAGACAGATCTAAAATGGAGTTTTTAATGAATAAGTGTGATTTGTTTATGAAAAGAAAATCAATAATCTGAAGGGGATTGATTAAGGTTGAAGCCAACAAAAAGGCACATCTGAAAAGGTGTGATTAAGACATGAAGAGGCAGAGTTTTGAAAGATGTGTTCTTTCATCAAAGAGTTACAATCCTTGAGCAACCTATATACTTAATATCCAAAACAGATTTGCATTGGGTGTGTTGTGGGTGAGGATTAAAGATAAATATTATATCTACACCTACAGATCTGCATACGAAAATGTAAGAAGAAGATCATTATAAATGCAGAACTAAGAGAAGAGTTAATGGCAATGGCGTGTAGAATGAGCAATGAATAAGATCTAAATAAAAGAGAGTGTAGAACGATGAAATAAAGAGTGTGTGCTTTTAAAGATATATGATATGTATACTGAAAGTCTATACATGCAGATCTAAAATCAATATATGCAGATTTATGAAGTAGATTTGAGCAGATTTGTGAAGCGTGATTAAGCAAAATTATGGAGTGTATTTGGGAAGACATAGGAAACATATATAGGAAGATATAAAGAGGAATCAAATGCAGATTTCTGAGTATCAGAGTAGAGTGAAGGGTTGAACAGGTGTGTAATGAATAGTATATGAATAAGAGCAGATTGAGAAAGGGTTAAAGGGCAGAGAAATGAAGTGTAACTCAGATTTATTTTAAGTGTATATGCAACCCATGTATGAATGATAAATGAAAACATATATGATGAATATATGTGAAGATAAGAAGCATAAATCTATGTGAAAATATTGGCATGATAGTGATCTGATTTGTGAAAAGAAAGAGTACTTGATTTGGATCAGATTTGAGGTAGGAGAAAGTGTGTGATTAGACTTGTGAGAGAAGAAAGTATATATGTGTAAACCTGATTTGAAAAGAAATGACTTACATCATACAGAATCAGATTTGTGTTTGAATCAGAATTATGTTTGAATCAAAGTTGTGACTGAATCAGGTTTGAAAGAAATATATTTGAGCAGTATTGTCCATCATCCGTTGAGGAAGCAACATTGAAGGTGGAACTTTGTTTCTGAAGTCATTATCTCTTGCTAAGTTGGTGCTTGGCAAGTGGGGGTTGGTGCTCCTTGTAGGTTGGTGCCTACTAAATCAGAGATAGGGGTTGGTGCCTACTAAAGTGAAAGAGTTGGTGATTCAAGTAGGTTGGTGCCTGTTGTGACCTTTTCACACATCGCCCCATTCAAGATGGGGACCCCTAATTTTTGCTCCATTCTGGTCTTTTGGCTTGGGTTTTTGCCTCTCTCTCTCTCTCTCTCTCTCTCCGTCTCTTTTCTATCTGCCTTTCCGGGGATTGTGCCCGTCATTGAGCTTAAAACGTGAAATGTTGGCCAGGTCTGAAAATCAGGGTTTGTGCTTTTTTGGTCAGTCTGAGGTCGAATGAAGTAAGTAAATTGAAAACAGAGCTTAACATTGTTGTCAGTATGCTTCCAGCAGGCTCTCAACAAATTTTCATCAAATTCCGAGTACTTACTATTTTTAGTAAGTATGCAATTACAGGCAATCTATCAGCATTTTTGAGAATCCGACAGTCACACCACATTCAGAGCACATCAGGCTGCTCGTGCGCAAAATTTGAACTGAAACAAACAACTTTCTATTTTTAGTAGTCCAGCTTCCAGAGCAAATTTCAGGGCTTAGATGCAGAGTTTTCCTTTGCATATCTAGATATTCCTTCTGGGTTTTTTGAGACCTTCGCGATGGTATAACATGCAAAACGAGACGACAACTTTCAGAATTCAGTCTTCCGAGGCTATTTTTAGGGTTTGCATGTCAGGGTTTTCTTTGCATGTCGGCATATTCCTTATGGGTTTTTCGAGAGCTTTGCAGTGATGTGACATGCAAACGGAGATAATCACTCAAGGAACTTACTATTTTTAAGTGCCTCGGCGCCTCCCAGCACTTCAAAATCATGAGCTGATGCAATGTAAAGAACAAGAAACAGAGATCATTTGATATGCATGAACAAATTAGGGTTTCCAGCTTCGGAAAAGAGGGGCGAAAAGTCAAAATTCGAAAACCGGTGTAAACCACCGCGATTAGCATCCTTCAGGCTATCTGCTGGTAAAATTTCAAGTCAAACGGAGCACTTATTATTTATAGTAAGTTAGTTTGGAAACGCAAATCACGTGGTCAAATTTCAAGTCAATCTGAGCAGGGGAGCTATCATAAGCGAGCAGTTACTATTTATAGCAAATCACCTTCAGAAATCAGCTAAAAATAGCAAGCCAACTAAAAATAGCAGTGTCAACAGGGTAACAAGGTTGTGAGGATGCAGTGTTTGAATGAATGAATGAATGTTTTTAATCACGTCCACGAGGCCAAGCAGCCTATGGGACCCAAAGATAGCAAGCGAAGAGACGTGAACCCCAGAAAATGCAAAAAAAAACCTATGTTTCTTTTTCTTTCTGCATCTTGGATCTTCTGCTGTGTATCTTGATCAGAAAATCTGCAAACCCTATTATCTTCTCTTCTTCAAACATATCACCCAAATTGTTCCCTTTTAATGTCTCAGTATAATTGATCCGAATGTCCTTGTAAGCCGAACATTCCCTGATGTAGTGCCATTCTGTCTCAACCACTCCTTGAGTGCAATATCTACACCTTCTGTCTGCCCACTCCTCTTTAGGTATCATCCACCTTCCGGTCTCACATCTAAGCTGGTGCGAACTTGTTCTAATCTGAGCTATCAACATTTTCGCTTTCCATTTTATTTCCATTCCGATGTAGGTCTTTTGTGTGTGGTCATGCGTAGGGTTAAAATGTTTGACATAGTATTCTTTCTTCCTCCCAAGTGGCCCTTTCCACATGCTTTCTTTGAACTTTCCTTGCACATACCTTTTTATTTCCCTATTGGCATTTGGACACTCACTTATGCTAATACCCCACTTGCTCATCCATTTGATATTCTGTTTCATCCACGTGCTCTTTCTTCTATCTAATTTTTCATTTGCTGCCATTTTTGGCCAGCGATGAGTCTCCATGTTATCTAGTCTTCTTAGATAGCTTAGCAACCAAGACATAGCAGACGCTTCAACAGGGAAAGCCCCGGCCTCAGCTAGAACAATCTCGTAAGGGACAGTAGATTTAATCCTGAGACTCTGTGTGATTAAATGTTTTTGTAATCTCTCTATTTGTCTCCACTTTTTTGCTGAGGTGTTGCTACCCCAAACTTCACATCCATATAGTACCACTGGAACAACTAAAAGCCTAAAAAGAGTTTTCTTTGTCTTCCAATCCCATAACTCGGCCCTTTTGCATCTATTTTGCAATGAGTGTAAAGCTTTCCATCCCCCTTGTATCCTCTTTGCTCTACACGTTTCCCAGCTGAGTTTGTTGTGGAAATCAAGGCCAAGATACTTATATTCATTGACCACCTGCAAGGGGCTGCCTTCAAAAACAAATTCCCTATGAACCTTCTTTCTCTTCAAGGTAAAGATCATGACCTTAGTTTTGGTAGTGTTCACTTGCATCCCCACCTGATGACAAAAGAGCTCTAGCGCTTTTAAGTGTTCCTTCAAATCTTGTGCTGTTTTTGCCATTAAGACCAGATCATCCGCATATAAAAGCAGCTTTATGACACAATTGGTCAAGTAGACCCCACCCCCACCAAACTTATCGATCCACTCCTCTAATTTGTCAATGTATATCCCAAATAATGTAGGGGATAAAGGGCATCCCTGCTTGACCCCGATATCACTTCCAAAACGTTCTGAAAATCCTTGTTTGGTTCGAATTTTGGCCCAAACCTGTTCATACAGCCTATGGACAGCAGCTCTATAGTGTATTGGAATTTCCAATTCTTCCATCCTACTCCATAATTTGCTCCTAGGAACCGTATCAAAAGCTTTCCTAAAGTCAACAAAGCAGCAAAAAACCTCCTCTCCTTGTTTATCCCAGACTTTCTCGATCAAGTGTCTAAGAGTCATGCAATGATCAATAGTAGAATGTTTTGGCCTGAAGCCCGCTTGCCCTTTTGCGCGTTTTCCCTCCTTTTCCGCCCAAACACTGATTCGCTTTTCTATCATACTCCCAAAAAGTTTGCCAAAAAGAGGGTTGATCATTATAGTGCGGTAATTTGAAGGGTTGTTGATGTCACCACCTTTGAGCAGGGGGATGACAACACTAGTCGTCCAATTTGCAGGAAACCGATATTGAAGGACCTCATTGAATATTTTTTTAATATGAGGCGTGAGAGCCTCCAATCCCCATTTTAAGTGTTCTGCCTGTAAACAATCTATGTCACGAGCTTTACCCATTGCCAACCTTTTTATTCCTTCTTTAATGTTCTCCGAAGAAAAAAGTTTAACCCTTGAGTCAATTATTGGAGGGCTGTCTTTATCTTGCCCCCTCTCATAAAGTTGCTTTGCATACTCTAACCATTCAAGGTCTGTAATATTGTTCTCTTTATTCGTGTCTTGTTGCTGCAATTCTCTCCAAAAGCCCCTTGGATTGTGCCTCCCAAGCAATATTAACTCCTTCCTTCTAGTTTGCATATACACATCTTTTTTCAGTCTGACCAGCTTTACATATTCTTTGTTATTTCCCCATTTTTTAGCCCTTTTCCTTGCTGCTTTACAATCCTCATCGTACCATGGGTTAGCTGGAAAGCTATTTTTATCACTTTTTTTAGGCCTAGACCTTTTGCAAGAATTGAGGGCCTTGAGAATAATAGAGGTCAACATGGTGCTGTCTATACTTTTTTTATTTGAGTTGAACATCCCATTGGTTCCCACCTCGTGCAATTGTTTTTCCAGCGTTGTTCGGAAGGTTTCTTGGTTTTCCTGCGTCAAAAGGATTGAACCTTGAGTAGCTTCTTTCTTTTCATTATACTGCGTCATCTCTTGCCGTTGAGTACCATTTTGTATGCTGATTTTCACCTGTATTGGATTGTGATCTGAATTCATTTCTATGGGACACTCCTTTACCTCTATGCCTATTAAACTTGTCACGAGTTTCTTTGAGCTTATAACATAGTCCACCACACTTTGGCCATTGTATGTGTGACATGTGATGTTCCCAGAACTAGGCCACATTTTTAAACCATTGCATATAATTAAATCATACAAGCTGCACATTCCTAATAATTCTGCCCCATACAGTGTGATATCTCCTTTTCCATCTTGAGATAATCTTTCCCACTTTTGATTCCCTTCCTCTTCTAGCCATAAAGGGTTGTCCCCTCTTCCCATCTCAATATCAAGGCAAAGAGACTGGTTATTTGCAGTTCTAGCATTAAAATCTCCAATTAGAATGATTTCCCCTTTGTGTTTATATGCTGTTATGTCGTTTTTCAAGGCTGCATATGGGTCTTCTTTGTCTAATTTCTTCTTCTTGTAGAATTTTGAACCATGGGGAGCAAAGTAACATGCTGCAAGATAAATTATGTTCTCCTTTAACTTTATTTTTATCCATATGTACTGCTTATTTGTATCTTCCTTTTCAACTTGTATGATTTTTCCCCAAGAATCTCTTACTAAAATTGTTACTGCTCCATATCCCTTGCCGCTTTCGGTTAGCTCATTCCAAACTAACATCTTTGTGTAACCTTCAAAGTTCGGAACCTTGCAGCTCTCATGTTCATGTGTTTCAAGGAGGGCAATTATGTCCATCCCCTCAGCTATGGGCCCTAAACCAGGCCCCCTCCTCCAAGGATAGCCCCTACAGTTCCAACTTACCAGTGAGAGGTGTGCCTAGGGGGTCCCGTCTTCCTATTTATCATGTGTATTTTTGTTGCTGAATTGAACTTTCCCTCTATACATCCAAGATTCATTACCTGCATTTCTTGCTGATTTGAAATTTCAAATCATTATGAGCTTCAGAGATGCAAAAATCAAAGGACTTACTATAAATAGCAGGGCATGGATAAACTGGCAGGGATGAGAAAAAAATGGCTAAGTGTTGGTGTTCGTCCACCTCTCATAGCAAAATGCGCTTTCTTCATGCCAAGCATAGAAAACTTCTAAGTCTGGAACTTCATCCTGCAGCCGTGGCAAATGCGCCAAAATTCAGGAAAGTCAAAGAAAGTCAACATTTCTCATCCTCCTACCTAGCTCAAATGCGCCCAAGGGAAGCTGGTGAAAGTGGAAAAATATTCTAAGGCAAAATTTCGTCCTCCTCACCCCTCCAAATGCGCCCATCCTTCAAGCAGAGTAAAATGCGCCCATGAAGCATAATGTCAAAGAGGTCAATGTTTTTCATCCTGTAGCTATGGCAAAATGCGCCCACCTTGAGTTGATAGCAAAATTTTTTTCTAAGTGTTGAATATCCTCTTCACCCCTCCAAATGCGCCCATCCTCCTCCTAGGTGGAAATGCGCCCAAAAAGAGAAGAAGTCAAATGAGTCCAAAGTTTTTCATCCTTCTCCCTAGCTAAAATGCGCCCAAAACAAGGCATGTAGAGACAAAAACAAGGAAGATGAAGGGTCACATTCTAGGTGTGGGAAGTTTCATCCACCACATAGGCTAAAATGCGCCCAAGTTCAAAAGGGGTCAACAAGTCAACAATTTTTATCCTTCATGCATGCCTAAATGCGCCCAAATAAGGTCAAGTGAAGACAAAAACGGAGAAGTTGAAGAGCCATCCTGCAGGCATGGCAAAATGCGCCCAAGTTGAAGATGGTAAAGGTGAATGTAGGGTGGTGAATGAGGTAAAAGGGTGAAGCAAAATACTCCAAGGCGTGGTGAAAGTAAGGTAAATGCTAGGCGTGGTTGTTATCCCTCTTCAAGTGCTATATGCGCCCAAGGTGGTAAGTGTTATAAGGTGTTAGAAAATACTCCAAGGCGTGAGGTGAAACAAAATTGCTAGGCGTGGTTTTAATTTTCTTCAAGTATGCTATGCGCCTAGGGTGGTGAAATGAAATATAAGATGATGTGATGAAAATTTTTCCTAAGGTGTTGGAGCTTCAAGTGAAAATATTTTCCAAGTGTGAAATAAAATGCAAGGTGGTGAGTAATAGATAAAATATGCTAGGCGCCCTCATGAAGATTTTCTAAGCAAAGTTGATGTTTTTTTTTTTCTCACAGGCAAAGATGAGCAAGATTGAATAAAAATTTCCAAGGCGAAATTTTTCTAAGGCAAAATTTTCAAGTGATTTAAAATTTTCACTAAGGCAAAGTATTTTCTTCCTTAGAAAATACGCCTAAAGCTCAAGGTGGTGAATTCTTCTTCTTGAAGCACGAACAATTTTCCAGTGACGGAGTCAGAACGATGACAATGCAAGATGTTTTAAAATTTCTCAAGTCTGAGCAACGGAATGTTCACACAGATGAAGAACGGATTTGAATTGATGGAATAATTTTTTTTTCTAAGGTTCAAAATTTAAAAATTAAATGAACCCGTTCGTTGTGCACCCATGGATTCATCGCGTTTCAGAGAAAATTTTCTTCTGGGTACTGAACATTTGTGATGATAGATGGATTTCCATGTCTTCTGCACTTCGCCAACACTTTTTCAGTGAAGAATTCGATCAGTGCTCAAATTGTGAAATTTTCCTAAGGGATAATTTAAAATTTTCTAAGGCAAAGTGAATAAGATGTGTTTTCAAGATAAATTTTTTCTGGACAACGAATTTGAAGTGAATTGCCTAGATGATTTCGATCGAATTCTTCATGGATGAATTTTCCAGAGCGTCAAAGATGATTCAAATTTAAAATTTGCAAGACAGAGCTTCGGCTGGGGAATTAAATGGATTAAAAGATGAAATTTAGTTAAACATTTTCGAAAATAAATTGAGACATGCCAGTCAAAGTTGAACTTCTAGAAGGTTGAGATTCTTAGAGAAGTGTCAGAAATACCAGAGAGGGAAAATTCGAATTCTTGAAGTGGAGTAGTGGAAATTTAATGCATTAGCTATACTTAGCTCCTTCTAGAATTCGATTTTGGGCTATAAAATTGAGAAGTTTCTCACTTGATTTTCACAGCTGGAGAAGTACGAATTTGCTCTGAAGATTGTTGCTAAGTATTGCTGAAGCTTGAGGAGTTCGAAATTTTTTGCTAAGGCTGAAGTGTTGCTGAAGTGTTTCAATTTGAAGCTGAGAAGGATGACTTGAGTTTGTTGCTGAGTTCCAAAATCTGAAGTGAATGATTGCTAAAGAAATTCGAATTTCAAAGAGGAATTTGCTGAAGTTCGAACTTGTTCTATTGCTGAAGCTGGAAGGGCGCACTTGCTAATTGCTCGAGGTATGCTGGTAAGAATTAAGGTCTAGTTGCTGAGCTTTGAAAATCTGAAGTTGAAGGTGGTGTGAAGTGCGAACTTGTAAGAGTGAAGTTAATGAAATCTGCACTTTGCTAAGTCTCTTGAAGTTGCTGATTGCTAGAGTGAAGTGGGCGATTTTATTAAAGCTTGAAGTTGCTAAATTGCTGAAGTTAAAGCTTACTTAGAAATTTTTCTAAGTATTGAAGCTCGAATTTATTAGAAAAGAAGCTGAGGTTTGCGAATAAGAAATGTTATTGCAGCTTCTCAAGTTCTTGAAGTCGATTGCAGCCCCTGCACAATGTTTTATTTATTTTATAAATTAATTTGCTGATGGATGTTTATTGTTTTGCAGATGGCTGAGGCAAGGGCGATTGGCAAAGACAACAATGGTGCATCCAGGCAAGCGGTTATAAAGAAGCTGAGCAAGACATTTATGCCAGATTCAAAATTCATTTCGAAGTTGGGCAAGCTGACAGATACCAACTTGGGCTCCATCAACCTTGAAACTTTCAAGAACAAATGCTGGGGATTGGAAGTCATCGGCCTTCAAACACTTTGCACAATATTGTTCGAAGCGGATTATATGTAGCTGCTGGTTTCCCACCAGCCATTCAGTGTTCGGAGCTGATGATGGAGTGCGCCAATTGCTATGAGAAGGATCACAGGTCAATCATGTCACCGGATGGACAAGTACTTGCTAATCTCACTCCTTCAGCCATTGGTGAAGCTTTCGGGATCCTGGTGCACAGAAACATGGTTTACAAATCCAGAGAGCGAGCTGAGTGAATGTATGCTTCTGCATTCGAGAGATGCATGAAGACAATCAATACTCACTGGATGATCAATCCCAAGCCTTCTCGAACGAAGTTGCCAAAACAAATTATTGTAGATGACTTGAAGCAGGAGTACTGTGACCTTATCATGATGCTAAGTCGAGTTGGAGGTTGCCCACAGTCATTTATTTTCGAGCCCTAGATGTTCTATTACATCAACCTCGTGCTGGAAGGAAAGGACTACGTCAACTGGGCTGCAATGATCAGTGACAGTTTGCATGAGCAGCTCCTGAGCCTGAGAAGGACGAAGACGTTCTATATGAGCTCTTACATCATCTACATGCTGGCTCGTATGACGAAGTATAGAGGAATTTCTTACAAGGAGCCTGTTGGTTGTGGCTCTCACCAGTTCAAAATACATGAGGCTTGTCCGCAGTTGCACTTGGCAAGTACCACTCATTACAAGCGTGTCAATGACGCCTTCACCATGCATATCACGAGATTGCTTCAGGAGCGGATGCATCACAAAATCTCGAGAGAGGCCCAAGAATTAATTGAAAGGTATGGGTGCTGGTTTATACAGTTTCCAAAGTTTTCTTACATAAGGCTGCAAGGTTTTTCATCATACCCATATAGGCTGCCTAAGTACCCAACTGATAGAATTTTAATGCTAGAGATATCTAGGCAATTGGTTGCCTACGATAAAATTCAGAAGAAGAAGAAGAAGGGAGGTGTTGACTTCCCAATTGTCATGGGCAATTTGGACGAGGTGTGTCCTTCATTACAGGCAGCCAGAGAAGCCAAGAGTGAGCTTCAATTTTACCACTTTTCATATCACACCAGCCGACAGCACTATGATCCGCATAATAACATCAAATGGGTACTGTCAGAGGAGTTTAAACACAAGGCAAATATTGAAGAATATTGGGCTGATGCATTAGATGAGATTGAAGTCAGGAAAAGAATGTTCTCTCGGTTGCCAATTAACATGATTAGGGAGTGCGAAGTTGTTCCGGTTCCAGACCAGGTGAATGAGGATATGGACGTTGTCCATCCAGATTATGCAGCAGTGAGAGATACTCCGCTTCCACTCCCGGATTGGTCAGAACCAGAGGTTGCTGACTTGGACACACTTTCTATTCCGGTCTTGACATTTACCAGAGCATGGGTTGACAGGCGTGTGAGCAGATTGAAGAGTAGGTCAATTGCTTTGACTTACAATCTGATGGGAGATCACAGGACACCCACCACCGGCAGAAAGAAACAAATAACACGAGGTCTAGAGTCTAGAAGGAAAGAGCCAGTTCGGCAGGAGCCTATTCGGCCGGAGTTTCCACGAGTTGCAGTTGAGTCACCCACGCCATTGGAGACACGTTCTCCAAGTATCCAGGAGGTTTCTTTATTTGTTGATCAGAGGAATGCATTGAATCAGGTGCAAGTAGTATAGGAGAATAATCAGCCACCACGGAGGGAGTCGGTTGGCCAGAGTGTCAACGCACCTAGTAGGGTTGATCAGCAGGATGATGAGGGGACTACTACTGAACCTCAGTTTCAGCAAGAGTTAGAGGCGGCTATGGAGGATGATGATGATATAGTTTCAGGAGACACTCAGCCACTTGAGGACGATGAGCCTCACCAGAACAATGTAGAGGTTGAACAGGTTCGAGAAGTAGAGGCACAAGAGCAGCAGCCCTTTGATATACAGTATAAGTCCTAATTGGCTCGGGGATAGGATGAGGAGAAGCCCTAGCGAGGAGATTGATCCAGTTGAAATGGAGGAGTTCTTGAACAGGATCGTGCACCTCCACAGAAGAAGAGAGCACGAAAGTTTTCGAAGATATCAACTGATGAGGATGGTTCCCGTACCCTTCACATGGCTGTGCCACAGGTTGATTGTGACCGAGATGAAGCAGTGCCAGAAAATTACGTGGTCACAACTTTGGAGTTAGGACGCCCCACTGGTGCACAGATTGTAGAGGAGTGTGATAACTCCTACCTCGCCCTCAAGGACAGATTATTCAAGAAGGAAGGAAAGTACAAGAAGTTGAAAAGAGAGCATAAGGCTCTAATTGGATATGTGCAGCAGTTGTCTCGTTCTCGTGGGCAGGAGATTCCAGTGATAGAGCCTCCAACAGAGATACCTAGAGAGTCAATCAAGGGCTTGATGGAGTTAGGGAAGATGGCTCAGGAGGCAGACAAGTGGGTCACGGGAGTTCGTGCTGAGACATAAAAGTTTATGGAGGACCTTGCTTTTGCTTTTCAGCAGGCTTCTAGTATTTTGGCACGAATGGAGGCAGTTGATCAGGCTTGGGGAGATGCTTCTGTTTATCATAGCAAGGTAATTCAGCGTCTTGAGGCTTTGAGGCATGTTCCTTTGCGGTTGCTAATTGATGGAGGAGTCATTCAGGAGAATGACAGGTACGACTTTTCTAGATGGTATTCTTCAACAATCACAGGACGTGGTTTCTTCGACGCAGCACAGGCGGATTCAACCAGGGTACGGAAGGCTATGGCCAATATCATTGATGGAGTTCAGAATACTTTTGAGGCCATATTTGCTAGGCGGTTGAATCCAGATGAGGTGAATGTTGATAATTTGAGGGGTAGGCTGGTGCCTTTCTTTTCAGAGGTGAAGACCTTCATACAAGATGATTTCGAGAATACTTCTACTTTCTCCACCTTGATCCAGAGCACGCAGGATTCCTTAGTTGCTTGGAGAAAATCTTGTACAAGGCATGAACATTCAGTCACAGTGTTAGAGTTCCAGCTTGATTGCATTCCACCCATTTCAGTGCAGGAGGTTGAGGCTGTACTTGCTAGATTCATCGAGTTCGCAGCTAGAGAGAAGGAGAATGGGAATGGGAATGCACTCCTGGATGATGATCTTCTAGAAGACTGATTGTGGGCATTAATTGCCTTTTCTATTTTGGGAGTGAGTGGGAATCTTTGCTCATTTATTGCACCACTCCCCATTCTGGCAGTTTTTAGGGTTAGGGCTGAGGTGGCTTAATCTTAGCCATTCTATTGATTGTAACCCTAGCCGTCTTTTGGACTGGGCTATCTATAAAAGGGGGAGTCCCCCTCATTTGTATATCAGTAGATATTAGACATTAACATTAGAGCTAGAGATTGGAGACTAGAGAGTAAAGCATAGTAGACATTTTGCTTAGCATAGTGTGGAGAAGAAAGAAAGTTTTCCCTTTGAAAACTTTTGTGGAGATTGTTGTGTAACACTTTCATGATAATAGATCTTTTCATTGATGGTGGAATTCGTCTTTGTCATGGATAGCTAGCAAGGTCTCTTCTTCCTTTCGGATCCAAGTAGCATAATTTTCATTTAATGCAAGTAGTTTACGTTGATATGTGGTGTTTTATTGAGGTAGCTTCATTTCATTCCATACCACTAGCAGCTTATTGATGATAAGTTCGCCTTGCGTGGTCCACTGGAGATCATCTTGAGTTTAACTTCGATTGTGATTTGTATACTTATATGCGTCGTTTTGATGGTGTATGTATGCTAAATTGTAATCTGAACATCTTTTGCTATCCCTTTGAAGATTGCACTAATTTTGCTGAAGTTGTCTGACGTGAGGCTAGGTGAGATTCGGTTGAAGTCTGTCGAAATTGAGCTCCGCATATCCTGCATTTAGAATAGAATATAAATCTCTTAGGCCCTTTCACTCATTTACTTTCCACACATTTCTGGTTAGCTTTAGGAAAACGAACTCATTGCCAAATCATATGCGCAAAATCCCCTTCAAATCATCCATCTATTGTTAGCTGCAAGAATCTTGAACAATTGTGTATGTCCCCTCGTAAGAACACAACAATTCACATCAACCAACTGAGGGTATTCTAAGTATTCGGAACCTTGGAGTTGAACGTGCGAACTTTCTCGCAATCTTAGCGCACGTAATACTTTGATCAAGAGAGAACAGAATAGCCTTCAGACTATTTTGTTCTGCTGATTGGTGCAGTCATAAAAATCACATCAACAGTGCCTACATTCATTGTAAAGCTTATATAATTCATAAAGTACATTATTTGTACCGTGGTTTTCTCCCGTAAGGGTTTCCACGTAAAATCTTGGTGTCAACTTGTTCATATTGTATCATATTGCATAGTTGATATTGTGCTAGAAGTTAAAGTTGATAATTGATAAGAGGGTAAAAGTTTGTTGATATACTGATTCACCGCCCGTCCCCCCTCCCCGTGCCCCCCTTCCCCTCCCCCCCTTCTCAGTATATCTTTGTGCTCATCACTATTGATAAATGCTCAATTTTCTAAGTAGGTCTTATAGTCTAATACAAAGGTGCATTTGGAATACAAGAGCACCCTTGAATGGAGCAAACAAAAATGTGGAGTGCACACTTGTCAGAAAGGAAAAATTAGAAGATTTAATTTCAGCTGACTATGGATAGGTGTGGTTTTAAGGTCAAGGAGCACACACTTGCAAAACAAAGTTTTGGTTAAAATGTTGGATATTAAGGCATGCACCTTAGAGGGAAGCATGTGCCTCTTAAGGGAGAGAGAATATAGTTTGAAGAGTTGATTCGGTTGAGGCACACTAGACAAAGAAACTTGAAGGTAAACACAAAATGAAGCCTATAGTGTCATTGCATAGATCTAAACAAGGAAGCAAATTCAGTGATTAGAGTGGAGGTGTTCATAGTGGATAGTGATGTGAGAGAGAGATAGACTTCATGAATGATATTGCTATGCTACTGGAATGAACCTGAGTTCTTCCAAAGCTTCTTGATGATGAAGACCCTCTTGGAGTTGCTGGTTTCAGAGATGAAAACTCTCCTAGCTACTTCAGTGATTTCATGTAGGGATCACCTTTGTGCTTGAAATTGAAGTTTCAGATTTTGGGTTGCTGAGATGAAGATTTTTGCAAAGTTTTGAATTGCAGATTTATGGTGCAAATGCTTACAGTTTCCAAAGTTTTTATTTGTGTGTGTTTGAGGCGATTTGAAGAGGAGATTTGGTTGGCCATACCTTTCAACCTGGTTGTATAGTTTGTAGCAAGTAAAAAGGTTTTGATTGTATATTATTTCTTGTTTCTCGACACCATATATACCCTTTGCGGGCCATATAGTTGGAGATGTTGTAACTTTACCAAGCTAGCTGTACACTTGACCATGTTGAGCCATACATCATAGGGACGACATTGGAAGTATTGTTGGAAGCACCTAGGTTTTGTTGGAAATTTCATTTGGTGTGGAGTTTCCCTGTCTTAGTTACTAGTTTCAATGCATTATTTTGGTGGAGGAAGGGTTCTATGCGGAGTTTGCTTTTGTACTTGTCCTACCATCAATATAAATATTTGTTTTGGACTTGCGTATGTTTGAAATTTATATCAAATTGATATATCTTTCCTTATTTCATGTTTGGACATGTTTTAGAGTGTTTCAAGTGAAGTCGCAGCTGGGCTGTGTGTTTGATAAGTGTTGGAGAGATTTATGGGTATCTTTCATTCTGTTGTCATAACCATTAGTTGCAATGCCTCTTGCAACTCAAGCATTCTCCCCAAGAGAATGAAATAGGATGCATATCTAGTCTCGACAAGTTTCAAGAACTCCTTAGAGAAGCTCCTGAAGAGTGCATATGAAGTGTGGTGGTTGCAGATAAACATCTACACATCTCTAGCATCATTGACCATTGCTTGTATCCAATCAATCTTTCCTATGTCCTTGTGTGCATTATTCATGACATGCACACAACGAGTCTACCAAATGTGTCTATAAGTTGTCTCAATCAATTTCCCTGCAGCTTTGCACACATGGGCTACATCTATCACTACTTGCATCATCCTTCATCTGCACATTGAATAATTCAACTATTGGGTTAGGAGCATCAGTTGTCAACTTATGTTTCCCCCAAGCCTCTGCTGTATGGGCCTTTGATGTAGAAGATGGCATATGTGTAAATTGCCTTTGCAATGTAGAAGTAGAACCATGTGTCTAGTTCTGATGACCCCTTGGCCAATGAGACAAAGAGACAGATACAAGTGCAACTGCATTTTCTTCACCACCAACACCCCATAGCCTACATATCTCAACCTTGAATTTTAGGTTAGTCGGTGATGCCAAAAAATCACATATTTCTAGACCTTTTCGTCAAATATGGAGGTAGGCATTAACTCTGGTAATGCTGCCTTGAAATTCAAGGCCACAAAAGTGGCACTTCCACAACCTTGTGCCCCTAGATGTCCTAGGCTTGCTTTGTAATTTTGTTGCAAATTGTTTCAAAGGAAACTTAGCATGAAAGGGACCCTTAGCAAAATTTGCCACTATTGTGGAGGGGCAATTCATATTTGTAGTTGCATTGGCCATGAAACTTGTGGTTTGAGTCTCACAGTTACCTCTCTCTGCTTCTACATTTTCATTAGCCTCAGGTGCATAATCGAATTCAATTTCACTATGAGAGTGAACCTCAACCTCATCGTCACTCATGCCATGAGGACTCATTGTGACACTGCAATAAACAATACAAAATTTATAAGTATAATTTAAAATTCAAACTATGTATACAGTTGCATAGCATAACGCAAAGGATTAAGACACAACGATTTTCTTTCTGTTTTTCTTACTTCAAATCGCACGAAGTGTAGAAGCAGAGGATGCACAAATAAAAATCTTTGTTCTTAATCTTTGTCAACCAAGGATTTCACTTTTGTTTTTCTTACTTTAGGTCACACGAAGCACAAAAGTAGAGGATACACAAGTTTCATCATAGTTTGACAATTGTCAAAATAAAAAATATAAATTTGAGCATATATATGATAAATATAAACAATAAAGTAATTTACTAATTTCAAATTTGTAAAACATTAAACTAAAAAAAAAAGAAAATATGATAGCTTGCAGCCATGTCTATGAATATGATTTTTTAATTTATATTAAAAAAATCTTGATGACAATACAAATAATGAATGTTGAACAATTAAAATTTAATATGCTATTTGTTAATGCACTTGCAGCCATGTCTATGAAATTATGAACGAAATTAAAATATGAATTAGAATATGAAACTAGTTAAAAAAATTAAAAAGAGTCAGTCATGGAATCCTATCTTGTGCTTGAAAAATCCTCCCAACTTGGTGTAAAATCCCTCTTCTAAGATTCTTCCTCTTCTTCATGCTCCTCAACTTTCTTGCACTTCACTCTCACTCTTCCACTCTTTCACTCTCACTCTTTTGCTCCTCTTCAACCTTGCTATTGGAATGAATTTGTGAGTAATTGTGAGGATTTGAGGGTGTCTTATAGGGTTTGGGAGGGTTTGGTGGGGCCCATTGACCACTAGAGTTTGTCCTTGGGCGCCCATTCCAAACAAAAATGATATGTTTTTTTTAAAAATCTTACCTTTTTCTGCCTGTTAGCCGCGGGAGAAGCTTGGGCATCCCCGAGACGGTTGAGGGACTCCTGGGAGTCTTCGGGAGATGTTGTGGGGATGTCCCAGCGTCTCCGCTGTCTCGACAACATCCCGATGACAGCTCGATGGTGGCGGTGGAATGGTGGGGGGACGTCCCCCCCATGTCTTGGAGACATCCCTGTCCCAAAAAACATGGGGATGGGGGGGGGGGGATGCGTCCTCGTGGAATCCTGTATTCTTGATAACTTAAAAGCCTACATTTTGTGTCTTAATTGTTTTAAGATTTATATTGTAAGTGTATGTTGATTGTTTGCCACACAATCAATAAAGCACAATTGATTGGAGTATGGTTAATTACATTTTTCAATTTTGTAAGGAAGTTGACAATAGTATGGATATTGAAGTTCTTAATTTAGTTGAGAGCTTCACAATGTTAGATTACTGTGACGATTAAGGTCTCAACCGTTTATATCCTTCATCAGCCCCATTAGCTCTAGTGGATGTAGAATGTCTAAGTTTACAATCTTGGGTGTGATTTAAGATCATAGACTTTAGATTCAAGTATGACCTATGGCATTAACTTTTAATTTATCATTATTTAATTTCCATTCATAATGCTGAAGTTTATGTTTGTAGTATCTTGTGTACGAATTTTGGAGTATTCAATACTAAAACCAAGATATCAAATGTTGAAACCCATGACTGAAATAAACTTCTTAAAAAAAAACAAAACAAATATTTCAAACAACTAATCCTATAAAGATTAATGCAATGAATAGAGAAATAGAGAATAGCATAGACACATTAACAAATGATTTGTCTTCAAAAAAGCCAATTTACTAAGTTATCGGCCTTGGTATTGGTGCGGGTGTGGGTACATGTACTAGGTATAGTGCTACGACAATTTTTTTCCTTGGCTATGGGTATACATATGTGTACATATATATATATGTATATATATGTACATATGTATATATATATATATATATATATGTACATATGTACATATATATATACATATGTACATATATATATATATATGTATATGTACATATATATATATATATATATATATATATATATATATATATATATGTACATATACATATATATATATATATGTACATATGTATATATATATGTACATATGTACATATTTTTAAACAAAAAAGTGCCTACATACCTAATTTTGTCCTTATGTGATAAAATTGTTAAAATGGTGTGTCATGGAGGTTTGTGTGGTTTCGAAGGTTGCCTACAAACCCCCATGAGGGGCATTGTCCCTCAACCATTATTAATTTATGAGTATTTTCATTTTTACAAATTATGAGGTATTTAAATAGTTTGATTATTGAAAATTATGAGTATCACTATTTATTATTATACTAAGATGCAGGGTTCATACCCGCAAGCCCCAAACTCAGTTCGGGTACACACTCGATTTGGGTTTGTCTACGGGTACGTGCTTGGTGTGCACAAGTTGCGCGCCCAATACTGTGGGTTCGCTAGGGTGCGCACACCCGCACACCCATGCGAACCCATAGTGCTGGGCGCGCACCCTGTGCGCACCTAACATGAACCTGGGCGAACCTGGGGAAACCCACAGGCCAAGTCAAAAAAAGTGGGCCCAAACTTGGTTAAATTTTTTTTTTTTCCTCCTAACCCTAAAACGGCCCAATATGAGGCCTTCAAACACACATACATTTCATTTTTACCTCTCATTTTGCTCCTTTATCCACTCAGTGAAGCGTAACTGGTTGGCTGCAAAAAGAGCTGAAGACTTGGTGTATATTCATTCCAATTTGCGTCTTTTGTCATGTAAGGATCCTCAATACAGGCAGGGGGCAGCGAAGCTTTGGGATGTAGCACCCGAGTCTGCTGACTTGGATGCAACCATTCAGGATCTTGCTAGAGCCACTATGGATGATGTGGATGATAATGATGGCATACTACATGGTGCATCTAGTGCAAGTGGAACCGCTTTGGGTTCAAATGATGATGATCTTGAAGTTGAAGCCGTTGAAAATCCAAGTCACAAATTTTTTTATAATCCTTTTGATGATTGATGAACAATGAACGTTGAATCATGTTTCATGAACTACATTTTGTAATTCAGTAATTGTGATGATTTCCATTGGAATCGTGAACATAGATGTATATGATATCATTGATATGACTTATTTGAATATTTTTCAACTATTAATTGGCATTTAATATTTATCTTTGGCATTTGGCATTGATCAATGATCAAGTATCATACTATGAAATGATTTAGTTTTACAATTTTGTATATTTCTCTTATTTTTTTGTATATATATATACACAAACGTACCCAAACCCCTAAAAACAATTTTCATGTACCCACGTATCAGGTTCTCGTATCCGTCCCCGAACCCGAACCGGTAACTTAGTTATTATATAATTTTCTTTTTTAATACATACATATATAAATATAAATATACATATATAAAAATATGTACATATGTACATATATATTACACACATAGATGTAAATTTTATGATCAGATTTAATGCACAGAAAATTAATTAAAATCAGACACAATAACACAGCAGATACCTTGGGAAAAACCCTCCTCTTGAGGGAGAAAAAACCCAGCAACAAAGATCTCTCTTATATATAAATAGTGGCAACAATTCTCTTTACAATGAGGCCAATTATAAGGCCAATCTTCAGCACCTAACACAAGATGCAATGGCAGATAATAATCTGCAAGTATCTAACTCTCCCTTTGAGTAAACTCGCAATCTGTACTTGAAGAAGTTCGCTCTGCCCTTGAATAAATTCGCAATCTGTACTTGAAGAAATTCGCACTTGAAAATGATAGAATGAATCGAACTTGAATAGTGTAGAATAGATGAAAGTGACCTTGTATATATACAAATGTGAGAGAGGTCGCACCTCTTCATATACAAGGTCGACCATGATACAAGTAATATAATTACAAATAATAAATGCAAATTATAAGGAAAGTCGGCCCAAGAGAAATTATATTGTTGCCAAGAGAAGCGCCCATTCTCATTAAATGACACATATAAATAAATAGCCGATAGGCTATATTGATTTATGTCTTCACTCGTGGCTGGAAGGATGAACCCGAAGCTACCATAACATTAACATTCCCTCTCAGCTAGGGAGAGAACTTCCAACTGCTTAAGACAAATCACCTCAACATGATGCTCATCACATTGGCTACAATCAGATGTGAAAAGAAGAATATCACCTCAACATGATATTAGATATCGCCTCAACACGATATCAACCATAGTGGCTACAACCATACTATGGTAAGTACAAGTGTTCATCACTTGCGTGATGTTGTCACCTCAACGTGACTTTCACCATGACTCTCTCAGAGGGTAAAACACAAGTACAACATGTCATGGAGTCTCACACATGACATCCACCATGACTCAACTCAGAGGGTAGAAACAAGGGCTTTCACCTCAAATTCCTCCGTCTCAGAGGAAAATGCATTAACAAGGGCTTGCACCTCAAATTCCTCCGTCTCAGAGGCCATTGCTCGAGGGCTTGCACCTGGGGTTACAGGTCTCGATGCGTGCAAAAGGCTCGCGATCTTTGAGATGCCTCGATCAAGGCTAGATTCTCCACCATACCAAGCTTATCTCGGAAGTACACAAACTTTATCCTGGCGAGAGGCTTGGTGAGAATATCTGCCGTCTGCTCATCAGTGCTGATGTACCTCAATTGTACAACCTTCCTCAGTACCATATCTCTGATATAGTGGTACTTGATCTCAACATGCTTGGTTCTGTCATGAAACAAAGGATTGACAGAAAGCTTCACACAACTCTGATTATCACAATGAATGATAGCAGGCTCCATTGATTGTCCAAACAATCCTGCAAGGAGCTTACGAAGCCACACTGCTTCTCGAGTTGCCAAACAAGCTGCAATATACTCTGCCTCTGTTGTACTCAGTGCTACAGATGACTGCTTCTTGCTACACCAGGAAATCATAGCTGAACCCAAACTGAAGCAACAACCAGAGGTGCTCTTCCGATCTGTGACACAACTTGCCCAATCACAATTAGTGAAACCATGTAACTCCAAGTCTACATCTAAAGAATACCTCAACCCATATCCAACTGTGCCACACAAGTATCTCAGGATATGTTTAGCTGCAACAAGATGTATCTGTCTCAGATCACACATAAACTTGCTAAGTGCACTCGCTGCATAGCAAATATCAGGTCTAGTGTTAACTAGATACATCAAGGATCCAATCAGCTGTCTGTACAATGTAGGATCCACCAAATCTAAACTAGCTGCAGCCTCCTTCAATTTATGTAGATTGGTCTCCATAGGTGTAGACATGGATTTGCAATCCATCATGCCAAATCTCTTAAGTATATCAATGGTGTACTTTTCTTGACTTAGAATCATCTCATCTGGTTTCTGCCAGACTTCTAATCCAAGGAAGTAATGCATGAGCCCAAGGTCCTTCATCTCAAATTCCGAAGTCAACTCCTTCTTACACTCAAGAATCAAGTGATCTTCTCCAGTGAGGATCAGATCGTCAACATATAAAACCAAAATTAATGCATCACCATTGATTACCTTGAAGCAGAGATTTGAATCAGCATCATTCTTCAAGAAGCCCAAACTTGACAGGTACCGATCAATCCTTTCGTACCATGCACGAGGAGCCTGCTTAAGACCATACAAGGCCTTCTTCAATTTGCAAACATGTGACTCCTTCCCATGAACCTCAAATCCATCAAAGTTGTTTTATATAAACCTCTTCCTCAATCACTCCATTGAGAAAGGTCACTTTCACGTCCATCCGTGAATCTTTCCATCCTTCAGATGCAACAGCAACATGGCCATGCACAGAAGTATGAAGGCACTTATTTGTTCACAACCCAACCTTCTCATGTCCCAATGCCTGCTTTCAGTGTACTTCTCAATGCTTCCATCTGCAGCATGCTTAATCTTGAATAGCCATTTAGAAGATACCACAGACTTGCCCTCGGGTCTAGGGACAATATCCCAATTATCATTTTTAAGAATTGACTTATACTCCTCTGTCATAGCATCTCTCCAAACTTGAAGACTAGATGCTTCCTCAACACAAGTAGGCTCGGATTCTATAATCTGACTCATCAAGGCAACATAACTGGAGAACTTATGTGGCCTTTTGCTTTCTCTGAATGTGCCTCTAGGAGCTGCAAAACTTTCAGTCTCATGCATAGTACGCCTTGCCCATAGAGGTCTCTTTCTCCCAATAACAATGTTAGTAGGCCCATCAGTAGGTTCCAAGGGTTCAACAGGATCAATATCTTCTTTTGGTTCTGAAGTCTCCCTCTGAATCTTAGGAGTATGGTCAACTTCCATATCCTGAGGAGACTCTTCGTTATCAATCTCCATATGAATCCCCCTGGATCTTCTGAATGCAACATCTTCCTCGAATGTGACATCCCTACTGATCTTTATCATCTTCTGACCTGGAATCTAAATTTTGTAGGTTTTTGATGTCTCACTATATCCCACAAATATTCCCTTCTTGCCAGAAGGCTCCAACTTGGTTCTTTTTTCCTTGGGAACATGAATATAGACAGGACATCCAAAGATCCTCAAATGAATGACTTCAAGCTTCTTCCCTGTAAAGGCTTCTTTTGGAGTCATATTCTCCAAGATCTTATGAGGACTTCTGTTCTGAACATACATAGCGGTCCTGGAAGCTTCTGCCCATAGGAAGGTTTGCAAATCTTGATCATGGATCATGGCCTTCGCTGCTTCCACGATCGTTCTGTTCTTTCTTTTTGCAACACCGTTTTGTTGAGGATTATAGGGAACACAGAACTCCCTCTTAATCCCTGCATCAATACAAAATTCCCAAACTACCGTGAGGTGTATTCTCCACTCATTGTCGATCTGAGGGACCTTAATTCTTTTTACCGTAAAGATTTTCACTGGGCTTTAAAGTTTTAAACCTATCCAACACTTCCTACTCTCAGATTTCAAAAATAACCAAGTCTTCCTAGAGTGATCAACAAATTTCAGAAAAGAACATAATACAAGAAACCACTCAAGAAGGAAATCGCATATGTAGGTCCGCCATAAATCGAATACACAAGGTCTAAAATACACTTAGATCTATTTTCTACTTGGGTGAAAGGGCTTTTATATTCTTACTCAATGCAGCCTCAAAGTACCTTCTGCGTTCTCGGGTTGAACTTGGGACCCACACCACTTTCCATGATAAGTAAGGCTCGAAGTGTAAGTGAGCCAATCTCCATGCTGTGATCGCGAAAGCACTTTCAGAGCCTGAAACCAAAGCTTGTAGCTGAACGCAGACCTTGTAAAGGTTTTCATGCCTAACTCCAATTACTTGAGCATCCTTGAAGCTAGAGTTCTCCATCCACACTAGAACTTTGCCTTTGGAGAAGGCAACTTGATATCCTTTGTCTTCCAAAGCTGATATAGAAATAAGATTGTTACATTCCAGTGGAATATAAAGAACATTACCCACTAAAGCGATATGTCGGAATCCAAATGAAGTGTAGAGGTCCCAATTCCTATCATGGAGTAGCTAGCATCATCTCCAATGATGACTTGTTCAAAAGACTCCTTTTCTACCAAACTTGAAAGGTGCTCTTTAAAGCCGGTGATGTGTCGTGAAGCACCACTGTCGATTATCCAAGTGTTGGTGTCGGAAGGTACACTGCTTGATAATGCCGAATAGAACAAATATTCACTTGAATCCTTTTGAGGACAGGCATCATCAACATCTGCAACGGTGACCTGTTGCTTAGGTCTAGTTGGACAATACTTGGCAAAGTGCCCAAACTTGTCACACCTAAAACATTGAATCTTGGACATATCCCTCTTCTTCTTAAATGGAGGTGCATCATCATTTCCCTTGTCCCGATTCCTCTTGAAGAATCCTTTCCTTCCATCTTTTCCTTTCTTCTTTGATGCATGGGAGGCGAGAACATGAATGTCTTCATTCTTTGAACTTTGACCAACGCCTCTTGCCACCAACCTTGATTCGTCTTGAATGCAATCAGATCTTAGGTGATCAAACTTAGGCAATTTCGATCTTGCACTAATTCCCTGAATGTAAGATTCCCAAGACAAAGGTAGACCATTGAGAGCAAGCATAGTTAGGTCTTTGTCATCAACCATATGCCCTATTGTCGAGAGCTGATCTCTCAAATCTGCAATCCTCATAAAGTATGCAATCACTGATTCACCTTTCGCCATCTTCACATGATGAAGTTGTTGCTTTAGTGCAAGCGCTCGGCTGGTATTGTTGATTTCATACATCTCTTCCAATGTTTTGAACATGTCTCTCGCTGTCTTCAACTTAGAGACGATAAGCACAATATGATCCTTGACGGAATCAACCAATATCTTCATTGCTTTAATATCTTTCTTCACCCATTGTAACTTCGCTTCTTCCTCCTCAGGTTTAGGAACGTTGGACTCTACGAACTCACCCAAGTCATTTTCACGCAAGGTAAGCATGATCCTAAACCTCCATGATGTTAAGTTAGATGCACCCTCGAGTCTATCCTCGATCTTCAAACCATTCACCATCTTGACTAAGTGAACAAATAGGGTATGCTGATTAGCAATAATCTGATCACAATCCTCTCAAACTCGCTCTGATACCATGTAAATTTTATGATCAGATTTAATGCACAGAAAATTAATTAAAATCAGACACAATAACACAGCAGATACCTTGGGAAAAACCCTCTTCTTTAGGGAGACAAAACCCAGCAACAAAGATCTCTCTTATATATAAACATTGGCAACAATTCTCTTTACAATGAGGCCAATTATAAGGCCAATCTTCAGCACCTAACACAAGATGCAATGGCAGATAATAATCTGCAAGTATCTAACTCTCCCTTTGAGTAAACTCGCAATTTGTACTTGAAGAAGTTCGCTCTGCCCTTGAATAAATTCGCTATCTGTACTTGAAGAAATTCGCACTTGAAAATGATAGAATGAATCGAACTTGAATAGTGTAGAATAGATGAAAGTGACCTTGTATATATATAAATGTGAGAGAGGTTGCACCTCTTCATATACTAGGTCGGCCATGATACAAGTAATATAATTACAAATAATAAATGCAAATTATAAGGAAAGTCGGCCCAAGAGAAATTATATTGTTGCCAAGAGAAGCGCCCATTCTCATTAAATGACACATATAAATAAATAGCCGATAGGCTATATTGATTTATGTCTTCACTCGTGGTTGGAAGGATGAACCCGAAGCTGCCATAACATTAACAACACACACACACACACACACACACACACACACACACATATATATATGCTTTATCTTTTTAGTATATACATATATATATATATATATAAATTAAATATGTATGTATTAAAAAAAAAATTTATATAATATAAAATAGTGATACTCATAATTGTCAATAATCAAAATATTTAAATACCTCATAATTTTGAAAAATGAAAATACTCATAAATTCCTTTGTAACCACACAAACCTTCATGACACACCATATTCACAATTTTATCGCATACGGGAAAAATTAGGTATGTAGGCGCTTTTTTGTTTATAAGAATGTTTTAAAATATTAACATTTTCTTTTTTTTCTGGGCATTCCTTGGGTCCCTCTAGGTTCGTTTGACCAAGGTCCATCTTTGGCAGCCCGAGTTCCTAGGAGGGACCCTTGGTGAACCTAGAGGAGAACTAGCTCAGGACCTAGATTCGAACTTGAATCCAAACTGAACCCATACGGTTATCCTAGAGGTTCTAGAGGTACTCGGTAACATAGGCTTTTCGGGTAAAAAATCTAGCCTAAAAAAAGATTTATCTTTGGAAAAACTCTTTCAGGTAAGAATCCTAGCCACAAAGTGAGTGCTGCTTATTATATTAGTATAGAAGAGATTACAAATACAGTGAGATTTTCATATGTACCTCAATAGTTTTATGCTTAAATTTTGAAGGGATTCCAACAGCATTCCCACAACAATTCCATATCCAAAATCTTCTCCCATACTCAAACAACACTAACACTCAATAAGTAGGCAAGGAGCAACAAATCCACATGCCCAAGTTTCTCTAGATGAATGCTCAAGTTGTGTCTCTTCAACCTCCCAGAATCTTCTAACTTACATTATAACTTCCATTGTTGTAGATGCTCTTATAACTCCCTTCATCATGCTCTTACAATGCCAACTTCCATGTTGTAACATACAATCCAAGTGGCAGAGTGTGTCATGCAAGGAATCTCATGGATTCCTCAAAGGGTGGTGCCTGATTTAATAAGGGGTGAAAATTACAACACATTATAAATATTAAAATGCTACAAGGCTTGGAAGGAGTAGGACACACTTAACCCAGATATCCTAACATCTTGAGTCGGGGCTATCTTATTACTCAGCTAACCTATCTCTGCATTGCATATGTAAACTTCTCTGTCAATTTTATTTATTTTTCCTATTGGTAAATAATATCTTAGTTTTATAAGATTTGGCTTCCTTACTGTGTGATATTTGTAGAATGGATGCTATTGATCGTTGTTTCTCAAAGGAGACTGTTGAGGAGATCTTATCTGCGTTGGTAAGTTTCATTTCTAGTTGTATTTCATCAGCACCTAAATTATGACTTTTGTAGTAAGATTTTGGCTAAAATTTATTATTATTAGTTTCAGTTCTGGTTATTTTTTGTGATCATGTTAATTCTACTTGATATATCCATCAGTCTGAAGAGATAATTGTGACTAGTAAATTTGTCATCCAGAATACTAAATTTGTGGGATATGACTATTGATATTTACATATTCCACAAAAAAAGATGCCTTTTAAAACTGTTTCACTCTGAAGCATAGTTGTGCAATTTCTCTAGGAAACAGAAGCAGGTGGTAAAAGTGATGCATGGTATGCCAATACTATTGGGAAACTGAAAGAAGCTTCTCCACTAAGTTTAAAAATTGCATTAAAATCTGTAAGTCCATGCTCCTCTTTTTAAATTTGTTCTATGTTGTTTGGGTGATTGCATGTTAAATAAGTGACAAAGAACTTGTTGGACAGATACGTGAAGGTAGGTTCCAATCGTTAGATCAATGTTTGGCTCGTGAATATAGAATAACATGTCACAGACTTTCAAAGAAAATTTCTGGTGACTTCTATGAGGTATAGCTTGTGCTGTTTTGATAAAAGTTGGCATTAGTATAAGAGCTATTTTCCTGCTATGTGGTGAACTTTTTTGAATGTGGCTGTGCAGGGTATTAGAGCACGTATGATAGATAAAGACTCTTCTCCCAAGGTATGGAACATTGCTTATTTTTACTCATGCAATCTTGGTGTGAATGAAATCATTTCTAAATAAGCAAGATTATTTTTAGAGCAATTTAAAAAATTATTGTTTCTTATTAGTATTAAATTATCTTCCTCTTGTGCAATTTCGGAGCTTGATATAAGAGAGCATTCATGGCATTGTTTTTCTATTGATACATGGATAACTAGTGGGAGTTGCAATGAAATGTCTGATATAAAAATTGCAGTGGGATCCACCATGTCTTGAGAAAGTGTCTAGAGAAATTGTGGACCAGTACTTTTTACCACTGGGTTTGGATGGTCTGGAACTAGAACTGCCGGTAAAGCAACGTGAAGCTTATATTTAGTGCGGTCCCAACGGTGGAAGGTAAAGTTGCACACTTTCAAAACAGTGACAAATGTTGCTTATGATTTTATTGTTTCCATATTTTTGGAACATAATTTACAAATGTTGCTTTATGTTTAATATGGATTGGTACTTTATGTGATATGGCATGCAAAACATGTCATTTCATGCTTGAAATTCTCTTGTAGATAAGAACATAGATCACATACCCTTTTATAAAATATAAAGAGAACAAAACTTCTGATCTGCTACTGCAGATGGAATCAAATCCAAATGGGCAATATCAATGTGAGTGCATGGAATTTATTATAAAAGTAATTTAGATACACATATCTGGAATTAATATACAGAACATGATTGCATCAAAGAATTTTGAACAGCAAAATCTCTAGCAGCATTTATAAATGCTTTGAAGTATGCAGCTTTCCCTCCACAGTTAATATCCCTTGCCCAAACTGATCTCAAACTTGCTGTTATATGGCTCAAGGAATATTGTCAAACACTTCTGATGTAAACTAAATGCTCGCTGGTCTGTGATTTCAGTCTGATATGTTTTCTTGAAATGATGTCAAATGTGATCTAAATGCTTGCAAATGATTACTAAGATAGCTAGGTGAAGGACTAAATGCAAGTGCAATTCTTTTTGACTCTTTTGAATGCATATAGATGACTGAAACAACTTGCAATATGCAGCTATAGCAACTAGGAATTATGACAAACACTTTAGATGCAATCTAAGCAATCTAAGATGACATATGTGCAACTATGACCAAGTGACATTAACACAAACACTTGGTATGCAACCTAGAGCATGGAAATGAAAGCTACAGCCATAGACATTATATCAAACACTTGCTATGCAATGTTAATGTAGACTTTAAGCTAGAGACATTAAGACAAACAATTGCCTTGCAAACTGAAAATGAATACCATAGCAAATACATAAAGGAAAATGATGAGATACAACCTTATAACTCCTCCTATTGACGTGCTAATTATTACAATATAGTTGGTATAGCCAAGACTCTTGGCATCCAATAATGTGCTACAGCATGGCAGCGCCTTAAGGGCCTGATACAAGAGATTATGACCCAAAACAATATTACAATGCAATGGAATGTTAAATAAAGAACCTGATTATGAAGCCCCTTCAAATGATGAAGAGATAGCAGCTAAATCTCTTGAAAAGATGACTCCTAGATGCCAAATCGCTGCTCCAAAAAGCCACCCCTGTTTCCGACCTGAATCTTCAGATAATAAAATGTATGCAGCTCCCAAACCTCCAATTATGCATCATACTTTATCGTCCCAACCTAGGGAAGTGTTGATACGTGTTTTATGACACAACAAACATTCTAGAATAAAGTGTCAAAGACGCTATATCCCCTCTTGAAAAACTACCTCGTATGCTAAGACTGCAAGTAAGATCATACGGTAATTCCAATGTTTAAGATGAGTGCGGATAAGCTCTGTGGTTTTGATGTGATTTGCTGGGGCACAATTGGGATTTACTTTTGCAAGTTACTCAAAAAAGCAAAGATGTGAATGCAGTATCATTTTGGATTTTTTCTGATTTTATAAAAAAAAGTGAAAAAGAGTAAGGGTTTAGGAGTCCTATGCTATTCCTATGAAATCAAGAGATGACAAGGATTAAGTGAAACCAAATAAACAATACTTTGTTTCCCCACACTAAATGACAACTACACAAAGCAAGTGCAATCTTCTGGGATTTGTGCTTAAAAATTTTCCACCACGAACAATACCGTCAATAGAACAACATTATTCAAAGTAAAACGTTGAAGCATCCACGATAAAGCTTAGTCTAACTTTACACATTGAATGAAAAACATCCACTCAAACAAAGTATGAGCTAAGTTTCGCTAACCCTTGCTATCAATCTATCATTCTCTTTAACATACATTTAAATGAAATTTTAATTCAAATCTACTAAACGAGGAAGAGAAATATGTAACCATGCAACCATTTGACAATGAAAGGATTCAAAGCACCTCATGAATGATGAACTTTATTATCAAAATAGTCTTCTTGCAACAATCTCATAAAACTCTCTCTTATTTTCTACAATCTCTTCTAATCTCTAATGAATTCTCTAATTCTCTACTAATTCCTCTATATATCTCCTCTTAATCTAATGAAAATGAGAGAGAGATGGGGGGTGGGGGTTTATATAGCATCTCCGAATTACAATGAATGGCCGAGATTAAAATGAAATTAATGGCCCAGATCAAACATAACTAAACCCTAATTAGGGTTTCCTAAACATCCATCAGTTAACTGGAGAGAACTTCAGGCATCTGGAGTTGCATCCTTATCCACCTGCAAAGCATCACGTTCGGCGAACTTTGACACGATCCGGCCGACTTCTTCCATGGCAATGTCCGACAGCGCATTGACGTTGTATTCCAGCAAGTCCAAACTTTCAGCACATTCTGCAAAAGTGGCCGTCCATTTTGGTTCATGTAGCAAGAAAGCCTCCCTGACAGTCATGAAGTGGAATGCCTTGGTGAAATTTTCTTTCATGATTGGCCCAGAGGTGGTGGAGAAAATTCTTTGAACTTGTTCTTTTAAATTCTGTGGCCGCAAGTGTTTCTTTCGAACAATATCTCGGTCAAGCATATCTGCAGCCATTTGGTAAACCTTACTTCGAATCTCCTTCACCTGCTCTTCAGCTTTGGCGCCATCTTCCTTTACCCTTTCCAGGACTTCTCTTCGTGAAATCAGAGCATAGTACCAGCCACTGAAATCATATGCAGCTCCAGCTTCAATAATCCTGTCATCAATCAATCTTTGCTTAGGAATGCCTTTTAGCTCTCGAAGACATGGGATAATTTTATTATGAATATCTTCGAGGCCATCCCATGATTTTGCTAAGTCTGTGACTCGTGACAACAAAAAGGAAGTTTGTTCATACACATATGCCAGCTTATCCGCGAATTCCATTGCCCCATCTTTCTTTCCAGCCATCTAGTCCTTAGCCTCCCTGGCTGTTGTCAATTCTTCTTCAAAATTTCCAACCAGTTCCCGCGAAGAGTTTGGAGGTGGAAGTGCTGCCTGGTAACCTTGATTGAGTGGCCTTGTCAAATGCTGGATATAATCTTTTAGGCGCTCAATCTCTCTTTTATATTCTCTTTTCTTTTCCACTTCCCTCTCCAGCCTAGACTTGATGGTGGCAACCGAATTGTCCAAGTCCTCAACTTCTTGCCCTTTTGTCGTTGGACCCATATCAATGGTCGTGATGGCATATTCATTCGGAGCAACTTGCACTGTGCGATTACCAGCTTCATCCCTTTGTATGGCAGAAAATTTCTTGGCTTTCTTCCTTGTGGCAGTTTGCTCTAGCTTGGCCAAGAAATCTGTGGCATCATCTTCTTCAGGAACCTCTATTGGCGCCTTTCTCTTTAATCTTTCTTTCAGCCAATCTGGGATGGTTGGTTGATCTTGGACATCCTGTATATCCTGAACTTCTTGCACGTCTTGGATTTCTGGCATATCCGTTATTTCTTGCACAGATGGGTCTTCCTGGATTCCTTTGAGGGCGGAAATCATTCCCTCTTCAAATTCTCCATCCATAATGTCTGTGTCATTGTCTGGTTCCATAATTTCCGTGCCGGTAGGAGAAGGTTGATCATCATCTTCTGATTGCACTGGCCCTACATCTCTAACTGGAGAAGGAATCCTGACATGCTCCCAAGACTCTTCATCCATGGCTAATATTTCGTCTACATTCCTGGATGTAGCTGATTGAAGGGGCCTGGATTTGTGCTTCTTTTGAGAAGGTCCTTCCACTGCTTTGTTCTTGTTCTGCTTTGTAGGGTCATCAGTATCTTTTCTCTTCTCAAGCTGGCGGCATTTGTTGTTCCATCTGCACGAGATGCTTCGGCATTTGAGGAACATGACTTTGTATCGCCCATCAATTCATATGTGAATTGCACATTTCTCCGCTGCAAAACTTGCACTTGTTGGTCTATCCACCATTGAGAATATTTGAATACAGGCCGCATTAATGTCGCCAAGTCACCCATCTCAGGTTCAGACCATCTCATAGGAGGAAGTGGCTCGCTTTCATTGAACCCTGGCTGCAAATATACTCCGTCATCCTCCAATTGATTAGGTACCTTGAAAAGTTTTGTTGCCCTTATCATACTTAGTGGCAATCTTGACCATAGCCTCTTCCTCACATCATACTCATCAGCTGCATTAGCCCAAAAATCTTCTAAGTCTATGCGGTGCTTGTATTTCTCTCCATCCACAGTTCCAATGTGATGGAATGGATCAAAGTTATTCCTCGGCTTGTATGATATGAATGGATATTTTTGTATCTCTAGTCGAGCACTCTCTACAGCTTGTGCCGTTTGACATGATTTTTCCATATTGCCGATGAAAAATGGAAAAGTGATAGCTGCTTTCTGTTTTGGCCTTTGGATATTCTGATGTCTCCAATTGCCTTAGAACTTCCAACAAAACCATTTTGTTGGTCGGATAAATGGGCAGTCTATAAGGACATCCTGAGAATCCTTGAATCCTGATGTAAGTAAACTTGGGATACTGGATGAACCAGGATCCATATCGGCCGATCAAACTCTTGGCCTCATGGGAGAGTCTTTGATGTGCCCCGCCTTGGAGAAGTCGAGTGATGTACATAAGGAAGGCGTCATGTGCTCGTCTGAAATGTGACTTCTCCTTTAGTTGCAACTGTGGATAACAATCATAGGCCTTGAGTTGTCCTTCGCCGTTGCCAACTACACCCTTGCAAACCAAGCCAGAGTACTTGTAAGACCTTGCAAGCGAATATATGACGTATGAGCTCATATGAAAGGTTTTAGTTTCCTCTAGGTTGACCAACTGTTCATGGAGGCTATCACTGATCATTCTGGACTAGTTAAACATCTTCACTCCTGAAATTATTTCATCAACATAATAATACATCCAATTTTTGAAAGGCGCACCATGAGGATTGCCTACTATTCTATTCAGCAACAAGACGATGTCGCCATATTCTTCTTTAAAATGTGTTCTGACCAACTTCTTCGGCATTTTCCCCGCAGTAGGTTTGGGCTTCAGTAACCAAGTCTTGTTTATATTCGATGCACAAAGGTCTTGCTGATCTTTGTAAAGTTTGAGTGCATCTTCCTTGGTTTGATAAGATGTCCGGTTGTAAACTGGAATTCCAAAAGTTTCTTGAGTGGCTGGTTCAGTCAAGTATGCAAGAATTCTTCCATCAGGTGTTTCTATTTGTCTTTCCCGTGGATTATAATGCAATGCACATTCCACCATAAGTTCTGGACACTCTTTTGTTGGTGGAAATCTAGCTGCATGAACAATTCCGTTGCACATCATTCTTCTTGCAATTGGCGTGGGCAAACGTCTATCACTTCCGTACATTCTTTCCTTGAAATCGTCGAAGTCAACGTGACCAAGGTTGGTGTCCACAATATGCTCCGATTTGGATTTAATCTTTGATTGCAGCTGCACACCCTTGCTGGCAAACTTCATTTTTACTTTCTCGAAAATAAATCTGCAAGGAAAAGCAAAGAGAATATTTAAAATTACTTGAAAAACATATTCCAGCTAATTGTCAAATCAAATTTCGTGAAAAAATTATGCTGGAAATGGAAGAAGTAATGAAGTTTTTATGCCAGAATGGAGTGGAGAAAATAAATCTGCCCGGCTCTTCTGGACAAATGAAATAGTCACGATCACAGTGCCAGCTGGTACAAATCTGCTTTCTTCACTTTGCTTAAAACTTTCTCAACTTTCTTGCCTCAGACAAACTTTCTTCTCACAACTTTTCTCTCGAAAATCGAATGATTGCAAAATGAAAAGTGAAATCAATTATAAAGATGAGAAAATCAACCCATTTAGCATATTTCAATTGTTTCCATCAAATCAAGTTTGAACTTGGCTTGCACTCAGCTTCTGAATGGCAACTTTTATCTTCAACGACAGTCTCCGGGAAAGTTTCCAAATTAGACGCCAGTTCAGTGAAGTTCTTTTTGTCCTTTTTTTCTAATTTTGATTTTCAAAGCTTATCTCTTTGGGTGTTGAAAATAAAGAATTAAAATAATTAAAATAATTATTTTATGTGTCTTTTTCAATCCGTTAATTTATGACATTTATTTTTATCATTTGACTTTTCAAAATTTTCTTGCCATTGCCTTAGGCGAAATTTTTTCTTCCAATTTACTTTGCCATAATTTTCTTCTTTCAATTTTATTTCGCCATAATTTTCTTCTTCGAATTTTATTTTGCCATAATTTTCTTTCCGTCCTAAGTCTTTGGCGAAAATGTTTTAGACAAATAAATATCGGACTTAGGAAAATATTTTTATTTTCTCTAAGTATGGCGAATTTTCTCAAGGCCAAGCATACTTTTAATTTTTTTACCCCTTCTCTTAGTATGGCGTACTTCATCTAAGTTCAAGCCATTCAATTTTCTTGCCTATGCTCAAGCCATCTCATGGCGGACTTGCTTATTGTTTAGGCCATATCATAATGTGCTGGGCGGACTTGTCTTCACTTCCTTCCATTTTCTCGTGCCATCACCTCATGGACTAGGCGGACTTCACTAAGTGTTGAGCTATTTTCCTTGGAGCGGGCTTCATCTAACTTCATGCCACTTCCTAGGGCGGACTTTACCTCTTCTCAAGCCACTTTCATTATGTCCAAGGGCGGACTTGGCATATCTTTGTGCCATCTTTTGGAGTGGACTTCATACATTATCATGCCATTTCTTGTTTGTGCTTAGGGCGGACTTGGCTTAATTTCTTGCCACTCAAGGGCGGACTTTGCCTTGTTCTATGCCATTCTTTACTTCCAAGGGCGGACTTGGCATATCTTTGTGCCACTCAAGGGCGGACTTGGTCTTATGCCATGCCATTCCACATTTTGTCCAAGGGCGGACTTCATTCATTTCCAAGCCATTCCATTTGTCCAAGGCTGGGCAGACTTGGCATGATCTTGTGCCATTGCTGAGCGGACTTCGCTTATTTCCATGCCATTGTTTCTTCTGGCTGAAGCTCTTTTGACATTAACTTTACTCATTTTTCTCCATGCTGGTCACGAATGCCAGCCTTCTTTTCATGCCTCCATGATTTCTTGCCTTCATACTTAAGCAAATTCGCTATGAATTTCAGTCTTCTCCATGAATTTTCCAGATTTCTTTATGAATTTTTCAGATTTTTCATGAATTTTCCAGATTTCTTCACCATTTTCTGTGATTTCTTGACTGATTTTTCCAGATTTCTAACATTTTTCTGATTTTCAACATGAATTCATAAAATTTTCAAATTGATTTTCTGAGATTTCTGTTGAGTTTTTCGAACTTCTGAGTGGATTTTTTGAAATTCGGGACCTTTCCAAATATAGAGACAATAACAAAAATAGAAACTTTTCCCAAAATAGCAACTTTCTAAAAATAGCCCCTAAAAAATAGGGATCTCAGAATTGCTCAAAAGTGCCAAAAAAGTAGGTCCTAAAAAATAGGGGGCCAAAATGAAAACCCTAAAAAGTAAGTGTCAGAATTGACCGAAACGACAGTCAATCTTCGTCTCTTGGGCCTCCTAATCATGATGATGATGTTTGCATAGTGATCCAGGCTCAAACTCTTTACTTGACTCGGCTGACCATTCAAAAACTTAAACCCAAAACCCCAAACAGAGACCAGACAAGACGAGACGCGCAACGGAAAAACCCTAAAAAGCAAACTACGAGGATCCCCATTTGCAATGGGGTGAGGTGTGAATTAGGTCACAATAGGAAGGCAGCGCTCAAGATCATTAATGAAATCGATGAGTATCACGGCCTCCATTTGCAAAAATGTGAAGTCTGCTATAGCAAATCGATGGCTGCCAATATGCTCCTAAACCCACATTTTTCTCCATAATAAATATAAATATTTTATGTTATCAAATGCCTTCAAATGTGCCACAAATAATCTGCTTATTCCTTTCTCAAATTGACCCTTGGCCACAAATTTGATCCAATGAGAAGTTTGAAGTAACTCTCCTATCTGCTGCAACCCTTCAGTAGATATTTTCACTACCTCAGATATGCAAATCAATGGGAGTTATCGTTCCCAAAGACCCAAATAGAAAAATCTGCAGACACCCCTAGGCTTCTCCACAAACATCAAATGCAATCTTCAATTCTTGGATGATTAGAAGCAAGCCCAACCCCTCTTAATATACTTTTCTCCTCTTGAGGTTGGCCCCCTCATGAAGCTTCTAAATAATCATTATTTTATTTTATTTTATTTGCACTTAATAATATTAAAATATAACTTTATAATTCATAAAGTGCAAAAATGTTGTCAAAACATTATGTTTTCCAGCATCCTGATAACACATTATGTTTTCTAACATTCAAATGAACATAGGAAAACCCCATTAAACCACTGAATCCAGGAGAAGAAGCCAACCATCGACTAGGTAACTGCCTCAAACGACCCTCTAACCATGTTCGTTAGCCTACGAGAGTCAGGAATAGGCTAAACCCTCTAAAAGCTGATGCTCATGAAAATGGGGACATTACACATTATCTTTCAGCTCCATGATGTCTTTGCCATTGATGTCAAAGGGGAAGAATTACAGTAAGAGGGAGAACTATGTTCATGTTACATTCATAGATTATTTCTTTGCAAGGTTGCCATCAATGACAAAGGGAGAGATTGTTGAAATTGATTGCCATTGATGTCTTTGCCTTAAGTAAGGGAGAGCAGAAATAATATTATTACAGCTAGAGTTTATTTCTTATGCAGGCTGATTCACGAGAAAGATATAAGTAACATTTATAACTTATTTTGAATTCTTAATGCTGTTTGACCTCCTTATATTGGTGCCTACTTTGGAGAAATAAAAATAAGTTGTTTATTATTAATATGGCCACCCATGCTATGTTTGAGTGCCACCTTTTGGAAAGAGATGTCCCTTGGAGAAGTCTTTTCCTTTGGGAAAGATAAATGCTAATTAAATCAGGCCTCCCCCCTTGTTATGTTTGCCCCTCTTGGGGAATGAAAAATAAAAATAAAAATAAATAAAATGTGTTTAAATCAGGCTGACTCTTTTTGAGGAATCGCCTCCCTTGGAAGGGTTACCACCTTTGAAGAAGTCACACCCTTTCATGAGAGACATAAGAGGATATAAAAGCATAAGAAGTTAGAGAAAAATAGACAAGTAGAAAACATGAAAAATCAATCCAATTAAGAGCAGATTTCTGAAGTATGATAGTAGATATATGAATATGTTATAAGCAAATTTGAAAGGGGGAATATATGCAAATTTGAAAGTGGGAATATATGCAGATTTGAAAAGGAAAGTATATGAAAATGATTGTATCAAATTTTGAAGAGTGTATCATCTACAAGAAGATTTTTATTAAGGCAAATCAATTGATCATCATTTATTGAATAATTCCATTTGGAGGTTGGTGCTTTCTAAGAGAAGAGATTGATGTCTCTTGCTAAGTTGGTACTTAGCAGTGGGGATTGGTGTATCTAGTAGGTTGGTGCTTACAAATTGTTTAGCAACAGGGATTGGTGTCTCTAGTGGGTTGGTGCCTACAAAACTATTGTAAGAACATTTTATTTTCCATGACTGGATTTGGACGGTAGTGTTGGACTAGTCGCTAGTGTCTCCTTCAGATTTGAGACATGGACTAATCGCCTCCTGTGGATCTGTTTATCTCTGGCATTTGTATTAGGTGTTATAGGTCGATCTTTTGGTTCAACGACGAACGTGTTCCAACAAAGGGTATCAGAGCCGTGGTCACGGGTTCGAATCCCCTCAGGTGACATTGAGTGGGGGATTGTTGGACTAATCATCAATGTCTCCCTTTGGATTTGGGACATGGACTAACCACCTCCGATGGATTTGTTTATCTCTGGCATTTGTATCGGGCGTTAATAGGTCGATCTTTTGGCACAATGACAAATGTGTTCCAACAAGTAGATCCAAGCAGTCTTTTTATCATGGTTTTCTCTCGAAAGGGTTTCCATGTAAATCTTGTGTTGCATATTTGTTAGATCTTGTGTGATTGATATTATTGTAGTTGTTAAGTTTTGATTAAGTAAAAGATTATCTTATACTGATTCACCCCCCACTCCCCTCTCAGTATAAGTGTATGTTCATTATTTGAATCTAATAGAGAAAAAGTACACTACCATAGAAAAAGTGTTTCTAGTAGTGGTCTATGCCTTTAATAAATTTTGCCACTGAATCACAAGGTATGAAGTTTTTGTCCACAAACCATTCTGCCATTAGATACTTGATAAACAAAGCTGTAGTAGGAGGAAGAATCATTTGTTGCTTATTATTGTTGCAGGAATTCGACATAACTATCATTGACAAACTAGGAAAAAAGAATGTGGTTGCTGATTTCTTGTCAACATTGAATATGCAAGGGAATAATGAACTAGTGGATGATTCTTTTCCGGGTGAACACTTGTTTGCTATATCAATTCAATCTCTATGGTTTGTTCATTTAGCCAACTATTGGGTGGCAAGAAAGTGTCCACATTTTAAGCGAAAAGAAATCAAATGATTAATCAAAAATAGCTCTAGGTTCATATGGTTGAATGGTATATTATTTAAATGATGCCCTGATCATGTTTTGTGAAGATGTGTATAGGAAACCGAGGTATATGACATCATATGCGCATATCATTATGAACCGTCAAGAGGACATTTTTCAGCTCTACAGATTGGACATAAGGTCCTTGGAGCTGGATACTATTGGCTTGCCATGAGTAGGGATATCCAATAGTATGTCGAGCAATGCGACCAGTGGTAATGAATGTGATTCCCTACACTCTCCAAATGAAATGCCTCTTCAACCTCAAGTGGTTCTTGAACCATTTGAGAAGTGGGGGATAGATTTGTTGGTCTAGTTGATCCTCTTTCCAGAGGTAATCACTACATATTGGTCTACATTGATTATGCTGCTAAATGGGTGGAAGTAAAGGCCTTGCCTATTGCACGGGAAGAAAAGGTAGTAGATTTTGTGTATAAGCACATTTTGCAAAGGTTTGGAGCTTTGAGGGTCCTTGTCTCAGACCAAGGCCCATAGTTTATGTTAGCAATGATTAAAGCGTTTATGACAAGGTATCAAATCAATCATAGCAAATCTTGTCCTTATCACCCTTAGACAAATGGATAGGTTGAAGTGACTAATAGAGAATTGGAGAATATTTTGACAAAGACTATTTCAACCAATATGTCTGATTGGGTTGATAGACGAACATAAGTTGTTGGAATACTACCTGGAGAACTACAACGAGTTTCACCCCTTATGAGTTGGTCTATGGGAAGCAACCAATATTCCCTATTGAGTATAAACTAGATACATTGAAGACAACATTGGAAGGATTGACCTAACATAAGCCCAATAGTACCAGATTACACAACTCAATGGATTGGACGAAATGAGACTCGAGACACTTCATCACATAGAATTGATTTAGCAACAAAGAAAAGACCAAATATAATTAGTAAACAATTCAAGGTAGGGGATTGGGATCTATTGTATGATTCAAGGTATCAAGATTTCAAAGGAAAATTGCACATCAGGTGGTTGGAACCATATGAAAATTAACCGCCTTTTCAGTAATAGAGCCTTTCAATTATTGCCAATTGATAGAAGTTAGAGGACCCTCCTTGTCAACAACCATAGGTTGCAGGTTTATCAGAAGCTAGCATCTAGAGAAGAGTTTTCTTCAGAATTGCAAGCTCAGATTGAGTGTTTTACTTGGGAAGATTTGTCTTCCATGGGTTTGATGCCCTAATTCTAGATGATGCAACAATGCTAAATAAATGGGCAGGGTTGAAAACCATAAATGGTGGTCCTCTCCAAAAAAAAGGAGGGTTGAAAACTAGACATGGCAGGCCTCTCCAAAAAAAAGAAGAGAGGGTTGAAAACCTGATATGGCAACCCCCTTTGCCAATGTTTCTTACCTCAATATATTTTTCTCTGAAATCATTCTATAGGGTTTCAAGAAAGCAACTAACAACAACTAGCTCTAGAATGCCAAGCAATGCCACATCTTGTAGGACTCCAGATGGTGCCATATATCATTGCTGAACTAAATAGGCTTTGGACAGTCCCATTCATCCTAATGAGCCCTTCAACACTAGGGACATTCAAACATAGTGATGCCTAAGAGGTAAGCACCTTGTACATTTTATTTTGTTCATGAAATAGTTGTGGTAATTGTTACTGTATTAAAGTATCAAGTCCTCATGCATATGAGCTCCCGTCATTCGCTCAAGGCAATTTATGAAATCTTTTTGTAAAGATATGTGGCAGCATCATACTGATATTTGGCAAGTCAAAGGACGAGTTTCACATATATGATGACAAACCATCCCTTTTAATGCAATATGACATGGAGTGGGATTCGTTTAATCTGCACTTACTCTGGCATGATTACACATTTAATGCAACATCTCACATGAGTTTAAATGATAAAATATAATGATAGATTCCAATAAAATCAGCGTTGGATTGAGTCAAAGTGTCAATTTGTGCCAATTTATGCTGCTTATTCACCACTTTACAATTTCTAAGTACAAGTCATAATGGCCATGCCATTTTTTACAAGATAGGTGGTGAACTGTTTGCAATACACATAACTTCATGAAAAATCATTTCCATAATCTGCAAACATCACCTCAGTCATCTTGGAAGCTCTTCGGTGTATTGCATTTCATCATTTGTGTGAATATAGAGTCATATCAAAGCAACTATGAGACATAAATGAAAAGAAGAGCTCAAAAATGTTGTGTTTGACCCTCCAAAGGCAAGAATATTTGCATAGGGTGGTTGGCTAGAATTTCTAAAAAAGTTTGAGGGGTTTGAAATGGAGTTGGTTGAAGAATTTGTACAAAACTATCACCCCTATTTTTCAATAGTAAAAGGAGTCTGAATTGTGATCAGTTCTGCAATAATTAGTTAGCCTTCAGGAATTCCCAAAGTAGAGGAAGAGAGCTCACAGTCCAAAAATTCTTATGAGGAGCTAATTCAAAATTTTCATATTGCTTTGGAACTCCTGCATTGGTACATACTCAGCAAAGGGCCACCAAAGGAATTGAGAAAACTACTCTTCCAAAGCCTTGGTCCACTGTTGTGGTTTGGGCGATGAAGTTTCTCACTTGTCACAGGTAATACGAGACAATTTTGGGGCTAGGAATACACATGATCACTCATCTTCTCCATGGGGCCAATTGACATAATGCCTTATTGATTTTCTTACTTTTCTCTATTACTATTTGTAAGTAATGATCAGTAAATTCAGACAAGCCAACGAGTGGATTAGTCACTAGGGTCTCATCCATTTGGTCATCAAAGATAATTTCATGCAATAGGCTAATGGCTATAGATGATGGAAGGAATTCCTTCAAAACCCCATAAACCAAAGAAAAACAAACTACATTTGTTATTGTCTCCAATCTTGATGTGTTGGCTCTTCACTCCTACCAACGGCTCTAGAAAGCCTTGGAGCAACCGGTCATTGAAATTGAAGAATATGAGATAGTTGCCTATGCCTCACGACCAAAGAGACTACATTGACAACTTGTCCTCTTGGAGGACAATGAGGAGGAAGCAAAAGAAATGGTTGGGGTCATTGAAATTTTAGGAAGCATGTCCTTAGCTCCTTTGGTTCTTGAGGTACAAACCTCTGGAGCCCCATAGAGAGAGAGCAAGTAACCCTTGTCTTAACCAATTGCAGAAGAGGAAGAAGTGTAGGCTTTGCAAGTCCTCACTCTGTCGAAAGTAGATCATGAGCTTTAGAAATGTAAACAACAAATTGAAGAAATACAACTTCTTCCTGGCTAAGCCTTTTGAACACTAAGCCTGTTGAACATATGTTGTCATTGATGTTAAAGGTGCTTACTGGTGTCAAAGGAGTGATGTTTGTAGATTGGTGAGAATTCAGGAGATCGATGAGAATTAAATTTTAATTACCTCTGTCATGTCTGAGCTTCTGAAAACAGTTGAGGAATGTTTATGGTATCGTACTACATCTATTCATGTCAATGGAAGTAATTCGGAAGTTTGATCCAAAATATTTGAGGTCAGTTACCTAGACAGTGAGATTGTTCTGATAACATGTTTTGATCTGCATTTGTTCATGGATGTGAGTTATGTCCTGCGGTTTGAAAGGAGAGTATGTCTACACATGGTTTCTCTTATTCTAGAGTTTCCGGAATTTATGTTCATCAAGTAGGAAGTTTGAAGTGATGGAAGGGTCACTGTGTTGGTTAATTAACAAGGTTGATGTTCTAGATCGATGCAGCAGTGGCTTGTAGTGTGTACTTTCTGGAGGTAGCGTGGGAAGGTGAACTAGGACCAGGTTAAGATCCTTGAAGGAAGCACACAACATCATGTTTTTTTGGTGGCAACAAATTTGATTTAGGACTGAAATAACCCCCTTAGTTTTTCCCCAAATTTTTCACATAAATTTCATCCGCTAGTATTAGCCCAATGAAAGATAAACAAATTGGAAACAACCCTTCACTTTTTGATCACCTAGTTCCCAGAGTGGGCAAGGTGAGAGCATACGATGTAAGGGGATTTGATAACAATATGAAAATGCTGGAAGTACAAGAGTTATTGGCGGCAAGCCAAGCCAATAGAGAAAATGTAAATACTTGGCGGCAATGCCAGCCACTTTCACTTTTTAGTGGGCTATAGGAAAGTAAATTAAAGCAAAAAACTTGGCGGCATAGTAAGCTACTTGTACTTTTCAGCGGGCAAAATAAAATAAAGGAAACTCGACCACTTCTTTAGCGGGAGTGAAATACAAAATATTGAAAATATGAAAGCTGATTAGTACCTACTAATTCAGCGTTACAATATGGAGTCTTTTACAATATATCATGAGATAACTTAGCAATATGAAAGCCCAAGTGTTAGATACTTCTCCCAACAACAATACAATGATATGGCATCAAGAAAAATTGAATCAACAATGAAATTACTAGGTCTGATACGCTGCAACAGCAGTCTGATATGAAAAGTTAGCGAACCTGAAACGTCCAAAAATCTCCACAACTCTCTCCAGACTCCTCTGAATGACCTCAAATCAGTGGCAAATGAACCCTCTTAGCTAGGCGTCCAAGTTCATGAAGCAAGCCGCCACCAAAAGGTTTGCAAATCAAAGGCATGTTTCCCAATGCACCCAAACCAAGGAAGTATGACCCCTTGAGAAGGGCGACTAGCAGCAAAACTCAGGTTCTCTAAAAATTATGAAATTCTAGGAAAAGGGGCACCTAGATGCTAGGAACACAGTGAACCAATACCCACAAAATTCTTCCAAGTCTCCAAAACAATACGAGCATAAACGTGGGTCAACAATAGATTGAAAGAGCACTCCAAAAAATCCAAACAGCAAATGAACACACCAAAAATGTCTCTAGAAAACATCAAAGCCACACCAAACTGAAAACATAGAAGAAGCCATCACCAATGAAGCTCAATCTGCAACCTCTAAATAAAGAAGTAGTCACTGTTTAGCTAGGAGTTATCTTGCAAACTCGAAACTAAAGAAGAGCTAGGAGGTGTACCAACCTCGAAGCAAGAGTCCGAAACCAATTCAGCATCACTTCAATATGATAGAAAATGGATACCAAATGAGAGGGAGAGGGGTTCTATTTATAAGCTTCAATCCCCAAAAATTCAAATCCTCAATTCCCTCCAAAAAGGGACACCCTTATGAGGAGAAATATAATAATCTTTTAAGTCCATTCTTTGACCAAGACTTTGGGCGCCCAACATGACTTAGCAATTTTAACTTTATAAAAAACAAAAATTTCTCCAACTTGGACGTCCAAAAGAGAGGCCACAACTTAAAAATAACTTAAGTTATAAGCCTAGGCGTGGGAGGCTAAAAAGCAACATTAGAAACATTATAACTTAAGTCGTCAACTTTCCTTTTTTGTCTCCAAGAAAGTTGGAGAAGCCTTTGCCAATACTGCATTGCCAAAAATAGTAACTTAGTGTTGATTGTTGCCAAACCACATTGCCAAAAATAGCACTTACTAAAAATAGCATACTGCTAAAAATAGTGACTCCAAACACCATTTGAGCACTTTCTCGGTAGCCATCATAACTTACTAAAATTAGTAAGTCTGGAAATGATCACTGATTAAAATGCATGTGACACCCCCCTGAAGCTCTCTAAACAACCCAAAAAGACCCAGAAAACATACTACCAAACTCCTGCATCTATCCCCTAAAAACTTAGAAAGATACCTCCTAGAAAATAGGAAATCCTAATTCTGCCTTTGACTAGCCTACGGGCCTTCAAAATAGGATAATAGTCACCAAAAAGGACTACTGCTGAGAAGGGGACATTACAAGGACCGACTCGCTACACGTTTCATATAAATTTGAATTTAGGTCCACCTTAGCCGACTTGGCTAATTGTGGATGGTGTTAAGGGATTTGTGGTTGACATGAAATGATGTTAATGTAATGGGATGTATATAATAACTAATCATCATAGTTTAGATGTGTGTGCAATAGTGCGAGCAAGAGTAATTTCGGGTGATGTAATGGGAGTTGCATCTCAATCATTGTGCGCCATCATCGCAAGATCATAAGTTGTGTAGGAGAGTGTTTGAAGGAAGATTAGATTGATTGTAAGCTGTGCGATCAACATTGAAGATCTGCAAATCTCATCTATGTAATTCGGTAGGATTGGAATCTTACTTATTGAGCTGGTGCTCAGATCTTTGTATTGGGGATTGGTGTCTCTAGTAGGTTGGTGGTTACAAATACAACAAGGGATTGGGGTCTCTGGTAGGTTGGTGCCTACTTCATGATTGTAAGTTATTCATTATTTATGTGAGGCTAGATTTGGACAGTAGATCCAAGCGGCTCTTCTCACTATAGTTTTTCCCATTCCAGGTTTCCATGTATATCTAGTGTTTATTGTGTGAATGTGTGCATATGTATTGCTTGATTGATACTAACTGTTTTGATTCATGTTTGGAGAAGTGACAAATGGTAATTCATGTTGAATTAAAGAGTTTTAAATAGATTTGATATACTGACTCACCCCCTCCCCCCTTCCCTCCCCTCTCAGTATATTGTGTGCCATTCAATTGGTATCAAAGCCAAGTTCCTTTGAAAAAGCTTCGCAACTTGAGGTAGATTCGGGATTGCACACTCAGTGGCTCAAGAAGGATTGTCTTCAAATAAGGCACCACTCTTTGATGGATCCAATTACACCTTTTGGAAAGGAAGGATGGAAGCATACCTGATAGCCCCAGGATTTGAGGTTTGGCAATTAGTTGTGGATGGATATGAGATCCTTGAAAGTCTCTCAAGAGACAGGCTGAAAAGAAGGCTTGCGAGAATAATGCTAAAGCAAGGAATGCTATTTTATGCAGTTTATCTAACTTTGAGTTTGTAAAGATCATGCATTGTAGGACATTGAAGGAAGTATGGAGTAAGCTACACAAAATCTATGAAGGTGATGACAAGGTCAAACAAGCAAAGATTCAAACTCATTGAGGTTAGTTTAAAGTCTGAAAATGAAGGAAGAGGAAAACATTGCCACATTCCTGATCCGGGTTGATGAGGTTGTCAATTCTATTAGAGGTCTTGGTGAAGAACTGAATGAAGGTACGATTGTGAAAAAGGTACTCAGATCCCTTCCTCAAAAGTTTGATGCAAAAGTTTTTGTTGTTGAAGAAAATAAAGATCTAAATACTCTTAACTATAGATGAGTTACATGGGATTTTGATTGCCTATGAAATGAGAATTGAGAATGACAAATTTGTAAGGAGAGAGGTTGCATTCATGGTGTCCAAGAAGCAAGATGATCTAGATTTAGGAGATGGATCAGATCCGGAGGAAGCAAACTTTATCAAAAAGTTACAAAGAGGTGCTAGAAAGTATAAAGGTAAGTTGACTTTCAAATGTTTTAATTGTGGTGAAGTAGGACATTTCATGGCTAAGTGTCTTGTTGTGACCTTTGCACACATTGCCCCATTGCAAATGGGGACCCCCTGTTTTCGCTTTTTGCCTTGGCGTTGCAACTGCTTATAACTTGTCTTTTTACAATGAGGTCATCATTTTGAGGGTTTCAGGTCAGTCTTTTGGAAGTCATCCGAGCCAAGTCAATAATCCATGCTTGAATCAGTGCATAAATGTCATGGAAGTGCTCAGAAGGTCTGGGAGACGAGGATCGCCTGTGCTTTGGGCCAATTCTGACACTTCTATTTTTTACGGAATCTGTGTTTTTTGCTTTTTCGTTTTTTCATTTTTGGCATTTTTGGACCAAACGGGGTTCCCTATTTTTTAGGGATTTTGCTTTTTCTATTTTTAGAAATTTCTATTTTTAGAAAGTCAACCTTGGTGAATGAGTCAACTTTCCATCTTTAGATCCAAAAATCAACCAAAAAATTGAAAAAGACATTGAAAAATCAAAGTGAAAATAAAAAAAATCAAGCAAAAAAATTAGAAAAAGCATGGAAAAGTAAGGGAAAATTTAAGAAAATCAACCCAAAAAGCATGGAAAATCATTGAAAAATCAGTCAAAAATCATGAGAAAAATCACCAAGAAATCAACCAAAGGGCATGAAATTCATGATAAAAGTCTGGAAAATTCGCCATCAAGAGAACATGTTCAGCCATGAAAGAGGTCTGCCCTACATTTAAGGGACATGGCAAAGACCTTCCAAAGTCCGCTATGCCTTAGAGAAGAATGGAAAGCCTTCTTCAAAGTCCGCCTTGCCATATAGAAGAATGGCAAGCCTCCTTCAAAGTCCGCCATGCCTTAGTAAAAAAAATGGCATAGAAGTTGGCCCTACATTTAAGGGACTTGGCAAAGACTCTTGCAAGTCCGCCTAGCCATGGCAAGCCATTAAGAAAGTCCGCCTTGACTTGAGAGAGGAATGACAAAGACCTTCCAAAGTCCGCCCCACCTTGGCAAAGACTTTTCAAAGTCCTCCCAGCCTTGGTAAGGCACTTGGGAACTCCGCCTAGGCATGAGAAGGAAAAAAATTGAAATTTTTTGCTAAGTATTTGATGCCTCAAAGGAAAAATCCGAAATTTGTCTAAGTATGGAGGCCTAGAAAGGGTGAAAATTGAAATTTTGGCTAAGTATTCTAATGCTTTAAAGGGAGAAATTGCGAATTTTGGCTAAGTATTCTAATGCTTTAAAGGGAGAAATTGCGAATTTTGGCTAACATGAGAAGAAAGCCAAGTGTCAAGGAAGATGAAAAGTCCGCCACGCCTTGATGAAAATGGAATAAAGTTGGTGAAGTCTGCTTGGAGAGTTGGCAAAACATTTTTTTTGAAATGGAAAGAAATCTTCCAAGTCCGCCATCATTTGGAATAAAACTTAGAAAGTCCGCCCTACCTTGTGCCTAGCATATGAAAAGAAAAGTTGGAAGTCCACTTGGAAGTGGAAAAGGAAGAGTAAAGTCCGCCCCAAAGCTTGGAGCAAAAAATGGCAAGCTTAGTGGAAAGTCCGACCTATCTCTTGGCAAGAAATCTTCTAAGTCCGCCTTACCTTGGGAAGATAAAGAAGTTCTTAAAGTCCGCCATCAAAAGGAAGAGAGTGCAAAGTCTGCCATAGGGAGACAATGAATGGAAGGATCATCCTTAAGTCAGCTCAAGGAATGGATTGCAAACACATATGAAAGTCCGCCCATGCTTGATGAGGAATGGCAAGACAAAGCTGAAGTCTGCCCTAGCATCAAGGAGACAATGTCAGGCACATCACAAAGTCCGCCATGCACTTGTCCCAGACTTGATGAAGTCTGCCCAACCAAGGAAACTCAAAAAATTGGCTAAAAAAAAAAATTCAAAAAATTTGAAAAGGCACCAGTGAAGTCCGACCTTGCTCAATGGATGGACGGCACAAGAAAGTCCGACTTTTCCCAGGCACAGCATGTCCAAACCTTTACAAAGTCCGACTTTGCTTGGAGAAGGCATGTCCAGACATCCATAAGATCCGCCAAGTACAATGGCAAACATGAGAGAAAGTCCGACTTAGGTCAAGATAGAAGCAGTGTCCAAGCTCAAGTGAAGTCAGCCCAATGAGAAAAACTCAGAAAGATGACTAAGTGTTGGTACCTTGAGGAGGCAAATTCAGAAAATTGGCTAAGTATTGGAAAGAAAACAAGAGGAATGAAGAGGAAAAGAAAGAGGAAGTGAATAAAATCCTTGTCCAAGGATGGAATTTGTCCTACATAGCACAAGCCAAATTCAAAATTGAAGACAAATCCACAGGAAAAGTTCATCCAAATCCTTGGCTAAATGTTGAATGGTCCACATGAAGGTGTTACAAAATAGCCAAAATTTGGTTAAGTATGAGAAATACATCACGGAGAAAATTCCAATTTCCTCCATTGTGGCGAAAGCACAGAGGCATTCTTCTCCAAATTCTAGGCACTTGAAAGAAGCAATCAGGACAACTTCTTGAGGGATTTCATCTCCTGAAGAATTAAAAACAAGCTTCCAATCAGAATTAGATGGTGACAAGAAGAGTGTTCCAAACACATCTCCATACTTAGACAATTTTTCGACACAAATTGGAGAATTCAGAGAGGAAATCCCAAGGAATAACATCAACCCAGTTCAAGCAGGAGGAATTTCAAAGCAACCAACTTCAAGTCCAGACACCTGCTCCAAGGGGAGACTTCCAAATCTCAAAGATTCCAGTACAGGCAAGAAGAAGAAATCAAAGTCTCAAAAGGAATCCAAGATCAAAGCTAGGAAGGAACAAGCACAAAGGATAGAGTCATGGGCAAGGAAAATATTCTAAGGCAAGCGCGTGGAAGAGAAAAGAAGCGACCAAGGAAGGCATCCAACACGTTGAGGTGGCGACTCGTCATCTTCCAACCAATCAAATTGTTCCAAATCAACATGCAACAACTTTCTATTTTATTGTTGATTTATATTTAGCAAAAAGGACAAGTGTCCTCGAATGTAATTTTCTCATTGGTCGAAAGTGACAAACCCTAATTAGGGTTTTATTTTGTAATCTCGGTCGTTGATCCAAAATCAATCTTGGCCACTGAATTGTAATTGGGGAGCCTATAAATTGAGCTCGCCCCTCATTTGTAAAGTGTGGAGACAGTGTATGAAATTGTTGCATTGAGACTATTTCCGATAATAAAAGCTCTTATGCATGATTTGCTTTGAATAACTTTTATTGTCAAGTAGTAAGCAAGGTTGCATAGCTTCTTCTACCATAGATTAGAGTTAGAATTAAGTTAAGTAGAATTTGCTTTGAAGATTGGTTAAGTGAATGCGAGATTGATCGTATAGATTCAATGGTTAAATATTGCTCATACTTTCTTCGAATGGATGATTTGCATTTGATGCGTAAAGTTAGCCTGAGCTTGTAATTGTGGAAGCTTAACTTCGGTCTCATTCGAGGCTTGAAAATAATAATCACACCCCTTGATGATTGCACCCACTTTGCGTAGTTGTCCCAGGGAGGCGAAACAAAGTTTGGTTATTCCTTTCATCGAATCTTTACTGTCTCTTAAATTCCTAGGTGTAGAATAAATCCTCTAAACCCTTATCTTTTTGCAATTTTTTTTGAGATCCAAATTGAAAGTCCCTATTGAAGAAGCTTTTAATGATAAATCCGCCTAAGTCCCAAACTTGTGAAGAGTTCTTTAACGTAAGTCCCTTTGTGTATTACCAACAAATCACAACGCCCATTGAGCTTATCCACACGTCAAGACCTGACAAAAGAAACCTTGGAATCGCCATATGATCTTCTCGCAATCTTAGCATACGCGGTGGTTTTTCAAGAGAGGATAGAGTGTCTTTGGACATTTTATTCTGTGTGTTCGGTGGATGATAAAACGTACACCAACATGTCCATATAAAGAATCTAGCAATGATGAGGTGTCATTTCCAGAAGGGAAAAAGTTTAAGAAAAATCATAAAAGTTTCTTTATCATTGAGGAAGGCTACTCATTTGATGATGATGACCAAGCCACTTCCGGGAATGAAGGAGAAAAGGCTCTTTTCATGGCTATGGAAACCCTTGAAGAAGATGTGGAAATAAAGTCCAAAATTGATGATGATGCAGAAGTAGACCTTGTGGAAGAATTGCTCTATGCTGACAAGGAAATCAAAAGGCTGAAGAAAAGAATTGCAGAAGAAGTGAAAGTCAAAGAAAAATTATCTCAAAATCTTGAGAAAGTGGAGAAGATGGTCATTGATCTAAAGATTCAAGTGGAAGAGGAAAAGAGGATTAAAGAAGGTTTGATTGAAAGATTGCTATCAAGAGATGAGGATTGTGAAAAAGTAGAAGTAGAGATTGTATCACTAAGGAAAGATCTTGAAAAACTGAAGTTAAAGTTTGGGAAGAGCATTGAGATCTTGGATCATATAATAGAAAGCCAAAGATCACCGCATATCAAAACCGGTCTTGGCTTTATTGATATAGAGGAATAAGGTGACCGAGCAACCTGTGAATTCTGTTGTTGAGAGTCTGGAAGAGAATGGCTTTGGAAGTTCAAAGTCTGAGCAAGTTGCAGCAATCAATGAAAGCAAGGTGCTGAATGATGGTTTCATCCAAGTGCACAAACATAATAGAAGATTTGGAAGACAAGCTTCAAGAGGACAAGGATACAATATCAAGTTCAATCATTCTTTTTCTGGTTATTGTTTTAATGGCAATCATTTTGGTCATTAGGTTGTGAATTGTAGAAAGGCTCCAACAAGAAGTGCAATTTTGGACATATTGCTAGAAACTATAGAAGTAATTTTGTGAGTCTTCCTATACTGGATACAAAAGGAAATAGTTTAGAATGTCAGAATAATGAAACAAATAAGGTTTGGAAGAAGAAACCAAAGGAGCAAAGATTAGAGAAATCCATGGTGGCTCAAATTGCACTACATGCCCAGAAGGAGTAGAACCTATGGATCATTAACAACGAATGCTCAAGTCACATGACTGGAGACAAGAGCAAGTTCATGCACTTCAAGAAGTTTTATGGAGGATCTGTAACCCTTGGTAACAATTCTATTGCTAAGATTACCGGTAAGGGTATTTTGATTCTTGATGGTAGAAAGACAAAAACTCATGATGTTCTGTATGTAGAAGGATTGAAGCACAATCTTCTAAGTGTAAGTCAAATGTGTGATAAAGGCTACAAGCTTTCATTCAGTGCTAAAGGCTATGAAATAAAAAAGACTGGTACCAATGAGTTAGTTGCTGAATTGATAGTGATGTATATCATCTCAGTGAGGTGAATGGACAAAATTGCTTTGCCATAAAGAGAGAAGAGTGTTGGCTTTGGCACAGAAGGTTGGGACACGTCAATTTTGATGATCTTGTGAGGATTAGCTCAAAAGGAATGGTAAGAGACATGCCAAAGATCAAGAAGCCTTAGTCTATTAGTTGCAAACCATGTCATGAGACAACTACAATAAACCTGTCAAAGAGCTTCTTCTAGTAGTGTACAAAGCTGCCAATTTGGTAAATATATATTTTTTAAAGCTTTAATCACTATTTCGGAGCTCCCTTCCACCAGAATGGCATGAAAACCAACATTATAGGCAAGAGAAAGACTTGCAAGGAGTGCTTCCTACATAATGAGATCCATCTATCAAAAAACCCTAAACACATCTTTAATTAAATGCTCTTGCCACTCCCAAGTTACCACAAGAAGCACCATCAAAATTCAGAGTAACAACCTTGTATGGCACTTTCCAGCTATCTTGTCTTCCAACATTTTTATGCGCTACTATTCCTTTAATAGGCAGCGCTATAGCGACTTTCAAGTCATACTAACTGAACCAGTAAAATCATCTGCCAAAATTCCAAATCTTTAATTATTCATTTTATCTTTATTATCTTGTTTCATCTTACTCATCCTATTTGAGTAATTCTAAAATCTTGAAATATTATTGTCTAATAAAGCTTTAACATTGCTACAAACAATCCTCTATTTAAATAGGTTTTGTAAACAAATTTGACCTTTATGATGTTAAAAATACAATAATCATAGATCCTACAAGGTCATTTCTTAATTTAAATTTGTGGACAATGTAATATTCCCCCTTAATTTTTTCAGGATTTTATCAGCACAACACACCATTGGTTAGTGTTAGCTCCAAATGATAACCAGCAAGAATAGTAACCCTTCACCTTTTGATCACCAAGATTCCAGTGTGGGCGAGGTGAGAGCATATGGTGTCAAGGATCATTAGCAAATTGGAAATGAAATACAAAGCTGCTAGGTGGTTAGCTGACTATGAATAAAAGTAAATGCTGGAAATACAAAGAGTAGGCGGATAACCAACCATAAAGCTATACCACTTATACAGTGGGACCGAAGTTATTACAATTTATAAGGTGGCAAGCCAACCATGAATCCACACTACCACTTATTCAATGGGGGGAAATTAAATAAGAAGTGCTGAAAGTAAAATAAGACTCAACCACTTCTTCAATGGGAGTAACTACAAAATATTAAAGTGCAGAAATATAAATAGCTGTTAGTACTACTAAACCAACTTTACAATGATAGCTTCAGCTGCACAATAATGTAAAGGTTTATCATAAAAAACCTTAGTATGTTAGAGAGTAATCCCCAACTAGTACAATATGCTATTGAACAAAAAATATAGCATAAACTAGAATTATATCAAATCTGATTAGAAATAGTAAACACAGAAAATTAGACCAGTGAGTAAGAGATTCACCAAAATGGACACAACTTCAATTCAACTCCGAATGACTTCAAATAGCAGACAAATGAAGCCATAATCCTAGGCGTCATTTTCCAACCAACAAACTGTGCCAAAACAACTCCAGGAACTTGGCACGAATACTAATGCAGCAATATAGAAGTGGTACGACCTCTAGGAAAGGTCGACCTCTTCTATTAAATTCAATACTCAGAAATAAAATCTGAAACCTTGCAGAACTAGGTGCCCTACACAGTGAAACAACATGAGCCAGTACCCAGAACGAGATAAAAATTGATGACAAAGCTACAAGCAAAAAGTCGTTTAAGCCATGAACATCAACAATAGAAATAAATAGATTATACAACAACAATCTGTTTATAAAATCATAATTCAATTCTATCCACACTCCTGAGTGAAGCAAAGTCTTCAATGGCCATCTAGGGAGTTATCGTTTCAAGCCCGAAGAATGGTGAGGTAAGGATGCTAGGAGGGATCTCCTCGAAGCAGCTCTGAATTCAATTTAGCAGCATAATGTTATCATAATTTCCAAAAGATACAAATGAAGGCACAAGGCATCAATAAATAAGCTTCAATGGGCAATTGAATCAACTTTGTAACCTCCAAAAAGAAACTCTTCAATTTCCTCATGGGACGCCCATCTCCAAAATTGCACTTTTTAAATATTAAAATACTTTAATATTCCCTCCCTTGGCGTCCAACTTTAAGAGCATTTTAAAAAATTAATAAAGATATTAATTTCTCTCTTGGATGTCCACTTAAAGGCCCCACTTTAAAAACAACTTAAAGTCATCGACTAGTCACGAGGTCCAAAAGGTAACACTGAAAAATGACTAAGTTATTAAAACTTAGCTCCAAGAGGAAAAAAGAAGCCAACACACAAACTGATCAACCTCACTGACCAAAATAGAATGAAAAAATGGAAATGATTGTGCTGCTCCTGGAATGACACTGCTATAAATAGAACTTACCAAAAATAGCAAACTGTTATTAATAGTAAGTGCATGTAAACTTTATTTGAGCAACAATTGAGCAGTAATCATGACTTACTAAAAATAGTAAGTGCTTGGAAAGGTTGACGGATTTAGATGCATGTCATACTACCCTGGAGAACTTTCAAAACCCAAAAACCTTTCCTGCATGCAAGGTACCAGAGAGAAATGCATGTCATTTTTTCAACATGCGTGTTACCTTACCCTGAAGCTCTCCAAAAACCTAGAAAGCTCCAAAGAATGGACTATCAAAAAACTTGCATGCAAGCCTTCAAAAGCCCAACAAAAATCTCTTATAAAAGTGGAAACCCTAATTTCCACTTTTGACTAGCCTATGGGCCTTCGGAAATAGACTATCAGTCACTGAAGCGCGTAGGGCTATATTGGGGACATTACAGTCAACCCTTCCCAAAATTGCTTGTCCTTAAGCAATGCCTCCACACTCCAAGGAAACAATTTTCTCCATACTATGCCAAGTAGGATCCCAGGGTCCCTAGTCCATCTCTGAAAAGACACACTGTACTGATGTTGCGCACACTGATCGCACAAACATAACCAATATTCCAAAACTGCACTATCTTCCGTTGTAACCCCAAAAGGTTACCAAACATGTGACTTAAACTGAAAGACCAGGAGGAACTGAAATCAAAACATTACAACATCTCACACCCCAAAGATTTTGAGGAGTTAATATCATCAATGCCAATGATTATCATCATTGTTAAGTTAAGATAGCTTCGGTTAGAAATGAATAATGATTGCAGGCTATGCATCATCATTATTCTTAATCGAACTGCTCTTACTTATAGACGTACTCAAGGATAACATAAGATCTTTGTTTGCTGCATGTTAAGTTTGGTAACCATCGGAATTAACATGAGAACCCGCGCGCTCAAGAGACACGTCCCATGAGCAGACGTGTCTCCATCTTGGGGAGACACGTCCTCTCATGAGATGCGTCTCTCTTGATCATGTATTCTCCTTTGATACAAATAAGAATTCTATTCTTTCTTGCAAACATAGAAATCAATAAATGTTTTGCAATTAGCACATTCAAACCAGACGCAAAAATCTGACTTAGAAGTATTACACAGAATTCCTGCTTTCAATTTTCCATAGGTCTTATAGGATCCAGCCCTGATAAGATTTGATTCATTTACATGGCATCAAAGCCACGTTGAGTGAATCCAAATCAAATCTAGATATCAGACTCTTAGGAAAAATTCGTATTTTTGAAAAAAAAAAATCGAATTCACTTCACATTCTCCATAATGTCAAATATGATCAGATTTGAAGATCGTCTTGAGGGAGCAAACAACTTCACCTCATGGAAATTCAGAATCATGATGATTCTCAAGGAAAATAAGTTAGACTCAATTGTGAAAGAAAACAAGGGGGAACCAGAGGATGATCCTGAGAAAACACAATGGATTGAGAATAATGAAAAAGCCATGAAAATCCTAGTAGATGCAGTTAGGGACCACATAGTACCTATTATAGCAAAACATGAAACTGCATATCTAATGTTCAAATCCCTTGAGAGCACCTATGAGATAAACAACACCCGTAGGACTCTTGCATTAAAGAGGCAAATCAACAATGTCCAAATAAACAAAGGAGAAACTATTAATGCATACTTCATGAGGATCATTGAACTAAGGGATCAATTATCTACAATTGGATATCAAATTGATAGCAAAGAGTCAACACTAATTGCACTAGGAGGCCTACCAAACTCTTGGGAGCCATTTGTTCAAGGAATAAGTGTGAGATCTGAACTCCCCAAGTTTGATAGACTAAGAACAGATTGCCTTCAAGAGGAAACAAGACTCTCAACAAAAGAAAACAAACAAAAATCCATAGATGAGGAAATTCAAGTACTCAACACATCATCTAATAAAAAGGGTAAGAAAAACTCTTATGGGAAAGGATCATTTAAGAGAAAGAGAAATTCCCATGGAAAAGGGTCATTCAAGAAGAAGAAAGACATCTCTCAAATACAATGTTTTAGATGTGATCAATATGGGCACTATGCAATGAAGTGCCCAGACAGATCAAATCAACAAGCATCATTTGCTAAAGTAGGAAAGTCAAATTCAGACCATGATTCTGAGAAATTTGTATTCTATTCAGCCTTATCAAATCAAGTATCTAACAATATCAACAACTGGGTGATTGATAGTGGTTCTTCGAGGCACATTACAGGATTTAGAGAACACTTAGACACTATGACTGAAGAGACTGATGAAGAAGTAACAATTGGGGATGATTCTACATATCAAGTAAAAGGGGTTGGAACTTGTTCCATCACATTGAAATCTGGTCTCTCCCTTCAACTCATTGGAGTTTTATTCGTATCTGGGATAAAGAGGAATCTAATATCCATCTCTGCTCTTGAAGACAATGGATATAGAGTTACATTTATGGATGGGAAAGTTCTGGCATGGCCTAAGAACTCAACTATAAAGAAAGCTCTAACCATAGGTGTAAGACAAGGTTATCTTTGTAAACTATGCACTGAAGTCAAGCAAGCCCTTATCCTTGATACTTCTGATTCAATTGAAATTTGGCATAGAAGATTAGGACACCTTCATTTCCGTGCCCTACCATCTGTGGAAAAACTTGTAACAGGATTACCCAAGTTAAAACCAACTCATGAAGGAGCCTGCAAAGGTTGCGCCCTAGGAAAGAATACAAAGGGATCCTTTCACAATAGCTTGAGTAAAACCCAAAATGTGTTAGATCTGGTTCACTCTGATTTATGTGGACCCATGTCTGTACCCTCGAAGGCAGGGTTCCTATACTATGTCATATTTATAGATGACTTCTCTAGGAAGACCTGGATTTATTTTCTTAAGTGTAAAGAGTCAATTGAAATCCTTAAAAAGTTCAAAGAGTTCAAAGCTCTTTCTGAAAACTTCTCCGAGAAGAAAATCAAAATTTTAAGGACAGACAATGGGAAAGAATACACCTCTGAAATCTTTAAGGAATTCTGCATGAATGCTAGGATTAAGAGGGAGTTTACAGTAGCCTACAACCCTCAACAAAATGGGGTTGCTGAAAGGAAAAATAGAACCATTGTAGAAGCTGCAAAAGCAATGTTACTTGACCAGAACTTAGAAACCTCATTCTGGGCAGAAGCCTCTAGAACTGCTGTCTACATTCAAAATAGGTGTCCTCATTCTCATCTAGATAACAAAACTCCTGAAGAAGCATTTACTGGCATAAAACCTGATATTAGTCACTTTAGGATTTTTGGTTGCCCAGTCTATATTCATGTGCCCAAAGAGAAAAGATTCAAACTAGAACCTTCCAGAAAGAAAGGGATATTTGTGGGATATAGTGAATCCTCCAAAGCTTACAGGATTTTCATACCCGGACAGGAACAAATTGAATTGAGTAGAGATGTCATCTTTGAAGAAGACATAGCATTCAAAAGGGCAAGAAGTTCAAATGAGATAGAAACTTATTCACCTAGAGTATTAGATGAGGATCCTACCGCTGAGATTCAGAGGGAGAATCCTGAGGAAATATCAAATGAACTTCTATCTACTTCAGATGAGAATACAAATGATAACGGCAAAAATAGACCACTTTGGGCTAGAAAGATGATCAAAGAAGCTGAGAATCATGCAACACCCAAAGGAACGTTTAGGGAAAGTAAAAGACCCAAACGGTTCTCAAGCTACGTTGCTCTATTGAATGACATCATAAATTCAGAACCCCCTAGTGTTTCAAAAGCCTTCAGACATCAAGTATGGAAGGACGCAATGACGGAAGAGTATCAGTCCATTCTAAAGAATGATGTATGGGATATAGTGCCTAGACCAAAAGAGAAAACAGTCGTCTCTTCTAAATGGCTCTTCAGAATCAAACATGCTGTTGATGGCAGTATAGAAAAACATAAGGCACGTTTTGTGGCAAGAGGTTTTTCACAAAAGGAAGGCATTGATTATGAAGAAACATTTGCACCTGTTGCCCGTTACACATCTGTGAGAGCAGTGATAGCCATTGCAGCAGCTAAAGGCTGGAAGATCCATCAAATGGATGTAAAAAATGCCTTCCTAAATGGAACCATTGAAGAGGAAGTTTATTTAGAGCAGCCCGAAGGTTTCGTGATACATAAACCTGACTCACATGTATGCAGACTAAAGAAAGCACTGTATGGACTTAAACAAGCTCCCAGGGCCTGGTATGAAAGAATTGACATCTACCTCTTGGGACTAGGATTCTCCAAGAATGATGCAGACCCAAATCTTTACTTTAAGGTAATTAAAGGTGATATGTTAATAATTATTTTATATGTTGATGACCTGCTGATAACAGGAGAAGATCACCTCATTGCTCAAGGAAAGAAGGATCTAACTTCCGAATTCGACATGAAAGACTTGGGCATTTTACACTACTTCTTGGTTTGGAAGTCTGGCAGAAACCAGATGGCATCATACTAAACCAAGGAAAGTATACTATTGATATTCTGAAGAGATTTGGAATGTTGGATTGTAGACCCATGTCTACACCCATGGAAACCAACCTTCACAAACTGAAAGAAGCAGCAGCAGAATCCAAGTGTGCAGATTCAACCCTATATAGACAAATGATTGGATCTTTGATGTACCTGGTTAACACCAGACCTGACATTTGCTATGCAGTGAATGCTTTAAGCCAGTTCATGTGTGAGCCAAAGGAAAGTCATCTTATGGCAGTGAAACATATATTGAGATATCTTCAAGGCACTATTGGATATGGTCTTCTTTATAAAAATAATCAACTAGATCTACATGGATACTCTGATTCAGATTGGGTTGGAAGTATAACCGATCGAAAAAGCACATCAGGATGTTGCTTCAGTTTGAGATCGGCTATGATCTCTTGGATCTCCAGAAAACAGTCTTCTGTAGCCCAAAGCTCGACAAAAGCTGAATACATTGCAGCCTCTATGGGGGCAAGAGAAGCAGTATGGCTCTAGAAATTGCTTGTGGGACTCTTTGGTGAGCCCTTGAATCCTACCATCATTCATTGTGATAGTCAAAGTTGCATCAAACTCTCTGTAAATCCAGTATTCCATGATAGATCTAAGCACATTGAGATCCCCTATCATTATGTAAGAGACATGGTAGAAAGGAATGTGATTCAGTTGGAGTATATTAGTACAAATGATCAAACAGCAGACATTCTCACCAAACCTCTCTCTCGAATCAAGGTTGAACACTTCCGGAAGAAGCTTGGTATGATTGAAATGTAATTTGATATTATGCTTGAAATTCAAAATTGTTTAGAAGTTGTACTAATATATTTAAAGATGTTTAATGTGTAAACTCTTTTGTCATGTGTGTAACTCCATGACCTTATGGGCTCGCTCCCCCTGTGTACATTATTGAAAGGTGACGATCTTTCTAATAATGAACACTTGTATGTGACATTGTAAAGTGACGACTCTACAATGATGAGTTGAACTATCATGATAGATATCATGTGACTTGATATCTGTGGACATGTCATGATAGTATCTCTTGGACACTTTGATGGATATCATGGGACTTGATGTCATTTGAAGATCATTGTGATCCTTAAGAGATAATCATGGTGGATATCTATACATATCTGTGAATATGCCATGAATCATTATGGTAGACATCTTGTGACTTGATGTCAGTGCACATACCATAATAAAGATGTGTTATGAAGAATGTCATGTGACTTGACAATATTGAAGAAACATATCATATCTTCGATATCACGTGTGAAGGTGATATCTCCTCTTATTCGTCTTGAAGTATCTTCCCTAGCTAAGAGGGAGTGTTAAGTTAAGATAGCTTCGGTCAGAAATGAATAATGATTGCAGGCTATGCATCATCATTATTCTTAATCGAACTGCTCTTACTTATAGACGTACTCAAGGATAACATAAGATCTTTGTTTGCTGCATGTTAAGTTTGGTAACCATCGTAATTAACATGAGAACCCGCGCGCTCAAGAGACACGTCCCATGAGCAGACGTGTCTCCATCTTGTGGAGACACGTCCTCTCATGAGACGAGTCTCTCTTGATCGTTGTTGTACCCAAACCAAATTTTTTGCTTCATCAAGGCATTTTGCTTAAAATAGTCTAAACTTTGCTAAAATGATGTCAAATATAGTTTTTGGGCAATATCAAGCATGGAGTTTTGTTAATGTTTTGTCAGTCAAAGGTAGTATCCGTTGATCAAAACCTGAATCAGAGGCTCAGAGTGAAGCATCTCACGATGGAGGAACATTTCACGGTGACAACTATACTTCCGTTGGTCATTTTAGTGGCCAAGGCGAAGTTTTCAGTAGCTAACTTTTGAAGATTTCTTAAAGAAAAATAGAATTGCGCACCTGTAGCCCAGGGGCGCCCTTCTTTTTGAAGGCCTAGATTTTGTTATAATGCTCATGAATACAGTCAATCTCTTCAGAATTAGTCTGCCTATCCGATGAGCTATCTTGCGAGGCTATCCGAGACTTGTAGCTCCGGTTACTGGCAACAGAAGTTGAAGATTCCAAAGTTCCAGATTGCAAAAGCTTGTCTTTTTCCAGCTTTTGCGCACCTGTAGCTTAAGGGCGCACCTCTTTAAGGGGGGTTAGATCTTGGTATTCTTGATGATTGATGTAGTCAATCTCTTCACGACTAGTCTGCTTGTCCAATGAGCTATCGAACGCAGTCACCCGAGGTCCAGAGCTCCTGCAGTCAGTGTCAGAAGATGAGGTTATGAGGAGACTTCACATCACAGGAATCTTTCAAATGGTGAAATTGCGCCCCTGTAGCTCAAGGGCACCCTTCAAGATGACCTCTGAGATGGAAGAGTTTGCTGACAAGGTCTTCCTGACATCCGTGCTACTCTAGTCCAGCTTCGCGATGCACCAACTTGCCTGTTAATCCGACATTCTGAGAGATCGTGGCAGAGATTCTACCAAGCATGTAATTTCACAGGCGGACTGGCATAAAGCATTCACTATATTTCTATAGGCCAGGGGCGCTTAGCCTTTAGGTCTATCAGATGAAGTTGTTCGCATTTGAAGTCTTCACGGGACTTGAACGTAATTACTCCATCTATTCAACGAGCCCAGCCGTCAGCCTTCGGGATTTGGCAAACGCTCGTATGTGCGAGGTCTTTGGCGAAATACTGAAAAACGAAGACAGCTCAAAATGGCCAAGTCTTGTTGTCTATTCCATCTTGGGAAAGGCGCCTTTCTATTTGAGGTCTTAGAAGCAGTTTTCTTCCTTCGTCACCTCCAAAGACGTCTCTCGTAGGTTTTTCTGTCTACGCGTAGAAACAAACGGTGCTCGAATCAGGCCATCCCAGCTCCGGATATCAGAGATCAAAGTAGGGCATCTGGTTGAGAGTTGCATTTTCGTCAAAATGGTGTTTGTGCCTTCTCAAGCCAGGGGCGCTTTTACTTTTGGGGTCCCTAATGCACTTTTCAGATGTCATGCGTATATTCGTTGGATGCGGAATACCTCTAGTCATGCAGTGAGCTTGGTTTCCTGTCAGCAGGGTTCACCGTTCGTTATCAGCAGCCGTTTGAAGCGTCAGATGGCAGTTTGGAGAAATGGCTAAGTCTGGTACCTGAAAATCAATTTAATCAAGGGTGCCTAATTCTTTGAGGTGTTAAATGATAGATTTTGCAGTGATGACTCCCAGCAGACATTTCTTCCTTGCTCCACAGGCTTCACGATGAATACACTTGTTCGGTCTCAGCATCATCCGGTCACTCGAAAATCAGTGTCGAAGATGGCCAGTTGTAACTTTGTAGCCGGTTACAAAGTAGGAAGTTAATAAAAAGTGTAATATCTTGAGCAAATGGACACCTATGAGGTCAAATGATGACTTTTTGAAATCAGTAAAGGTTGTCGAATCCATCCAAGTGTTTTGCGTGGTTTGTCAACTGAATAAAATAATATTTAATATTTATTTTGCATGTCAAAGCATTAAATGGCGATTTTCTCAGATTGGTGCCTCTTTGTGTTGGGATTTAAAAAAACGCATGATGAATATTTTTATTATTATTTTATTCTGGACTCCGAGTCAGTATCAATTCAATTGAAGGGGGTCCAATCAGAAGCCTTCTATTTCAGTCGAGGGTTTTTAGTCTTGCAGTCACCTTTGAGGTGTGAATTTATTCTATTAATTCAAGCATGGCGTCATATTTCATTCACACAGCTTGAGCAAATTTGTAATTCTTCAGAGTAAAGGTAAATTTCCTTCAGAGTTGGGCGAATTTCTCATTAGCAATCATTGGTGAAGACATCAAACACTTTCTTTGCAGGTTCAAGTCATAATTATCAGCGAATTTCAAGGCAGAGTGGCGATTTTGGCAGAGGAAAACATCAAAAAACATCTTTCTTCTTCTCAAATTCTTCCATTTTCTTGTCTTAAATTCTTTCGCATGTTTGAAAAACTGGCGACTTTTGACAAAACAAATCATCTGGGTTGATTTAGAATAGCTTCCTCGAGAAAACCCATGTGCCAAATTTTTCAGGAAAATTTACTCCAAAGCATCAGTTCTCGAGTTTCTAATTTTCTCAACTGGAAATTCCTTGCATGGTCGAGTAGAAGCCAAATTTTCGCATTTTTGACGTTTGGGTTGTCTTAGAATCTTTTTCTGGACAAAACCCATATCTCAGATTTTTGCCGAAAATAACTCTTCAATAGGCTATTTTTAGCCTCAGCAGGGTATTTTTAGTTTTCCAAAAAAGTTGTCAGAATATAGCCGTGTTCACAGTCAACAGGCGAGTTTTTCAGAGTGCAGTTCACGCAGACTGAATTCAAGACCAAATCGGTCTTAATTCATGATTTCGTCAGAAAAGTTGAGACCGATTTGTATCAAGTGCATTTAGAGGGTTGACAGGCGTAGTCACTCAAGTCCACTTGGTTGCATGCCTCGTATGGTCGATTGCCTTCCAAAGCCGGTTTAGAGGGTTGATACCGTTGGAATTTTGCATGTGCAGCAAGTTTGTTTGCATTTCTAACAACTAGAGTGTGCACAGTCAAACCTCACAGTTTCGTCATGCAAGAGTGTCAGAAGCATCAAGCTGCAGAAAAGATAGTGGCCATCACTTCATTTACGGAGCCGCCAAAGTTATAAGTCAGTGAAATGCTAGTTTGAGTGTGCAAAGATTGCCAAGATTGCTCAAGTTGCTGACATTCAGATGCTGATGCAGTTAACAATCTCGTTGAGGGATTGGTTGTTCGAGATCACGGCCAGTAGACTTTAGTTCCCACCTCTCAGAATAGACATTAAACACAGGAGTTAAGCTTGGTGTTACCTTTTCGAGTTAACTCGTCACATCTCATGCATGTCTATTTTGGGATCATCTATGTTCACTTGGAGTTTTATTTAGGGTTTACGTTAACTAATGGTAGTGTTCCAGTTAACATGCTTTCAATAAGGACGTGCATGCTTGCACAATTGTCCATTTTTAGATTAGATGTTTCGGTTAACTGACAGTAGCTTTCCAGTTAACTGTATAGTTTACTTTATTAGGGTTTAGTAATAAATCTTGCATGCATTGCAAGACTGTAGTTGACTGAAGGTGATTTTAGGGTTCCCTACACCTTTTGATGTCTATAAATAAGAGCTTTTGCTCATTTGTAAATAACTTTTTTGCACGAGAGAGAAATATATGCTGTGCCTACCTTGCCCTCAATATTGCTCATTTGTATCTGTTCATGCGTTTTTGCTGTTATAATGAATTGTTATGCCACATAGGGTTTCATGCAATTATAATGGTGAATTCTTTCCTTAGTTAGATAAATCTGTTTTGTGTTCAATAAACTTGTTCAGATTGAGATGATAGTTGTGCCACCTTGCCTTCAAGTAGAGAATCTGTACTTGGTTATCGTGTGATGTGTGTGAGTAATAAACTTCTTCAGATTGAGCTGATAGATGTTCCACCTTCCCTTCAAGTTGAGAATCTGTATTTAAGTTTATCGTATATTCGTTGTTTCCAATAAACTTGTTTAGATTGAGCTGATAGATGTGCCACCTTGCCTTCAAGTTGAGAATCTATACTTGTTTATCGTCAGATAGTCATCCTTGCTCCATTTCCTCATGCTCTGTTTTCTTGAGGAAACTGGATAGATTTTAAGTAATTAAGCCTAGTTGTAGTTAGTAGTCTGCGAAACCAGAAAATACTTAGCTGCAACGTATAGAGTTTTCTTGAAAGCCTTGTACCTCTACAACTGAGACAAAAAGACAGGAGATAGTTTAGATTACTTTTCCCTTTCCAAGTATTTTTGTTAAAGCACAACGAGGGAGCTTCCCCTCCTAATTTGAAGAGCACTCATTGCGTAGTGTGCATAGCTGTCCGTACCAACTCTTACTCCAGAGGTGCTAGTTGTTACGCTAACAATCGTGTCTTCTCCTTTGATACAAATAAGAATTCTATTCTTTCTTGCAAACATAGAAATCAATAAATGTTCTGCAATCAGCACATTCAAACCAGACGCAAAAATCTGATTTAGAAGTATTACATAGAATTCCTGCTTTCGATTTTCCATAGGTCTTCTAGGATCCAGCCCTGATAAGATTTGATTCATTTACAATCATTCTAGGCACAAGGAAGAATGATCTAAGTAACTCAAAAATATTCTCATCAGCAAAGCTCCTCAAAGCATCAAACAGAGTCACAACTTCAAAAGTGACTCCATCAAGGCTATTTGCAAAGAAGGAAGCAACTCTTTGCATAAACACAACAGCCTCATCCTCAAAACTCTTCAAGGATGGACAATGTCTTCTCTGAAAAATACATACATATTCAAGAAGACACTTAAAATCTTTCACAACTCTCTCTCCAATAGTCTTAGAATGACGAACCAAATCGGCCAAAGGTTTGCTGCCCCGAATATAAGTACAAGAGAATGTGCACGGATAGCCACTGGAAAGAGTTTGCTCAAACTCTATCAGAAAACTGATTCTGATCAGTCCGAACCACTATTTTTCTCATTTGAAGCCAAAAATCATCTCTGGAAAGAGATTGTGAAGTGAAAATATGAGTGTACTAGCTGCCCACCAAGTTTAAAATGAATGTCTCAACATCTAATTTAAGAGAAATCAACATGTTAGAAAATGAACAGCTGCTGCAATATTGAAAATCCTTGTCCATTTCGACCAACCTGCTCATATTCAAAGCTGGAAACACCCCCTCTAATAGCTCCATCACAGCAAAGAACCATTCTTTGCTCCAATTTCCTCTCCAAACCACCAATTGATGATTAGAAATAATCATCAAATGGTTGATAAAGAAGGTAGCAACACCTATAGAACATAAATTTTGACCCTTATCACTCCAACATACCTTCTTCTCACATATAATAATCTTCATCACAACATGTTGAAAATCCCATACTCCTAGAAGTGTCAAATATCGATTGATGCCAGGATCCCAAATCGTAAGTAAGGAGAAACCATTCCACAAACGGAGAACTACTTTGACTTGAACTCTTTGATCTATACATTCCATCTGAATCATTACTTCTTGGAACTCCAAGAAGTATTCAACAAATCTGAATTCATTGAAAAAATTGAATCCAAAATCAGGAGACATGAATTATCGAAAGGATTCAATAAATCCATCATCAAACTCAAATTTGAAATTAGTTATTCTTAAGGAAGATGGTGCAAGCATAAAATCCGATTGGAATCTAACAAGCAGCTGCATCAGATAATGAATAAACTCTTCATCGGAATGCCAATGAGTTCTTTGTTGCTAGTCAAGAATAATGACTTCATTCCTCCTTGATTCTTGATTTTCCATCTCCTGAAGAGTGGATGGACTATGAAGAGTGGATGGACTAGGAACAGCAGTAATGACATCATTATGCAATTCTTGGAACAAAATTTTACCACTAGAGGAAGTATCAAAACTTTCCTTCTCACTAATGGTTGGAGGAATTTCCTCATTAACTCCAAAGAATAAGTTTTCAGGAAACTTATTAACACCAACTCGAACATTGGATTATCATAAACTTGAAAGCCAAGCTGTTGTGAACTAAAGTCTCCTTTCTTTCCGGACATTGGTTCAAATCATAAGTCCTTTGTATGAGATCAAGCTCATCAAGAACCCTTTGAATTTGTTCAGCTCTTCCTTTATTTTCTTACTCCCAGATAAATTGAACAGCTTCTTTTAAAGCCTCATGAACTTCAAGCAATTTGGCTTTTGTTCGTTTGTTCCATTCCAATGCCTCATCAACAACTCGAACAACTCTGTCTTTATCATGAATGATGTGCAAAAGACTTGTTTTGATTTCTTCCATATCATTTTTAATTGTCTTCATATCAACAATAGGAATGTAGCACACATCTTGATTCCTTGGCACATCAGATTTTCCACATGTTGATGAATAACATCAAGTTTAGATAAAGTTTGAATCTCCTTTTCAGTAGTTACCGAACTTTGATTGCTTTTTCTATGATCTGATTGAACTGATGAAGTGCTGCTATGGAGTATAAGTATATCAAAAATCTTTTCAGCTGTGCTCCTCAGGTTGTCACGCATCTGTTGCACAGTTCTTATCATCTCTTCAATAGTGCTCTCTAGGTTGCTAGCTCTTTGCTTCAATTTGGCTTCAAGCAAAGAGAAATCAGACTTGTGTCCACTAGAAACAACTCCCTCTGTGTCTTCCTCAATACATGATTCAACATTAGTGTTGGAAGAATGTAATGTCCCCATTTTTGTGAGCATCAGTTTTTAGACGGTTTAGCCTATTCCTGACCCTCGTAGGCTAATAAGCATGGTTAGGGGGGTCCCTTGTGGCAGATACCTAGTCAGATGATGGTTTCCATTTTCCTGGATTCAGTTGAATGGGAGAAATAAGGTGTTTTATTAAGATATAATGTTTAATTATTATCAAAGGTAACTTTAATAATAATAATTATTTTAATGTTATGTTATAATATCATATTTGCACTTTATATTATAAAGTTATTTGTGTAGTGCAAATATTATATTATTTTAATATTGTTTTTTAGAAACTTCTTGAAGATGGATTGAAAAAGTATAAAGGAAGATCAAGCCAAGCTTTTAAGGGCAGCTAGGAATTGATATTTGCTTGATGTGATTATTTGGTGGAGCCAACTAGGGTTTCTGCCATTTTCAGCCATTGGGAACGAAAACTGTCATTGGTATGCAATTTTGAGGCTGTGAAATATCAGCTGAATTATTGCTAATTGTGCGCTTTACTCAAAAGTTCAATTTGTGCTTCATTGAGGAGATTCTACAGGTGCAGTAGCTGTTGTATTTCTGCCCTAGCTGAAGTTGAGGTAGCTGACTTATTACCTCATCATTTTCATTGCAGTAGCTGTTGTATTACTGCATTCATGGCTGAGGTTCGATTGTTTACAGATTTAATGGCCTTCGGCCAAATCTGAGGAGGTTGATCACCATTGGAGATATACATTCAGTTATATTTGGCATTTGAATTATCAATCTTTGTTGCTGGTACGATTCATTTGGAATTACAGGCTTTCTAAAGAGGTTCAATTTTAATAGACAAGGGCAGATAAGAAATTGGATTTGCATTAGGAAGAATCACAGCTGGCATAAAGACAAATACCAAGAGAAAAAAACAAATTGGATTGAGGTGGAGGCACTTTGTCTTATTGGAAGGATAAGACAAGAATTACAAATTGATACCATAGCTTGAAGAAAACGACAGGGAAGGAGAAGGATTCATCATTTGTTAAAGGCGGATCAATATCTGTAGGAAAAAGTCGAATTTCTGAGAATCACAAAAAAGACAAAGGGCACCAGAAAGGATAAGAAAAATTAGTGGTTTGATATTATCAAAGGCAAAAGGCGGAGAATATTAAACTAAGGTTGGGCGGCATCAAGAAGAAACAAGATTATAAGCCTGGGCGGAAAAGACAAAAACTTGTGGCTGAGTCAGTCGATATTACTGACTTATTTGATGAAGACAAAATACACGATGATGCATCTTGGCGCACAGTATAAGACTATTGAATGTGATAGGAGTGCAGATCGATAAAGACAAAGGATTAAAGCTTTGAAGCTGACTTGTATAATTGCATTTTGAAGTTCGATCTGTGATTGGAAGGATCAGCCCAACATATAAGACAAGATTACTATTGTTTGAAAGGGATTGATTAATTTCACCTGTCGGGAGGTGCTTGTGAGGTGTTGAAAGCGGACAAAAGACTCATGACAATCATTCCATCGATTTCAATAGGAAACAATTGCAGTTTCATGAAAGATGTCATCATTGCAGAATAAATCGAGATTCCTTTTCATTAATATCGGGCAGTGTTGGAAAGCAAGGCGTCACCCTTTACTGCTGCTTGGAGAAGTTCAGGCCATCGAATATTTGGAGAAGAGTTCGGGACTGCCAGGTACATACAAGTGTACAGAAGAAATACGTTGGAGGAAACGAGCTTTGACAATCGACTGAGATCTGACATCTATAAAGGAGTCAAAGATTGTGCCTTAGAAGAAGTCAAGGATTCTGTATCAGCTGCGTGAGAGGATATTCACTCTATCTCCCAGGTCAGAGATATAATAAGTAAATTTATAGTTTCTGTCTGATTTAATATAATACTCTTGTAAATCTGAGTATAAGAGTCAGGGAGTGTAATGGCAATTGCAGCCTCTGCAACATTGTAACATATGATAGAAGGTCTGCACTTAATAATATCGATTGAGTTTGTCTTGTTGCACATTGCAAAGTTATATTGATTGTAAGCGACCATCATTCGTTTTTCATGAGCATTTGTATTGAAATATTGCTGTATTTTAACTGAGTCATCCACATTGCATTCAGTTGCACCTTCAGTCCTATTGGAGTTTGAGAAATTAATGGATTTAGGGGATTGCTCACAAATTGTTTGTCATAATGACTTGAAGCTGTAGCTGTAGTATTGCACAAGTTTCAGTCATATCTTGCATTGAGGGGTGTCTGAAACTGATTGCATTGCATCCTCATGTTAATTGAAGTCATCTAGCAGTATATTGTTAAGTCTTTTCATCATCACATTGAAGAAAACAAACTGAAAATTACCAGCAGTCAACAAGACATCTGTTTGACGAAATGCCCAGTTGCTGAAATTGAAAATTTAAGCCAGAATCAGCAAGGGACATTACAAAATATTTTCTACTTATACCTTTTTAGCTTTTTCTTGTTGTTCTAACCAGAATCCTCTCGAATTGCGGAGATGTAGTAGTAATTCATTAGCTGATAGAATATCATCAACTGTAGACAATAACTATTTCTGTAGGTTCAGCTGTTGAAACTTCATCATGAGTCTCCTTAGCTAGTGTTGACGCACTGCACTCCTCTGTAGGAGGCACAGACACCTCACGAGACTCCAAAACTAATGTTGTCATGTTGCACTCTTCTATGGAGTGCATGGACAATTGCATGTCTGAAAATGTAATCTGAGATTTTGATATAGAATTTTTGGAATTCAACATTCTATTTTTCTTCATAATTCTCCTCTACTCGCTCTATCTTCTTCAAAAGTGGCTTCAATTTCTCCTCACATTGATTAAACAATTCATTGATCAACATATCAACAATAGGAGAAATCGTTTCTTCACGTTCATATACGAGATTGGACGTTTGGTGGAATTTCATCAACCTCTTTAATAGTGAGAACAAGAATATTCTTTACAACTACAATAACATTCTCTTCTTGTTCAGTCCAAGTGGATATGAAGAGGTAGTAGAACAAGTGATAAATCTGATTTTGCATTTCCAAGTCTATTAGCAAAATACATGTCTTGAGATCTGAAAATGTCTTTAAGATAGCAGCTCTTCTAGAAAATTGATTGCTACTGGTTTCATCAAGATCTTGGAAACTTTTTACAATCATATTAAGAATCTTCATAGTTTCATCATCATAAGGCATCAAAGGTGCCACAATTCTCATAACTTCACTAAAGCATGAAGTAGCCAACAAACTTATTTCTTCATCTGGATGCCTTATCTAGTAGGGATGAATCAAATAGGTCGCTACAGGAGATAATGCCTTCATCATTTCAGTAGGTGACTGCCGGACTTGTCTCAAACAATGTTCCAACTCAGACAATATACTCATTTCTTCACCTCTTGTCTGACATTCTTCATTGGGCCTTGTACCTGCAAGGAAGAGTGACCTAGCCAAACTTTTCTCTTCTTTTGAAGCTATATTCAATATGATAGCTCTCGGTTTCTACAAAACCTTAAGAAAATATACTCAACTTCAAGAATTAATTGGAAGCTGAAATTGAACTTTGTTTTGTCTTTTGGTGTAGTATCGGAGATCTCTGTCTCTCATCTGTCTGTTGAAGCTCTGAACTCACAGGATGACAGGAAAACAGGCTCTGATACCACTGTAATATACCCCCTTAATTTTTTCTGGATTTTATCAGCACAACACACCACTGATTAGTGTTAGCTCTAAATGATATCTAGCATGGATAGTAACCCTTCACCTTTTGATCACCAAGATCCCAATGTGGGCGAGGTGAGAGCATATAGTGTCGGGGATCGTTTGTAAACTGTAAATGAAATACAAAGCTGCTAGGCGGCTAGCTGACCATGAATGAAAGTAAATGTTGGAAATACAAAGAGTAGGTGGATAACCGACCATAAAGCTCTAACACTTATTCAGCGGGAGCGAAGTTATTACAATTTATAAGGCGACAAGCCAGCCATGAATCCACACTACCACTTATTCAGTGGGGGAAAATTAAACTAGTGCTGAAAGTAAAATAAGACTCAACCACTTCTTTAGTGGGAGTAATTACAAAATATTAAAGTGCAGAAATATAAATAGCTGTTAGTACACTACTAAACTAGCTTTACAATGATAGCTTTAGCTGCACAATAATGTAAAGATTTATCATCAAAAACCTCAGTATGTTAGAGAATAATCCCCAACTGATACAATATGCTATAGAACAGAAAATATAGCATAAACTAGAATTATATCAGATCTGAATAGAAATAGTAAACACAGAAAATCAGACCAGCAAGTAGGAGATTCACCAAAATGGACACAATTTCTTCAATTCAACTCCGAATGACCTCAAACAACAAACAAATGAAGCCATAATCCTAGGCATCCATTTTCCAACTTGCAAACTGTGCCAAAACATCTTTAGGAACTTGGCATGAATCCCAATGCAGCAGTACAAAAGTGGTACGACCTCCAGGAAAGGTTGACCTCTTCTATAAAATTCAATACTTAGAAATAAAATCTGAAACCTTGCATAACTGGGCGCCCTACATAGTGAAATAGCATGAGCCAGTACCCAGAACGAGATAAAAATCGATGACGAAGCTACAAGCAGAAATTCGCTTCAGCCATGAACATCAACCACAGAAATAAGCAGATTATACAACATCAATCTGTTTATAAAATCAGAATTTAGCTCTATCCGCACTCTTGAGTGAAGCACGGTCTTCAGTGGCCATTTAGGGAGCTATCGTTTCAAGCCCGAAGAATGGCAAGGTAAGGATGCTAGGAGGGATCTCCTTGGAGCGGCTCTAAATTCAATTCAACAACATAACGTTATCATAATTTCCAAAAGATACAAATGAAGGTACAAGGCATCAATAAATAAGCTTCAATGGGCAATTGAATCAACTTTGTAACCTCCAAAAAGAAACTCTTCAATTTCCTCATGGGACGACCATCTACAAAAATGCACTTTTTAAATATTAAAATACTTTAATATTCCCTCCTCTGGCATCCAACTTTAAGAGCATTTTAAAACATTAATAAAGATATTAATTTCTCACTTGGACGTCCACTTAAAGGCCCCACTTTAAAAACAACTTAAAGTCATTGACTAGGCACGAGGTCCAAAAATTAACACTGAAAAATGACTTAAGTTATTAAAACTTAGCTCTAAGAGGAAAGAAGAAGCCAACGCCCAAACTGATCAACCTCACTGCCTAAAATAGAATGAAAAACTGAAAATGATTGTGCTGCTATTGGAATGACACTACTATAAATAGAACTTACCAAAAATAGCAAACTACTATTAATAGTAAGTGCATGCAAACTTCATTTGAGCAACAATTGAGTAGTAATCATTACTTACTAAAAATAGTAAGTGCCTGGAAAGGTTGATCGATTTAGATGCATGTCGTACCACCCTGGAGAACTCTGAAAATCCAGAAAAACGTAGAAACCTTTCCTACATGTGTGTTACTTTACCTTGAAGGTCTTCAAAATCCCAGAAAGCTCCAAATAACAGAGTGCCAAAAAACTTGCATGCAAGCCTTCAAAAGCCCAACAAAAACCTCCTATAAAAGTGGAAACCCTAATTTCCACTTTTGACTAGTCTACGGACCTTAGGAAATAGGCTATCCGTCACTGAAGAGTGTAGGGCTATATTGGGGACATTACAGACAATCTAAAAAGCACCATCAAAATTCAGAGTAACAACCTTATATGGCGCTCTCCAGCTATCTTATCTTCCAACATTTCTATGACCTGCTAATCCTTTAATAGGCAACTGAACCAATAAAATGATCTGCCAAAATTCCAAATCTTTAATTATTCATTTTATTATTCATCTTTATTATCTTGTCTCATCTTACTCGTCTTATTTGAGTAATTTTAAAATCTTGAAATATTATTGTCTAATAAAGCTTTAACATTGCTAAAAACAATCCTCTATTTAAATAGGTTTTGTAAACAAATTTGACCTTTATAATGCTAAAAATCCAATAAGCATAGATCCTACAAGGTCATTTCTTAATTTAAATTTCATCCTGCAAACTATATATTGTTACAGAAATATGTGGGCAATCTACGAAATCGATAGAAAGGCGAACAAAATTTTATACTGACTATCGAACTTGAAAATGCTTGTAATTGACATGTAGACAATAAGGATTATCCAAGGGATTACACTATTACTTTTTATTGAAGCCTACTATAGATCAGATGTAAGCACCGATTTGAGGGTGGCATAGGATGACTCCTAATTGTTTTCCATGTGTTTGTCATAGATTGTACATCTTTTCTCAATTTAAAACTTCATTCTACAATCTATATTTTGTAATTAAAATTTGTAGACAATTTACGAAATCCACAGAAAGGAAAGAACAAAATGTTTTTTCATATTGACCATTGAATTATTTGGTTTTTGACAAGTAGAACATAGAGACTGCTGAAAGGAAGACTCTACTTGTTATTGAAGCCTATGTAAGCACCCAATTGAGGGTGGCATAGTACGGATCCTTTTTAAATTTAGGTGCTTACTATTTCTTTTACTTGCTTTAGATTTTTTTTTTTTTTTTTTTTGGGGTGGATTATAGTTGTCAATATGTCCAAATATATTGATTAATTAATTTAATCAATTAGGCTGATATAACATCATTAAAGTAAAAAAAAAGTTATTATTGAAACAGATCTTGAGCTATGTCTTTTTCAACTATTTGATTATGGTTAATTATCACATGGGTAGTCATTTATTCTGTAATTTTTTTTTTAATTAATAAAAATGTAAGGAAATAGATCAACAAAGTTCTCAGATTTTTCTATTGAAGAAAAAGATGTGTTGCCCAAATTTGCTTTTAGATTGAAAATATTTTGTATTGAAGAGAAGATGCTAGCATGCCAACTGAGTTTATGGGAAAGACTTAGAAAAAATTATGGTGCATAAAAATGTCTTAAAATCTTATAATTAATTAATTGTTTTATGCTAATGTTTTAATAAATTATATAAATATTTAAATTTTTTTATATAAATTTTACATAAGATACCATTATTTTTTGGTCAACTTTAAAAATAATGTTAGTATTTAAAATTAAAGATTAATTTATTTTTCGTAAAATATAATTTAGTTTAGTACATTTCTCTGCTATAAAGGAATTTATCTACTAGAATTTTTATTTGATGGATTAATATATAGGTAAATGTGAATTAATGTTGGGTTAACTTACTGCAAGTTTCTAATGTATTTCATGTATGACATTATTATATTATTATTATGCATGTTTCTAACTTTTTAAATATATTGTAAACTATTTAATTTTATTATTTTACAATTACAAATGTTCAACACCAATTTTCCTTTACAATATAATATTTCAATTTGTTAATCGTGACAGTTATTGAATGCATTTGATCTTTAATTGCTCTTAATTAATATTCATTTCTCTGCTAAAATAGATTGTCATTTACTTAAATTTATACATTTTATTCATAAAGTCATTTCTTTGCTAAAATAGGTTGTCAGGAGTGCTGGGAGGATGTGGCATGAAGGCAGTTAGATGGCGTTGGTTGTTCAGCAAAGTTATTTCTAGGAGCAATAGCTCCATTGGTTACAAGGGGTTGGACCATTTTAAAAATCCATCCCTGTTTGATTCATAACTCTGATGAAAAATATTCACCTATAATAAAAAACAATTCTTTTATTTCAACTAATTGATATATCAGTTCTAAATTTACTTTATTCTCTGTAGAAGAAAGTAAAATTTCCATGAAAAAATGAAAAATATTCACCTATAATAAAAAATAATTCTTTTATTTCAACTAATTGGTATATCAGTTCTAAATTTATTTATTCTTTGTAGAAGAAAGTAAAGTTTCCATGTTTCTCCACCGTTTGTAAATATCAGAAACCCATATGACAAGGCCCATCATTATACATATTACGATAACAATTTATGCCACATTGGTCAGAGTTCGATGCTCGTCACTATCATACGTTCGATAGACTTCATCATTGCTAAAACAATCGCAACCATTAGAGCCAGAACTGGCAAAGTTAACATAATCTGTTATTATTTATGGATTTGTAGTATATTGAGTACAAATATAATAAGCCTGTGAGTATACAACATTATATCTTTTTAAGGCTTAAGTGATCCATCATAGCATATGAAAACCATTGTCTACAGGTTCCATGTTCAAGTCTCCGAGGTAGAACCAAAATAAATTTTTTACACTTTTGTTTTGTTTGTTTATGTGAATTACTCCTATTTGGGGAGAAAGCTTTAGCACGTGGCCTCTACTAGTTTGGTCATTATTGTTGTCATGGGTACAACTGCACATGACAAGAATCAAGTAGAAGACAACGATGGCTTTTAGATCTCAATCTCAACAAAGTTCTTAAAAGGTATTAATCATAAACTTGGTCAATTTCTCCTTTAACAAATTGAGGGACGTCTTTCAACTAATCATTCACTTGAGTTAACGGACATATGAAAGGCTCGATGAAAAAGGATATGTTACTCACTAATTTAAAAGGGGCTTTGAATTCATATGAGCTTGATATCGTTGGTCTTATGAAAGAATTGCAACTTTGAATGTAATCAAATCACTTAGTGTAGTATTTATTCTAGTTACAATATTTGGGTAGGTTAAAAGTGATTGAATTGAATGCTATGGTTAAGAATAATATTAAAGGTTATTTATTACATAATATTTATTTAATAGAATATATGAAGTGTTACACAAGATATGTTGGATGAAAAATAGTTACAAAATGTGAATACACAAGTATCTTTGAATTCATATGGTGTAATAATATTGTTAGAACTGAATTACATGAAAGTAATAAAAGTATTCATACAAGTAAATCAAATAAATCTCAAATGTAATCCATTGATGAGTTTAGTTGTTGTGTTATCTAAACTCATCACTTAATCAAATATCTTTCAACTGTGATGTAACAAATCTATAGGGGTTCTACATTGTTTGGCATGCCTAGTAATACCGTGTGCACCCCACAAGAATGCTTTGCAACAAGAGTATTATTTATGTTTTGTCTATGTCTAGATTATTATATTGACATGGATGTGGTGTTAAGTAATGGCATAACTTTTAGTATTTAATGTTTTTAGCATCAAGAAATCAATGAAGAGGTGTGAGGAACCATAAAATGTGGGGACAATGGCAACAAAGTTGTATTTGGGAGTCAAGGTCATTGTCATCATCTAGTGCCCAAGTTATACTTCAACTTAGATATGCATCTACTATTACCATTCCTCGTTCAAGGTTAATAGATTATAATATTGAATATAATAATTGGGAATCAAAATGATTCTAATTTGAATTGGGAAAGGATTGGGAAACCCCTCTTAATACTTTTGCAAAATTGAAATTATATGAAACTTCCACGGGAAATTTAAGTAGTGCTGGTGCAAGTTTTGTTCACAAAAGCTTAAATGGAATTTTTTGTATGGGGTCCCTCTTTTTGAGAGCTATAATAGATAATGCCACTAAATGGGAAGCACCTACAATAGTAAGGCAATACCAACTTCCCAAGGAATTGAGAATCTTATTGCTGAGGGGGGCTCTATTTGTCATTAATACACTTCTAAAGGGCTACTATCTCAATTAGAGGTTAAATTGTTATGTAAATGAGGCTTTGTTAATTGACACCAAATTTATGTTTGTAAGATATCGTTATGTGTGTAAATTGAACTCAATTGCAAAAAGTGTGGAAAATGTGGTGGAGAAAGTTTCTTACGACACTTTATTGTCATCAATGCAATCCCTAGATTGACATTGAATCTCACTTAAGACTTATGTCCTTGTTCTTAATGTCTCACTCCTCTTGTTGGTGGAACACATTTATAGCATTTATGATAGCCCCCCTTGTAGTATTGCAAGGGATGCAATATTTGTGTTGAGGCCATAATACTGTAAATTGTCATGTGGATAGTGTTGATGTCCTTTTGGTGATCCCAATGGAGATGATGTTTTGGAGTATATGCGCTAGATTTGGAATGAATAATATGAAATTAATGCAAATCTAAGATCCACATTCCAGACCTACGAATACCTTAAATAGAGCAAACAAATAATGCAAATACATTTTTTTTAGCAAACTATTACCAAATGCAAACCTTGGATGTGTTGGATATGCTCTTGAATGCTTGATGTGGAGATGTTGGTTGCTCAAGGAGTCATGCAAGATTTCTGCAACATGTACTTGTGGATTGGTCTTCCCTTCATGTTTTAATGAAGGATTAAGGGTTGATTTATAGATTTCCTCTTGAAGATATGAATGGTCTAGATTTGAAGATGCAGTATTGAAGTGGATGGTTGACATGCATTGGCTTTTAGAGCAACTTAAGCTTCTAGAGCAAACTAATAAATGAATGGTTAGATTCATTGCAAATGGATGGATGAGATTGATTAAGATAAGTTTATTCAATGATGGATTTTAGAGTTGGTTTTAGGGATATCTTTATGTGAATGGTTGAGATTTAAAGGTTTATGTGTAATGGATGGTAGAGGTATTAATTGTTTGACTATTGTGAATGTCTAGGTACAATGAGTAGATAGCTTTTAGCTAGTCATGTGAATTTTTGAAGTTTTAATCTATTGATTAGTGGGTAATGGAAAAAAATATATTTATCTAAAAGAATAAATGGATTAAATAAAATAATTAACTAAATAATAAATGTTATTTAATTAATTAAAGAAAATATATTAATTTATTTATTTTGGATAAATAAGGAGAATTAACCTAATCAATTAAATAATAAAATTAATTAATTAATTAATAATGTGGTCATGCAATGATGTTAGATGATGAGGCTAACTGCATCTTTAGGTTATAGTCAACTCATGTCTACATTTTGCCCCTCTTTGAGATCGTATTGCGACTAGAAAAACCAATGTTGTTTCAAAGAAAGTAGATATTGACACTTGGAGGGATGGCATTAGTGATAATATGCATCATTTTAAGAATTATTGATGGTTTGGATTTAAAGCAAAATTAATTGGTTAAGATTTATAAAGATAGGATTTGATACTTCAATGCTTTGATTGTTTTTAATTTGAAATGTTAGTCCTAATTTTAGACGATTTGGTTTAGGAATGCCCCCTCAAGATGATAGGTTTGAAGGGTATGTTCTCAAAATTAATGAAACATATATTAGTAATGATGTATGAAGAAGATATATGCAAATAGGTTGGGTTGAGAATGATAGATGAAGAAATTGGTGGTAATAGACAAAGTTAGGTGGATGTTAAGGATTAAGACATTAGTGATGAATAGAGGGGAGAAATATGAAAAATTAAAGATGAATGATCAATATTAATGATGGATAGATAGAGTGATAAAATGAAGTTATTTTATTTTTTGGTTGTTTGCACATGATGAAGATATAAATATGATAAAGGGCTAGAGGGAATGGATATGATGGAGAAAGAAAAAAACATTGTTAAGGTACATGCTATGAATCTTGCATGGGGTTTCAATAATTTTGAGCAACTTGATGTTTATTGCATTACATGATAGGATGCACCATGATGAGGTTGTTGCCACATATTGTACACCCAACCCAAAACAACAAAAAAATTACAAGAAGGCATATGCCATATGACACTATGATATGAAAAACCATGATGTCGTAAAATGCCTTAACGATTGACACAAATGTAAAGAAAAACAAGAAGACACAAGTAAGCAAACATATAATAAACCAAAGAACAAATAAGATTTTGTTGTTGGTCAAGCTAAAAGTTGAGATTAGTTGATGGTGATGATAACATTGTTGGTGTGGTGATAATATATCTTGAGAATAATGTAAGGATTGAGAACAATATATCCCAATAACTATGCAATGTTTTATTTATAATTGAACAAGGCTTGTAGCATGATGAGGAACAAAGCTTATGGATGCTTTTGGATAAGTGTTAGGTTAGATGGTGAGATTTATTTGGTTTTCTTTTGCTTTATTGCTATGTTTGAATGGGTAAGAACTTTCAATTTTAGATTAGTCGGAAAGGTGTGATTTTCTTATGCTTGGATGAATTTCTTTTGGTTAATCTTTTGCTTTTATTGCTAGATGAGATTTTTGTCTCAATGTTATAACCAGTGACAAGGGAAAACAAATGTAGAGAAAAGGATGAAGGGAAGATTGGATGGAGTGATTGAGGGATTGAGATTCTGATGAGATGGATTGATGAAGAGATTTAGGATTTAATCTCCAAGGGCTATGCCATGAAGGAATAACATGCCCCTACTCCAAGGATCGGCACATAGGAATAACATGCCTCTATTCTAGTTATGCTACTCATGATGTTGCAATGCTTGTTGAAGGAGGTAGCATTCACTATAAAAGATGGGATATGTTAAGAAGTGTACAAAACATGTTTCACAATCATGCCCTTGTCCTTATCAAGGTCAAAACTAGGAAGGAAGGATGGATGAATAAGATTAAATGGGTATGAGAATATAATGGATGGTGTGGTAGAATGGATGTGTAGGGAATTTGAAGGAAAGCTAATGTAGGAGGATGAAAGAAATTACCCCCAAGTGTAGGGTACACATAGATAATTGATTTGCACATGATGCATGTGAACAAAGTTTTCATTATGGTACTTGTTATAGTTCTATATGAATGGTTTTCATCATTGGATGAATTTTTTTACTATTTTGATGTTTTGGTTTTTCCCATTTTTTTGGCTCTACTTTTTTTTTTGGGCTCTTTTGAGCTATAGCTACATAAAATGCTTCAAATACACAATGTTCATTGAATTTTTTAGCTCTTGACCAACTTTCCATGGTGGACCAATAATATCTTGTTCTTAGAATTGCTTCACATGGACCGTGTTGTTGCATGCACTCTGTGGGTGTTATGAACTTCATTGATAAAAAAGGGTTGGTGGAAGCACACTCTTTATAGGAGCAACAAGGGATTGATTTGTATGTTGGAAGAAGTTTTCTTAGAACCTACAAAAAATCACTAACATCTTGAGTTTGTTCATTAGGAGACTTGTAGTTAATGCCATGAAATCCTTGTTTTGCATTAACATAAATAGGTACCAAGATTCTTTATCATGAAGGCCTAACCCTTTGTCTTGATATTTCATTATTTGACATATTATATTTGCAATAGGATACTTGTCACTTTGAAAAGGAGACATGAATACATCTTTAGATACCAAGAATCATTGGAAGTTTTAATATGTTCCTCTACAAGACCACCAAATTAGACAAAGGTGGTTGGGCCAAGTTGATGGGGTAGTTATGCTTTCTCCTCAATCATAATTGTGGTACCTTAATCAATTATATGCTTAATGTGATCAATCATCACTTGCTTGCATTCATGCTTGACATGATCAACATAATTTAAAACTTGATGACCAATGTTCTTGATGTGATCAATTTTATTTTCTATGTGCTCAAGAAGATCAAGTGTCTCATCATGCGAAAGGATCAGTTTGAGTTTCTTGTTCTTGGGATTTTATTGCATGATGGATATATTTGGCTTGGATGGTTTGATCTTGATTTGGTTGGTAGGAAGTTCGACCATGCTTTGAAATGAGCTCTTGACATAGCCTTAATTGCTTGTTGTACAAGGTGGATGTGCTTTGCTTTTATTCAATATCCCCTATATATAGATTATGCCTTTTGATATTCTCCTCTACTTTGGTTAGTGGGATGTCTTTGGGCCTTATGATGCATATGCATTTTATATTTTTTTTTGTATTTTATGGATCTCATGAAGTGTCTTTATGTTTCTTTCAATGTGGGTTGATTGGATGATAACTCTAGGAGGATCTTGAACATCCTAAATGAACTTTGAGTTAATAATATTCTTGCATATTGGAACTTGACATTGGGTGGGTACGACACTATGTCAATCATAATACAATTTGAGTTGATGACTGTATTGGTGACAACATAATTATACTTGCTAAATGATGATGGCATTGGATTGGGATGTTGCAAGGCTCTTTATCTTTGCTCTTTCTAGGTTTGGCGATCCTTTGCTACTAGTCCTTGGGTAGAATCCTTAATAGATTATTTGGATAAGGTATGATTGGATGATTGATATGATTGTTGATTGGTTTGTGAAGGTTTAGACAAAGGTCTATTATAGGAGGATAAGGCTTTGGTTTTCTTTTTAAGTGTTTGAAATTTGGACATAAATAGGCTTTGGAGGTCTTGTCCTAGAATAGTGTTTCCCTTGTGAAGGTTACCATAAGGATAATTAATATATATTTTATTTTGGCCTAGGGGATAGCTAGTACTAACATGTTCTTGGTCTAAATGCTCTTCATTTTCCATGATTGGAGGATTAAAGCCCATGGTAAGCTTAGTCATAATGATGTTATCAAAGGAATTTTGAATGTGCTCATCTTGGTCCACAATAAGTTATCATCATTGGACATCATCATGTTCAAAGAGATCATAGTCTTCTTGATCAACAAGACTACCATCATCATCATCATCATCAAAGGGATTTTCATATTGATTGATACTTATAAAAAATGGGTCCAGGGTGTTTTTTTTGGATTAGATTGGATTTCACTTGTTTAGATTTTGAATTTTGCATAGGCATTGCATAAGGAAATAGAAGAAAATTTAGACATGTGCACTTTAGTTTTTATGCTTGTTTGGTTTTTTGTTTTGTCATTTTTATTTTGTCTGTTTGTGCATCCTCGACGTCTAGTGATTTTGGTAATTTCTTTCCTCCTTGTGACTGATTCACACTTAGTTTGGTGAAAATATATAATTTCTTGATGGTATGTTGTTGTTGTGTGTGTGTTGCATATTAGGTTTTTATTGTTGCTTGTCATCCTTTTCTATTGTTAACTAGGTGGGGTGTCATTACTTCTAGCCTTTTTAATAGTATTGATTGATTCCCTGTTTTCTTCATTTGTTTGTCTATTTGTTTTCTTTTGTGTTGTGCATTGTGTTGAGTGTGTGCTAGGGCATTTATTTTTTGAGTTTTGATTATTTTTATTTTTATTTCATTATTGTTTGTCCTTTTGTTGGTTTTCTCATTTCTTATATTTTTTTAGTTTTTCACATGCCCTAGTTGTACTTTGATTTTCCTCTGAAAAATTTGTTTTCCAAGGTTATTAGTGTTTGAGGTTGATTTTTTCTTCATAAAAAAATGCTTATTTAAGCCCTTAGTTTGACATCAAGCTTACAGAGTTTGTCTTTCCATCTCATTTTCGATATGAGTTCTTTGAGAGACTTCCATACTTAAAATTTATTTATCTCTTTTAGAGTCATAGTTTTGGACATCCTTATGATTGAGTGCTTTTTAGTATGAAGTATGCAGTATCCTTGATCCTTGATCTTTGATGCTTTACCTTACACATCTTTTCAAAATCAGTGATGTGAAGATATATCTTGTATTCTTTTTGGTATTTCTTAGGAAGTATCCTCAACTTTTGATATTTAACTGTTTTGCATTGTGGTATCTTTGTAAGATCACTAATTAATGAATACCCTTATTGGTCTTTGTTTTGGTTGGAGTTAAGTGTTATCCCTAATCTCTAATCGTCAACCTTTTTAAACTGCATTATTTAATGGGATTGTGAGTTCATTTTTTCCTTATTTGTTTTCTTTGAGGCACAAGTTTAGCATTATATCCAATCCCTAACTCTTGATGTTTGACCATTTTACACTACATTATCTTGCAGGATTGCAAGTTTGGGCATACCCTTATTGGTCTACTTTTTGGTATGAGTTAGATAGTATCCGTGATTCTCATTTTTTGACATTTAATTGACATTGCATTATCTTTGTAGAATTGTGAGTTTGAGCATACCCTTATTTTTGGTATGGATTAAGAATTATCCCCAATCCAAAATTTATGATGTTTTACTGTATACATATTTTTAGAGTAAGATATGTCTAGATATATCCCTATTTTTTTAATTATGGGTATTGGTTAAGAGGTAATCTTGATGCTTGAACCTCAATGCTTTCTAGTGTTTTACCTCTTTGGGTATGTGAGTCAATCTTGTTTTAATAAGTTTTCTTTTTGGTAAATTGGATAATAACACTTACTTAGTAGACTAATTTGAGTTATGTTATTAGGCATTAAAATTTTGGGATACTCAATAGTTTAGGTATATATCATGTCAGGAACTTGAAGCCCAATTCCCTAGTTATTTTGCACCAAGAAATTCATATTTAGGTGGTGGTAGAATTGTTTGGTATAATCATATTTGCATCATTAATAAGTTTATTTACTATTATAACTCAACCAAGTTATTTCTATTTTTATAAATTGTATATGTTAATTATGGATTTGCAAATTGATTTCTCATACTTTTAACAAAGTTGAAATTTTTTATTTAATGAATTTTATGTCTGCTTGGTAGTACATATGTAGGAGAACAACCAAAGAAAGATATGATGTATGAATACAATGGATATCATCCTACTTCAAATGTGTTCTCCCCTTGGGATGACATTGGAGACACTAACTTGGGACATGTGAATGTCTAAAATTTCTTGCAACATGTGCATTATGAAGGAGATATAACTTTTGAGGCCTAGTGAATGGATATATCTGATTTGGTTCAAGCTATTATATTTCTAGCTTTCCTCTACTATGTTGAGTTATTTTTGGCATATTCTTAAAGATATGGCCAAAAGTAAAGAAATGTGTTTGGACCTATTGGGAAAATTATGTTGGATATTAACTCATAAATGATTGAGAGAGTGTTTGGGTTTCTCACCTACAATTAGTATGACAAGATCAATATGAAGGAGGCATTAAAATAATATGAAGGAAATACCAAATTAGCTACCAAATTTATGAATGACAACTTATTGTTGCAAATAAGACAATTAACAAAAATGATGGAAAAGGTCCTACAAAAGAGTGATTCAAATAATAGGACAAGGATTCCATCATTCTTCTAAGTAGATTCTTTGGCCTACCCAATACTATAGATTTCTATTCTTGGTTGTAGTTCTTTATCCTCTCTATTATAGACTCAAAGAGGATTGACTAGGAAATCCTCATTAGTGACACACTACATGAGAAATTGGAAGATGTTTTGGAATTAACTAGGTTCCATATGAATTCATATTTCATATTTGGTGGCCTTCTAGGTCAAATTTATAGGATTGATACAAGTAGACACATTGTAAGTGAGAGAGACCAAGGTATATGATTATTATACTTGGCTTTAGTTGAAGGAAATTTGAAGGCACTACAATAAGGTCAATGATGTATTTGTATATGCCATTATTAGGTGCCTAGAAAATGATTATGAAAGGAGGTTGTCTTTGGAGAAAATATAGGAAATGGCTATTTGGGGAGCTGGTTCATCTAATTCAAGACCTTCTCATACATTAAGGTTGGTGGCTTCCACAAGGCACCATATACATTCCCAAGATACCCTAGTGAAAATATCATTTTGTTGAAGATATGTAGATAGGACATAGAGATTCATAAGCTTATTTCTAGTAAAAAAATAAGGCAACAGTTGCATTTCCCATCAAGGTGGGGGCATATTATTTCTAAAACATGCAACATTCCAAGGTAGCTAAGAATAAAATAGAAAATTCAATAATGGAACTACATGAAATAAGAGATAGATTTGATCCCATTGGCAATATTGGGCCATTGATTTACTTCTTATTCATTTGTGGCTAGTGTGTGCAACCTTGGAAAAAAAGGAATATATAACAACCTAAAGCTTAAAGATCTCCTCATAGATCGATTCAAGTATATAAAAAAGGTATATATTTAGTTGAACTAAAAAGGGATTCAATGAACATAACTAATATAGTTAAAAAATAAATTCCCCAAATTGGATTTGTTATCATCCCACAAAATGCTTTGAAATTATTGGACTCCCTTACATTATTTATAATCTGACATCTCTATTGAGAAATAAATGAGGCTAATTATACCATAAATAATTTGGAGGATTGTATTATAAATGATAAAGTAAAGGCCTGGATAAACTTGGAATAAATTCAACTCAATGATTTTAAAGCATGCTACCATCAAGAAGACGAGTCTAGATTTTTTAGTAACTTTCTAACCTTCCTTCATTATTATAATTATGACTCTTCCACATTTGATTACCTTGGGTCATGATTAAAAAAAATGGTGGTTAGCTCAAATAAATGATAGAATAACCTCCACTAATGAAAAGGGATGAGAATAAGTAGTAGTAGGTGATGAGGAGAAGGCCATGCGAAACACATGAATGGTCTATTAATCTGAAGAAATAGTGGCTAAATCACACCTCTTCTCTAATTGACCTAGTCATTTTCTTTGAGTGATAAAAATGGTTTTGAACATATGTTTATGGTGCATGTCTTGAAGATGGTTCTTAGTGAGGAGTTCATGTAGATAGAGTTCACCATTACCATATGAAAATTTTAATATAGTCTCAATGTTTATTGATCGGTATGTGAGAAGAGATTAATGTAGTGAGAACTCTATCAAAGACATTCTTTATGAGGGGATTTTAGGTTGCTTAAAAGAAACATTGATTAGAGTCATTCCAAAGAAGATATTATTGCTCTCAGTATGTATATATTCTCAGGAATGGTAAATGTTCTCAATAGGCTCATGGTTCCCTTAATATATCAAGCAATTTATTAGAGAAGGAAATGAAGAACACAACCATGAAGGCAATTACACTTTTGGAGTTTGTGGTAGGTATAGTGAACTTAGAGGAAATTGACCAAATATTTACTTTCAAATATGATAAATATTTTGAGGAAGAGTAAATTGGTTGTTATGTAGTATTGTGGTAAAGGGACTAAAACTATACTAAGCTAGTAAATATAATAGAAAGTAGGACTTATTTTGAAGTCTATCTTTTATAGTGGAGTGATATAAAGTCCAAGGCAACATGAGTATAGATGCAAATACATTAGTATGGTTTGTATTATTATTTTTGGCTATTTGGAAATGATTACTAGGTCTTCCAAAATTATGGGATGAATTCTAGTTTGGTTTGCACCCTTTTAATTGGGTTGATATAAAAAGTATATTGTTTATATTTTCTTAATTGATTATACAAAGGATGTGGTCCCTAAGACCACAATTAATAAATAAAAAATAATAAATAAATTATTAGTTTTTTCTAATTTTATGATTAGTTTCTAAAATATTTTAATGCATGCCGTTCTCCTATGCCATCCTCAAATTTTAGTGCATATTCTTCTTGTACCCACATCCTCTATTTCTAAACTTCAAAAAAATTATTTTATTTAAGTACAACTTATGTACTTAGTAATAAAAAAAAAACTTATATTATTACTTTAGTACCATTAAGAGAAACTTATAATTATTAGAATATTTCACTTGTTTAATATTTAATATTATTCCAATCAATCTTAGGGGATATCGGTTCAATCCATTTGAGATACTAAATATTACATGAATGTAAAAGAAATGCTTCTATAATATTATAAAAGGTTCTATATATGACTCCACACTATAATAATAAGGAAACAATTATTTAGTAGATGGTTATATGGCAATGATAAATTCATAAAGAGTAACATTAGTTTTGGATCTAAGCATTACATTAATAATAATGATAATGATTCAAAAATTAAGGATGAAACTAAAAACATTTAGTTAGAGTTGTTAACACTATAAAATAAATTATTATTGAAGATATTTATAATGGTTTTTAATGAAAGAAAGTGGTTTTAGTAGTTGTTGAATCAAACATGAAACATAAGAATATAGATTTTCTAAAGCAAATTAACTCTCATGAAATATAGAAATTAAAAAAAAACTCTTCTGATGTGTTTAAAGGGGCTAATATTATAATATTAGTTGTTGAGAAGATAAAAATATGTATAACTAAAGTGGAGAAATTGAATATGGGTTGGGAGAGATCATCTCAATTAATATATAAACTCGCAACTAAAAGTATAATAACATAATAATTACATTTATGGTTAGTCATATGAACAAATAATTACATTAGTTGTTGAGAAGATAAAAATATGTATAATTAAAGTGGAAGAATTGAATATGGGTTGGGAGGGATCATCTCAATTAATATATAAATTTGCAACTAAAAGTATAATAAAATAATAATTACATTTATGGTTAATGATATGAACAAATATTTGAGATGAGAATCAATAAAATTACTTTTAGACTTAGAATTGATTCTCAATAACATTATGGAAAATGTGGCTTAGATATATAATAAGATAATAATTACATTTATGGTTAATATTATAATATTAGTTGTTGAGAAGATAAAAATATGTATAACTAAAATGGAGAAATTGAGTATGGGTTGGGAGGGATAATCTAAATTAATATATAAACTCACAACTAAAAGTATAATAACATAATAATTACATTTATGGTTAATCATATGAACAAATATTTGAAATGAGAATCAATAAAATTACTTTTAGACTTAGAATTGATTCTCAATAACATTATGACAATTGTGGCTAGATATATGAGATAATCGTTGAGCTATTTTAACATAATGATTTGATGAAAAGCAGAATACAAACAAGTTTGTCATATATTGATACCCAAAATCATGACAACATAATGGAATAGATAAACGTGCTATGTTAAAGTGTAGTTATGGTGACTAATAGTAGGATAGTGAAAATTAAACTATTTTTAGAGCAATGATTCCTTTGACATGTTTAATCAACAATCACAAGGAATCAATTATAGGAAATATCTATAATCTTTAATGTAAATGATAAAAGAAAGGGAAGGTTGTCAATCAACATTATATAAGTGCTTTGGTGGATATGACAATTTCTTCAATGAAATTTAATGTCATTAAGCTTCCTTTGAATAACTTATACAAATTAATTTAAAATTATTTTTTCATTTCATAATTCATTCAGACTTATCTACTTCCATATTATACTTATTTTTATATAGCAAGACACTAATAAAACAATGTTTGATCTTAATAGTAGATGGGACAACAAACATTATAGATATGCTATTAGAGGATGGGACAACAAACTACCAGTCTTGACCAATTAAAAGTTCTAAGATGGAACGAAAAACATTATAGATATGGTACTAGAGGATGGGACAACAAACTATCAGCCTTGACTGGTTAAAAGCTCTAAGATGGAACAACAAACATTATAGATATGGTACTAGAGGATGGGACAACAAACTGCTAGCTTGACTTGTTAAAGTTCTAAGATGGTACAACAAGCTACCAATCCTGACCAGTCAAAAGTTCTAAGATGGAACAGTAAACATTATGGATATGCTACTAGAGGATGGGAAAACAAACTACCAGTCTTGACTAGTTAAAAGTTCTAAGTTGGAACAATAAGCTACCAATCTTGACCGGTTAAAAGTTCTCATGATTAAAATAAAAGAAAAAAAATATACAGATTGATATATTTTTAATGAAGCTTCCATGAACTAACACAAACACAACTATTATTCAGTGGGGGAATATTTACAATTGTGGACATCAAATCTGCAAATGGTCAGAAATATTAACATAATAATACCATGCTTTAGTCATTTCAAACACATTAAATTTAATATCCTAATGAAATACTTAACCATGTTAGAATATGCAAAACTAAATAGAATAAGAATAATTGATTGCAAGCATACACAAACATGATCAAAACTTTATTCCATAGTGGATTGGTGTCACATGTGCTAGTGACCCTTTCCCAAATCCTTGATCAAAGCTCAAGATGATGTAAATGCAATGGAAATGATGAGCAAGATGAGTTCTCAAATTAAGAGAGTAACCTTGCATAAAAGTTGTGGATGATTTGCTCAAAGATGAAGCTTGTATTTAAATATTTTTCAAATGCTGAGTGTTGAAGAGGGACCAATGTGGGACTAAGATCAAGGCAATAAGATAAGGACACTTGTCATCATGTGAGTGGTTGATGCATGTGCAAGATTTGGGAAGAGTGCCCATGAGAGGGAAAATTTGAATTCAAATTTGCAATGAATGCTGAGTTTGACCTTTGGAAGGGGACATGTAAGAGACATGTAAGGCCTTATAAATGCTCTGTTGGGTGTACATGTCCACTTGGGGGGAGATTCAAACTTGGAGAATATTCTTCTTTTATGCCAAGTTGAAAATAAAGATTTTGATAAATCAACTAAATGCAATTTCATGCGCAAGTGGCCAAATCTAGAGAATGCAAGTGGGTGAGATTAGCATTAGATCATGATTAATTAGCTAGGATGATGATTAGGATGTTTTGACCTTTTTGAGATAAATACTTGATTTATTTAAATCAGAAAAGGATGGAAATGACTTTGGATTTAATTAAATAAAAGGCTTGATTTATTTAATTAAAATGAGGGTGATGGGATCAAGTTAATTTTTTTGATTTAAGCTAATGACTTTAGGAGATTGATGAATAAACTTGATTTATTTATTTGATGAGAGAATGTGATGGACATCAAATCTGCAAATGGTCTGAAATATTAACATAATAATATCATGCTTTAGTCATTTCAAACACATTAAATTTAATATCCCTATGAAATACTTAACCATGTTAGAATATGCAAAACTAAATAGAATAAGAATAATTGATTGCAAGCATACACAAACATGATCAAAACTTTATTCCATAGTGGATTGGTGTCACATGTGCTAGTGACCCTTTCCCAATCCTTGATCAATAGCTAAAATGATGAAATTCAAATGGAGATGATGAGCAAGATGAGCTCTCAAATTAAGAGAGTAACCTTGCATAAAAGTTGTGGATGATTTGCTCAAAGATGAAGCTTGTATTTAAAGATTTTTCAAATGCTGAGTGTTGAAGAGGGACCAATGTGGGACTAAGATCAAGGCAATAATATAAGGACACTTGTCATCATGTGAGTGGTTGATGCATGTGCAAGATTTGGGAAGAGTGCCCATGAGAGGGAAAATTTGAATTCAAATTTGCAATGAATGCTGAGTTTGACCTTCGGAAGGGGACATGTAAGAGACATGTAAGGACTCATAAATGCTCTGTTGGGTGTACATGTCCACTTGGGGGGAGATTCAAACTTGGAGAATATTCTTCCTTTATGACAAGTTGAAAATAAAGATTTTGATAAATCAACTAAATGCAATTTCATGTGCAAGTGGCCAAATCTAGAGAATGCAAGTGGGTGAGATTAGCATTAGATCGGGATTAATTAGCTAGGATGATGATTAGGATGTTTTGAAATTTTTGAGATAAATACTTTATTTATTTAAATAAAAAAAGGATGGAAATGACTTTGGATTTAATTAAATAAAAGTCTTGATTTATTTAATTAAAATGAGGGTGATGGGATCAAGTTAATTTTTTTGATTTAAGCTGATGACTTTAGGAGATTGATGAATAAACTTGATTTATTTATTTGATGAGCGAATGTGATGCATAATGTCAATTTGACGTGTCTACAGCTATAAATTCCCAAATTGCACACCTAGGCCAATCTCCATTTTTATGTATTGTCCTTGTCATGTTAGGATTGTACTGTTTTATTGATGTTTTGTGAAGTTCTAGGACTTGGAAAATATTTTGATGAGAGAGCCTTGGTGAGAAAATAAAATACATTCAAATAAATGAAGATCTAGAAAAATGGAATTTCATGGTGGGTAGTCAGTGGGAAAATGTAACGTACATGAAGATTATCTATGGTCAATCAGAAATTTCATCATGTTTCAAAATGATTGATTGATACCTAAACATCATGTTCGCAGGTGATTGAAGGCCTGGCAGATAGAAAGTATGCAAAGAATGTTTAAAAGGACGTGGGGTTGTCAAATAAGATTCCACATCTACTCGTTTCAACTTGGTAGATGAGACAATCCAATTATATACAAAGAAAGGCATAATTGTTTCTTTTTCTCAATCAACCTCACTTCGAAACTAAAATGCTAGGAAAAAGTAGTATTCCTCATTGTAAGTCATTTTTGCTGATTTTGAGTTAATTAATAAATATAGTTAAATGTGTATTTTAGGGGTTGGATAGACAATAGTAGTTTTTCTTCCATCAATGCCAACTTTATAGAATTAACAATCATGAGAATGGACGTCATTGTGTTCTTTCTTGTTTGAAGATGGTATGTTATCTTATATTCATATTCAAAAGATGCTTGTTTTTATGACTCAAGTGAGGAGGATAGAACATTCTAAAAAAAAAAAACCAAAAATACTCATGGTTATGAAATGTTTCTTTATAAAGAAATGATGCCCCAATTCATCAAGCTTCTTGATTGGTAAATCTATATTTTTTCTTAGAAATCAAATTAGAAACCAAGAAATTTAGCTTGAAGATAAGAATAATCATGAAAGAGTTATATTGGATACATTGCACAAAGTGGGGAATATAATATCAAAGGTAATATAGATTCATATAATTTGAGACAAATCATTAAATGATGAGATCATATAGATGAAATAATTGACTGGTCAATGGGAGTCATCTTTTCTATAATAGTCAGTCGTAAGCATTCATGCTTCTTATGTTCATCATTTTTATTTGCTTATATATAGACTATTAACATGTTTCTCTCTAAAAGAAGATCAAGCAAAATGTATGAAGAGTCACATCACTTTTGATATTAAAAAGAATAACAAAATAAATTTGTTCATACAATATAGAGGAACATTATGATATTAAAATGTGAATCTTATTCAATGACAAGTTTTGAAAATGAAGCAATATCAAATGTTGCTTATGTTATGAAAGGAAAAGTTGTCTTCATTGTTATTCAATGTAATTATAGAAGTTGTTTAGTTGCTAATGTGATTGCAATAAAAAATAATGTTGGGTCTAATAGGGTTCTTATAGCGAGGTAGCGAGAACTCTTAACAAGTTGTTAGTAATATAGAAAGAGAGTTTGAAATAATCTTAGTGATACAATGTGTGCAAAAGGATGATGGAGCTAATTTGTAGGAAATAGTATTAGGGAATGTTTCATATATCCTAATTAAAATCACCAATGACAGCAATAGAAAAAATAATCTTGTTGTTTCATGTACAAGAAAACATAACAAAAGAAAGAGGAAACATGCTATTCTGGATGATGATTAAGAAATCAAAAAGAAAACCTAGTTAAGGAGATATATAGAGGGTGATAGGATATGAACAATATATTGTATGAAAAGTGGAAAAAGTAGTGATTAGAGAATGCCTCAAATTTTATAAATTCTACATGCTTAATATGTTATTGCATTATAACTTTGACAATGTGAATCTAAGAATCTTTGAGCAACTTTGACAATATTTTTCATCATGTCTATGAATTAAATAACATAAAATTTATACACTTTTACACCAAAGTATGTTAACGCATAAGTATTTTCAATTTACTTACCTTCAAAGAAGATCAAGGAAGAAGGATTAGCAATTTGTGATCTAGCAAGGAATGAGCTAGGAGAAAATATTTGTTTCCAATTACTGATGAAGTAGACGGGAACAATTAGAACCCATTTGATAGGTTGGGTCACCCATGTGTTGAAGAATGCATATCCATAACCATGTGGTAGATATAAATGTATATGCATCAATACAAAGAGATATCCTATTATGTGTGGGGTAACACCTTAGCTTGGGGATGCTTATAAATACCCTTGAATGATCATTAATGAGGAGATGAGGTATAATTAACACACTTGATGCCATATATTAGAGAAAAATTCCCACTTAATTCAATAAGGATAACAAATAAAATAAGAGCTATATTAATTTTAATAGAGTAATGAAACTCTTTAGAAAGCAAGAATGGAAGAAGAAAAGAAACACAACATATAACACATAATATTCCCTTCAAATCATCATAAGAGAAAACCCTAGCCTCCAAATCACATACCCGATTAATTAGTTCTCAAAATGGTTATGATACACTCATAGATCCTTAGAACTTCATAAGAGATTATAATGTGCATCCCAAACCCTCAATATATAACCAAGGAAACCCAATAAATTGTCAATGATTTATTAAAACCATGAGCCTATACCAAGTCAAGGTGGTCCACATCCAATCCATGCATCCATCTCCAAAAGTAGTCCTTTGAGAATAGAATATAAGTATTGATTTGATCATTTAACCCTTATGAACAAGGGGGTCCTTGATGTCATTCCAGAGTACTCCAAGATATCACAATAATTACACTTACAAACCTCTTAAATGACTATATCTACTTGGTCAAAGATGCTAGTCATAGTGAAACTAGTAAATCCCATTCAACGACTTCTTATAGCCATCATAAGACCAACGACACATGTTGAAGAGGGACAACAATACAATCTTACTATTGTATCCAAGTGGGACACATTTTTCTGTGTGGTCAAACTATTTACAATATTATAAAAAATTAAATAATTCATCTATAATTTTGACTTACAACATGTATACCACCCAATCATGTAGTCCTAACTTCAACTTGTATATATTGAGATAATCATAAGGGGTTTCAACAAAGTGAACTAAATTCTGGGATGATGTTGATATCCATTTTGCACTAATTGGACTTCTCTATGTTCATAGGATTTATCAATGCATCTATAATGTTCATAGAAATATCCACCTTATTGACCATAACCCTCTTGTTATCCACCATTTAATGAACAAAGTAATACTACATATTAGTAATCTTTGTCTACACATGAAACATATGATTCTTTGCTAAGATAATAAAAAATTGATAGTCACACCAAATCAACACTATATATAGGCTCAATAAAAAATCTAAACATTATATTTTAGAGCCGCATTGCTTCCTTACATGCATAAGTGACTATTGTGTAATTTTTCTTTGTAGTAAAATAAAAAATACAACCTCTCTTTCTCATCCAACTAATCACACCATCAAACATAGTAAATACACACCCACTAGTAGAACTATCACAATCCACATATCCCACTTAGTTAGAATCCACAAATCCTTATATATTCATTGTCTTTCTCAAGTTTATAGCTCCCTAGTACAAAATATAATACTCAAATGTGTCTCAAATATACCTAGAGACCCTCTTCACTACAATCCAATTCTCCTTGCTTGAACTGGATAGATACCTTCTTGGGACTTCCACTACTTGGGAAATGACAAATTTAGTACAAAAAATAACATACTTAAGACTACCAAATACATTGGAATATGGGTTGTGGATCATGTCCTCTATTTGATCTAGTATGGGAAAATACTCAAATAAAATAATTATTCCTATAATAATGAGAACACTCACTCTTGGAAATCCTGCATCTTGAACCATTATAAAATAGAGTTAATATATGTTCTTTGTCTAAACTTTGTGTTGATGGTCCAAGTGGCACAACAACATGAAAACAAAATATTGCTATTCTGTTTCTCCTGAAAGAGAAAGAATAACACATGGATATCTTAACTCCCAAGGTCTTTGTAATCGGTTCTCGACTGTGCTGATTTCACTCAATGGTTGATGTGAACTATAATGTTCAAGGGGCCTGTTGGTGTTGAGCTTGTGGATTATTCTAAGATCAAGCATAAATTCAAACCTACTTTAACTGGGTTTTTTTTTAAAGAAACGGAAAAAAAAAGATAGATCAAATTTTTGGAACCGAAGAGAATGATGGTTCATCCAGCTAAACCAGACTTGCTACCTTTCGAGGAATCCTAACTACAACTACAGAACAAAATTAACTTGTGATTAACACACAGTTTCATTCATTCCCAGTGCTAACTTCAACAACAGACTGCAGATCACTATTTTAAATAAAACACAAAATAAGATTTCATTCCTTCAAAGCTTTCAAATCAAATCATTAACCAAGATAAATACCATTCACGAACACAACATGAAGTAGATTTGAATCTGGTTGCTTCTATTGTTAGTGAAACAGATAAGCAACATTTACAACTCTGGCATAGTCACTAATGTACAGAAAACCTATGTCTTCAGATTGCTTCCATCTATACTAAGAGAACCAGAAGGATACATTATTGCCTTCTATCGAATCTAACTCCTACTCTATTGCTACTCTTAATTTTCTCTATTGCTACTAGTTTTTTTGAAAAATCTCCCTCTATCTATATGCATTCTAAAACTGCTAAAACCTTCTCCTCTCCCTTTCAAAATCCTTTACAAAGAGGCAAAAATTCCATATATACAGAATGTACCAAAAGGAATGCGCTGGCCCCTATTTTTAGGGTTCACAAAATATCCGCCAGCTTCAGAAGGGTCGGCCCTCATATCTTTTGAATAAGTTGATTTTGCATTAAATGTGTATCCTTGCTATCCATGTTGGTGAAGGATTGTTCTGGGGATGATCTCAAATCTTTTGCAGCTATAGCATTTACTTCTGGTCCCCGTGTCCATCTTCGAACTTCCTTGAGGGGCTGCCTTGAATGCTCTAAAGTATTACCATTAATACTGATCTGCCCTTTTTCCAGTAGACCTCACAGCTGTCTTTGAGACTGACGACTTCTTCTTCCTTTTGGGTTTCATCCTATTTGAGATCTTTCTGCACGTTGACCATCTCTAGAAGCAGCATCAGACCTCCCTTTAGATCTGAACACCATCGTTCTTGAGTTCATCCATCACTTTTGATCTTAGAATGAGTCCATGTCATTTGCATTCTGTTGATCCTTTTCATAGAGGTAGTCAATCAGTCAATGGTTCATCTTTAGTTCCTTTTGATTGGGTGAACACACTCGACGTGAGATTCCCAGGTAGTCAACAGTCATTCAGAATGAATGGCATGTCGTTGATACACCATCGGTGTCTCCCCGATGCGATTACATTCTACAACAGTTATCGGCATGACCTCGAACTATCAGTGAGACCTCATATTGGGCTGCAGGAGCTACATTGATATCCACGGCAATCGCCGAGACAATCGCCATCAGCCAGACATCATAGTGAGTCTAAAACATTCGGCCAGGAGTCTCCCTGATTTCCATCTTGTTAACAAACGTCGGTGAGACATTACCAGGTCAGCAAGACGTTACCCCGAACTCACTCCACCTTGAAGAGACCATCGCACTCGGGAAGATATCTCCCTGAGCCCTAATCATTTGCTCGGAATCTCCACGAGCTCATTCTTATTCCCTGAGCTCGAGCTCCTTTTATTTCAAAAAGACTCCTTCAGTCGGTAGGACGTTATGACAAGCTTCAAACACTACACCGAAGGGAGAAAACATGTCGGTGAGACTACCGGTAGTCAAAAAGATACCATGCTGAGTTCTTCCATTCCCCTTGAGCCAACTCCTTTCTTTCGGTGAGACTCCTACTGGGTCGATGAGACCTTACGCCGATATCACAATTTTTCGCAAAGACTTCACTCGGGACCACCATTTCATTTCGGCAAGACCATCGGGTCGGCAAGACCTTATGCCGAAGGAAAAAACACTACACCGAAGGAAGAATCCATCGGCGTGACTAACAACCATTGGTGAGACCTTTCACCGAAGACACCCCCTTTTCGCCGAGACTCTTTGTAGTCGTCCAGACATCATAGCGAAGGGAGAACCCTTCGGTGAGACCTTTACCATTCGGCCAGACTTTATGGTGAATACATCTTTCTCCCCGAAGGCACAACCTGTCGGTGAGACATCACTTAGTCACCAGGACTTCATAGTGATGATACCTCTTTTTACCAAGACCTCACCCCGTCGGTGAGACCTTTCAGCAAACACAAACCACTCTTCCCGATGTTGTTTTATTTCGGCAAGAGTTCACCCTGTCGGTGAGACTTTTTCCCTAAGCCATCTCTCCCGGCAAGATCCTTCCAATGACATCCCCATTCTGTTGAGACTTCGACGGATCGGCGAGACCTTATGCTGATATTATCTCATGTTGGTGAGACTCGCTTACTTCGCCGAGACATTACACTGAAGTCACCTCTTTCGCCGAGAGCTCATTTCACTTCGGGGAGACCTTGCTTGGTCGGCGAGACTTCATGCTGACGCTACCCCCCTGTCACTGAGACTTCCATTTGTTGGGAAGACTTCTCCTCGATGAAGACCCCCTCTCGCCGAGAATTCATTTCGATCGGTGAGACACATAGAAACCCATAGTGACCGAAATTTCTCGGCGACCCTGTGGATTTCAAATGAACAGAACCAAACTACAAGTCAACAAGAAAATAGGAGGGTCTCGGTGAATTTTTCCTTGAGAAGTTTTATACTGAATGGGACTGAGGCATGCTTTCCAGCTGACTTCCTTGAGAGATATCTTCAGATGAATAATTCAATCCTGCAAAATAATTGCCTCCATTAGTTCTCAAAAGAAAATAAAATAAATTATAATAAAATACACTATTGCTTATGATTATTTCATTCAATTTTAGCAAGAAGAAACCAACTCAAGCTGAGACAAAACCAAAATCTGATAAAACAAAATACAGACCTAGGAGGAAAACGAAAGAAATTCCCAAGACCAAAGCAAATAACTGAAGGCAATGAGAACAAAAGAAAAAGGGGGGACCCATTTTGTTCCAGAATAAAATGGGGTGGTTATGCAAGGCATAACAAATGGTGACTCAGCTAGGGAAATGGTTTAGCCATTTTCAAGAAACTGAAAGATTTAGTTACCTAGAACTCTTGGTTTATGAACATCACAACTCTAGTTGGGTTAGTTTTAACAACCAAGGCTGAGCTAGAATATCAAATGTAAATAAACAATGGCTACCCTGAATCTATGTGTGTGCTTGATTGTGCATCACTCTTTTATAAAGTTTTCCTCATCTTTTGAACAACAATGTGCAAGATTTGAACTACACGAGTTGATTCGTTTTAGCTATCGTGCAATGATATCTTGGGCATTGCTCCGCTGCCAGTCAGATGTTCATAGCCCTGATGGAGATACCTCTAGTTTTCTCACAACATTGCTCTACTGCCAGCCAGGCGTCCATAGCCCCGGTAGAGATACTGGAATCACCCATTCATAGTGAGTCCTCTTTTCTTCTAGATAATTCTATTTCCTTTTTTCCTTTCTCTTTTTCTTGGAGTTTTAGATATTTCATTCAATTTTTTTTTCTCAATATGTTAGATGTTAGACATCTGTTCTGGGTTGAAGACTACCATGGACCTCATAACAACACTTGGGAGATCAGATTTTTCACTCAAATCTTACAACACTATCATCCTAGGACAAATATACCATTACAAAGGGAGATGATCTTGATGATTTGTGACAGATTCAAAGGTAATTAATGAAGATTGTTTACTTTGCGCCTTGTTTTAAAGACTTTCCACAACTCTCATTGACAATGAGCATAAAACAATGAGCCTAGGAAAAAATCACCCAATCAGTAGACCTAAAAATATCTAAACTACTTCCGTCCTAATAACCAAAGCATACTTTAGATAACAACCCACTATTTAAAGATGGAAAGAAAAAAGAAACCCCAAAGAACAAAACAAAACATACACCAAACAACAAAGGAAATGAAAGGACAAAAAGAAAGAACGAGCAGACAAAAAACAAAAACTATTTACAAATAGAAAAGCAAATTATTTACATAAAGATCAACAAACTACTTACATGCAGAACAGAAAATTAGCAAGCCATATGACTCGAAATAATGCTTAAGAAACTTCCCATTGATAGGCAAAGGAACAGGTTCTCCAGTTAAACTACTCAATTGGAAAGCATTTTCTCCTAGGATCTCAACAATTTGATAGGGACCCAACTAGAGCTTATCGAATTTCTGATGACTTCCCTTCTTTTCACTAGCTTTATCCCATAACAACACAAGGTTTGATATCCTGAAAGCCTTGATTTTGGCTCTTTTTTCAAACCAACGTTTGAAAATAGCTTGATGTCTAAAGAATTGCTGCAAGGCGGCATCTCTCTACTCTTCTAATTTCAACAAGGCAACTAATCTTACCTCTATCCTATCATCACTAGAGTAGAATTTCTGCATGAACTCAAGGATAGGTATTTACAAATGAATAGGGAACATAGGATCTTGGCCATACACTAGTTTGAATGGTGAGGTATTTAAAGCAGCCTTAATCCTAGTCCTGTCTTCCCATAACACAAATCTTAGCTAGGTGTGCTAGTCCCTAGGGTTGTTCTTTAACAGTTTTTTAATTACCCCTAAGAGATTCTTATTGGTTGATTCTGCAACTCCATTTCCTTGTGGGTAATAGTTTGAAGAATATTTCAAGACAATTTTGTGATCATAAGCCCATGAAATGAACTCAGTAGAAGAAAAGGAAGAGCCATTGTCACATACCAAAGCAAAGGGTGCCCCAAACCTGGTTGTGATGCATTCGGTGAGGAACTTGATCACTACCTATGTTGTGTTGTTCTTGCAAGGTATAGCCTCTGTCCATCTTGTGCAGTAATCAGTGGCGGTCAAAAAAAATTTGTGTCTTGTAGAAGAATTTGGGTTAATTACCCCGATAAAGTCCAGCGCCCATTGGGAAAATGGTCTTACCTCATAGATAGGCTGTAATGGCATGGTTGAATGGCATTCTTTTGATGTAGAAATCTGACATATGTGACATGTTCTTGTATGCTGATGGGAATATTTGAACACACACAACTAGTAATAACTAGATCTAAGGATCTAGTGTGCCAATGAGTCTGCAGAACCATGACCTGTGTCGTGTTTCCCATGGAATTCAGTGATCACGTGTTTAGCCTCTTGTTGATCAAGGCATCGTAGGTACACTCCCTCAAAATTCTTCCTGTATAGTAATCCTCCTTTGAGCATATAATGGGAGCTCTTCATTCACAATGCTCTCCTTTGAGTGGTGTTCATTCCCTCTGGAAATCGATTGTTGAGGATGAAATAGATGATATCAACATACCAAGGGTCGTTGGAAAAGGACTGAGTTATGTATTGCTGGCAAATAATGTTCTCACCAGCATTCACCATGGATTTAGACAGGCCTATGCCTCTGACAAGTTTCATAGGGCATATCTCTAGATCGAACTCTTGCAAAATGGCCATCCATTTCCCTCTTCTTTCTCCCAGCTCACTCTGCATAAGTAGAGACTTCACAATAGTGTCAGGAACTACAACAATGATTTGGCTTCAGAGAATGTAGTGCCTGAACTTTTTGACAACTCTGACCAACACAAAATATTGTTTCTCAAGAGGCTGGTATTTGATCTTAGCATTCTTAAACGAAGAGCTCATGAAGGCGATTGGCCTCTCCTCTCCCTCTTCTCCTCATTGAGTTAGGACAGCTACACAAGAATGTTTAGAGGAAAAAGAGTAAATATAGAACGGCCTCAAGTAGTCAGGGTTGTTGAGGACTAGCGCTTCTGAAATGGATCACTTGACCTATGAAAATGCGGCCTTCACCTCATTATTCCACTCTATCTTGGCGTCTTTCTTCATCATTTCATTCAGTGGTTTTACGATTTTTGCAAAGCCCGTGATAAAATTTCTCAAAAAGTTGATATTTCTAAAGAAAGATCTCATCTCCTTCTTGCTTCCTGGCCTGGTTATCTTTAGAATGGACTCAACTCAATCTGGATCGATTGATATTCCTCTTTTAGAGATTACGTGTCCCAAAAGCTTCCCTTAAGAAACATCGAACACACACTTTTTAGGATTCAAGGAGAGGCCATACTGGATACATCTTTCAAGAACTTTAGCTAAGTCTGTAGCGTGGTTCAGTCTATCTTTGGAGAATACTGTCAGGTCGTCCATGTAGACGATGATGCATTTTCTAATCAGATCTTTGAATGCCACGTCCATGGCACTTTGAAAGGTTGCTCTAGCGTTTATCAGACCAAATGGCATCCTTCTGTAAGCAAATGTTCCCCATTTGGTAGTGAAGGCTATCTTCATTCTGTCTTCACAATTAACCATCACCCGATTGTATCTAGAATAACCATCCAGGAATGATATCATCTAGGATCCATTAACAGTTTGCAAGACTTTGTCCAGAGAAGGGATTGGGTAGTTGTCCTTTTTTGAAGCTCTATTTAGATTTCTGAAATCTACACATAGCCTAATCTCCCCATTTTTCTTACGGACTGGAACTAGGTTGGCCACCCACGTTGAGTGTCATACATGGAAGATTATTCTTGCAGCAAGCAGTTTCTGAACTTCTTTAAGGATTAGTGGTTCAATAAGGGCATTGACAGGGCATTGTTTTTGTCGAAACGGTTTAGCTTCGGGCTTTAGAGGGATAGTATGAGTCATCACAGAAGCATAAAATGTCTTTAGATCTTCATATCCCCAAGCTATCGCAACAATATCTTTCTTCAGTGCCCTTAGTATATCTTTTATAATTGCTTCAGGGCAAGCTTTCCCTATGTAAATGCTTCTTTTAGGGCCAGAATCAGCTAGGTTAATAGTTTCATATTCGCCTCCTTTATCTTCAACTGATATCTTCTCTCGAGCCCTTGGGTCTGAATCAGAAATTCATTCCAAGGTCACCATTCCCTTGGGAATGCTATTGATTTTTAAATCGAGGACCCCTTCTGCATCACAATATTTAGGGTTCCAATCTCCTTGATCCCTGTTGGACTCATCAATGATTTGTCCTTCAAAAACATCTAAGCTTGCTAGAAAAGCAACAATATATCGATCATCCTCAAAGACTTGAAATTTCCTGACATTATCAAGAACCGCAGGGGTGGAAATCAATTCTACTGAGAATCTCTTAAGCTTGGATCCCTGCATGGGTTCCAGGGTGCTTGCGGCAACAACTAGTGAATCAACTATTTGATTTTCTTCTCTAGGGATTAAGCTAATCCCAAAAGCATCGAAGTCTTCAATTAAGTTCCATACCTGATTTCTATAAGCTGCTAGCCTTCTATTGTGACATGTGTAATTGTTGCACACTTGCTTGATAACTCTTTATGAATCTCCTTTGACCATCAAGGCAGTGACTTTCTTCTCATGTGTGAACATTAGCCCCCGAGTTAGAGTTTCATATTCTACTACGTTATTAGTGCATCCAAAGCGCAACTCGTAAGAAGCAAAGAAAGTTTTCCCTTTCGGGCTGGTTAATTCAATCCCAACATCACAACCTGTTTTGGACTTGGATCCATCAAACGTGAGGGTCCACAGCTGATCATGAGCTGGGGTTGATCCTTTGGAGGTTATTGTGGGAATTTGGATAGGATGAGCCAGAGGTGGGGCTGCTTGATCTTTTGCATCAGATATAGGGGACGCGTGTTCAATAGGTTCCTTAGGTACACTTTCCAATTCCTGCACAGCTATATCATATAATCTTTGGCTATCCTTCTGACAGTCACTTGTATCTTTGGTTAACCCCTTGGGTTTTTGTATACTCGTGAGTGCAAGGGTATCGAACAAACCTTGGGGTTGTTCCTCATAAATATGCTAATTCAGAAATGTGTCTGGGGTAAGTTCAATTTGAGAAGGAACTTCATTTGAAGGTATCTTATCCCTGGTTAACATTACTACATCCTTAGCTTCAAATGAGAAGTGATCTACAATGTTCTTAAGGTGACTTGGGCTAGTTTCCTCAACTTGGGAAACATGATTTAAAATGTTGATGCAGGGTTGGCAGGTCAATTCAGAATTATTTTGGTAGTGTATCCTACACCAATTAGGGAGTAAAATACTTTGCAAATTGATATCTCCCCCTAAGACTAGCTGATCCTGTTGTAGCTTCCTGATCAATGCCTGTTGGTTTTCATTAATCATAGAATCAGGGAACTTTTGTATTGATAGTTCTTTAGGATCAAGAACTAAAAAGGTTAGAATTTCCTCTCTTTTGTAAACCCCTATCTCAGTTTCAAAGTAAGCTACCTCATTGGGACAATCATATTTAGTGATGACATGCTTGAGGCGAGGTTCACTTTCAATCCTAATCTGCATAGAAACTCCCCTCCATGGTAGCCACATATGTGAAAAGTCAAGGGAGAGATATCCCCCTATACTTTTCATAAAATCTTTGCTCAACAACATAACATAAATCTTGGGAATTTCTGCTACTTGAATATCTATGTTGGTTAGGATTCTAGGGTCAGACCCTACTTGCACATGTATGTTTCTCAATTCTCCCACTACATTAACCTCTTTTTTGTCAAGTTGGATGACCTTCTTGTTTGTTTGGATAGGGTTCAATCCCAATTTCTTACATATAGAAAATGGCATAACATTGTCGGAAGCCCCTAAATCTAACAAACAATTATGTAGATTCTTCCCACATATTCTTAAACTCAAAAGAAATGGTGGGGTATTCACCTTGCTTTTGGAAAAAGCTGTGTTCATATCTGTAGCATGTGCCACCTTGTTTTTCCTTTTTGATTTATCAACTTCTTCCAAAGCTTTCAACACTATCTCTCATTGAGTAGGGCACCACTTTAAGATGTCAAAGTAAGATAATGAGGTTTTCTATCTCTGCATCTCAGCAACAATATCAAATTTTGTGTTATAGCTTACATTACTTTTGACAACACCAGGCGAATTACCTTTATTATGGAAGTCAAGTGGACCTTTTGGTGGAGGAGGGTTGTTATCAGCACTTTGATTCGAAGGCACCATGTGATTAGGTGGTGCCGATGTAGTGAACGAACCCTTATTTTGATTTCTCAGAAAGTCTCCTCCCTTTGTCTATAAGGCTTGGGCATCATACAAACCTTCCTCAGGTTCATTCTCACTTTGCATGGGGAATGAAGGTTCTTCCTCGAAGAGGTCATAAGTCATTGTTGTATCTACTGAGCCACCTTCTTTATTTGGATTCGCTTGGAATGTTTGGGCATCTTCTTGTGCCATCTTGACCATCTTTTCCATTTCAGGGAAATTTACCTCAAAATGGGTTGCATTATCATGCAGCCTGCACCAGTTAGTCATAAAATTAAGGTTATCCACATTTGCAGTATGTGACCTTTCCTCATTAGCTTGATAATTATGAGAAACTCCACCATTGTTTGGCCCTGTATTCCATTATCGGTTGTTATTTGGCCTTTGGTTATATCCTCTATTTTGATTTTGATAACCTTGGTTAGGGGAGTTTTGGCCTTGATAACCCCTCTGGTTGTGATTGTTGTTATTATGATAATTACCTTGATTGTTGTTGTTTTGATTAGGGTAGTTACCTTGGTTTTGAGAGGGGTTCAATCTAAGCTGAGCCATGCCATTTGTGACTTGGGACAACATTTTCTTTAAAGTCTCTACCTCATTTGTGAGTTGAAATGTCTTTTCACTTTCAACACTCTTAGCAACAGGTGGCTGACCGACATGACTTGGTGTTCCAGTTTGATTATCATGCCTATGCAGACTATGATGAGCTTGTGATTGTTGAAAGAAGTCAGGAGTTCCATTGGCAAAGAATGGAATAGGAGGTTGAATCTGCAATTCAGACATGGGCCCATAATGGGAAGGAGACATTCCTAGGATAGTATTGAATAAAGGGGTTGTGCTAGGCATCTGATACCCTATTGAGGGAAAATCTCCTCCCAAACTTCCTTGTTGAGAGCTAATTTGTTGTTGTAGCTTGATAGCTAGATGATAGACTTTAGATAGGGAATCAATGTCTGTCGGTTGATAAGTCCTTTGTAGGAACGAGCCAAGTAAAGGGTCTATAACCCTAAAGTATGCTTGAATGGCACTATTCTCAGTAACTAGATAGGGGTCTTGTAGTCTCCTATACATTCGTTGAAACCTGGTATTGAATAAAGGAAAGGATTCACCTAGCTCCTTCCTAATGGTAGCGAATTGGTGGTACAAAAGGGCTGGATCCACATAAACTCTGAACTGATTGATGAAAGTATTCTCCAAGTGTGTCCAGGTTAGAATGGAACCTTGCAAAAGATTAAGATACCAGTTGTATGCCATATCTCCTAAGGAATAAGGGAACAACCTACAAACTACATCATGGTGAGCTATCTGAGCTCTGGTACAAGCATCCTTAAAAGCTTGTATGTGCTCTTCAACACTCCTTGATTTTCCATGAATGTATTTAGGAAAAAAATTATCAGGATTCTTAGGCATATCATGAAAACCTCTGGGAATAGTACCCAATGGTGAGGGATTATTTTGAAAAAATTCCATTGGTAGTGGTGGTGGTGGTTGAGCCAGCTCTGATGGCAGTTGAGATGGATTCAGTGGTGGATTGATGGGTACCCATTGGGGTATAGGTGAAAATCCTAGTGGAGTGAGCGGGGCTGACAAGGGTGGTATGATGGTTGAGCCAGTCTTGTGACTCTTGAGTCTTATTGGGGTCTTGAGTTCTATCAAAGGTGGTGGATTTTCAGCTGATCGAAGAACTCTACGAGACCTTTCTGGTGAGAAAAACCCATTATTATCTAGTTTTCTCTTCTAGGCCCTCCTTCTAGTGCCAGTTTATGTTGATGGTCTGAGTGGCACAACAACATGCAAACAAAATATTGCTATTCTATTTCTCTTGAAAGAGAAAGAATAACACATGGATATCTTAACTCCCGAGGTCTTTGTAATCAGTTCTCGATTGTGCTGATTTCACTCAATGGTTGATGTGAACTATAATGTTCAAGGGGCTTGCTGGTGTTGAGCTTGTGGATTGTTCTAAGATCAAGCATAAATTCAAACCTACTTTAACTGGGGTTTTTTTAAAGAAACAGAAAAAAAAGATAGATCAAATATTTGGAACCAAAGACAATGATAGTTCATCCAGCTAAACCAGACTTGCTACCTTTTGAGGAATCCTAACTACAACCACAGAACAAAATTAACTTGTGATTAACACACAATTTCATTCATTCCCAGTGCTAACTTCAACAACAGACTATAGATTACTATTTTAAATAAAACACAAAATAAGATTTCATTCCTTCAAAGCTTTGAAATCAAATGATTAACACAAGATAAATACCATTCAGGAACACAACATGAAGTAGATTTGAATTTGGTTGCTTCTATTGTTAGTGAAATAGATAAGCAACATTTACAACTCTGGCATAGTCACTAGTGTAAAAAAAACCTATGTCTTTAGATTGCTTCCATCTATACTAAGAGAACTAGAAGGATACATTACTGCCTTCTGTCGAATCTAACTCTTACTCTATTGCTACTCTTAATTTTCTCTACTGCTACTGGTTTTTTTCAAAAATATCCCTCTATCTCTATGCATTCTAAAACTTCTAAAACCTTCTCCTCTCCCTTTCAAAATCCTTTACAAAGAGGCAAAAATTCCATGTATATAGAATGTACCAAAGGAATGCACTGGCCCCTATTTTTAGGGTTCACAAAATATCCGTTGGCTTCAGAAGGGTCGGCCCTCAGATCTTTTGAATAAAGTTGATTCTACATTAAATGTGTATCCCTACTATCCATGTTGGTGAAGGATTGTTCCAAGGATGATCTCAAATATTTTGCAGCTATAGCATTTACTTCTGGTCTCTATGTCCATCTTTGAACTTCCTTGAGGGGCTTCCTTGAATGCTCTAAAGTATTACCATTAATACCGACCTACCCTTTTGCTAGTAGACCTCATAGCTATCTCTAAGACTGACAACTTCTTCTTCCTTTTGGGTTTCTTCCTGCTCAAGATCTTTCTGCATGTTGACCATCTTTGGAAGCAGCATCAGACCTCCCTTTAGATCTGAACACCATCATTCCCAAGTCAATCCATCGCTTTTGATCTTAGAATGAGTCCATGTCATTTGCATTCTGTTGATCCTTTTAACAGAGGTAGTTAATCCATCAATGGTTCATCTTTAGTTCCTTCTGTTTGGGTGAACACACTCCACGTGAGATTCTCGGGTAGTCAACAGTCATTCAGAATGAATCGCATGTTGGTGAGACACCATTAGTGTCTCCCCGATGCGATTACATTCTACAACAGTTATCGACATGACCTCAAACTATCGGTGAGACCTCATATCGGGCTGTAGGAGTTACATCGATATCCATGGCGGTCACCGAGATAATCACCATGGGATAGACATCATAGCGAGTCCAAAAAATTCAGCCAAGAGTCTCCCCGATGTCCATCTTGTTAACAAATGTCAGTGAGACATTACCGGGTTGGCAAGAAGTTACCCCGAACTCACTCTGCCTCGAAGAGACCATCGCACTTGGGAAGACATCTCCCCATGCCCTAATCATTCACTCGAAATCTCCATGAGCTCATTCTTATTCCCTGAGCTCGAGCTCCTTTTATTTTGGCAAGACTCCTTAAGTCGACAGGACGTTACGGCGAGCTTCAAACACTACACCGAAGGGAGAAAACATGTCGGTGAGACTACCGCTAGTTGGAAAGATACCATGTTGAGCTCTTCCATTCCCCTCAAGCCAACTCCTTTCTTTTGGTGAGACTCCTGCCGGGTTGGTGAGACCTTACACCGATATCACAATTTTTCACAGAGACTTCACCCAAGACCACCATTTCATTTCGGCAAGACCATCGGGTCGGCAAGACCTTACACCAAAGGAAAAAACACTACACCAAAGGAAGAATCCATTGGCGTGACTAACAACTATCGGCGAGACCTTTCGCCGAAGACACCCCCTTTTCGCCGAGACTCTTCACAGTCGTCTACACATCACACCGAAGGGAGAACCCTTCGGCGAGACCTTTACCATTCGACTAGAATTTATGTCGAATACATATTTCTCCCTGAAGGCACAACCTGTCGGTGAGACATCACTTAGTCGCTAGGACTTCATAGCGATGATACCTCTTTTTGCCAAGACCTCACCCTTTCGGTGAGACCTTTTAGCGAACACACCACTCTCCCCAATGTTGTTTTATTTCGGCAAGAGTTCACCCTGTCAGTGAGACTTTTTCCCAAAGCCATCTCTCTCAGTGAGATCCTTCTGATGACATCCCCATTCTGCGGAGACTCCAACAGATCGGCGAGACCTTATGCCAATATTATCTCATGTTAGCGAGACTCGCTTACTTCGCCGAGACATTACATCGAAGTCACCTCTTTCACCAAGAACTCATTTCACTTCGGGGAGACCTTGCTTGGTCAGCGAGACTTCATGCCGATGCTACCCCTCCTGTCGCCAAGACTTCCATTTGTCGAGAAGACTTCTCCCCAATGAAAACCCCCTCTCACCGAGACTTCATTCCAATCGGCAAGACACATAGAAACCCATAGCGACCGAAATGTCTCGGCGACCCTTTGGATTTCAAATGAACATAACCAAATTGCCAGTTGGCAAGACAAAAGGAGACTATCATTGACTTTTTCCTTGAGGAGTTTTATGCTGAATGGGACTGAGGCATGCTTTCCAACTGACTTCCTTGAGAGATATCTTCAGATGAATAATTCAATCCTGCAAAACAATTGCCTCCATTAGTTCTCAAAATCAAATAAAATAAATTATAATAAAATACACTATTGCTTATGATTATTTCATTCATTTTTAGCAAGAAGAAAACCAACTCAAGTTGAGACAAAACCAAAATATGATAATAAAAAAATACAGACCCAGGAGGAAAACGAAAGAAATTCCCAAGACCAAAGAAAATAACTGAAGGCAATGAGAACAAAAGAAAAAGGGGGGACCCATTTTGTTCTAGAATAAAATGGGGTGGTTATGCAAGGCATAACACTTTGTTCCCATAATAATGAGAACACTCTCTCTTGGCAATCCTACATGTTGTACCACTACAAAGTAGAGTTAACATATGTTCTTTGATTGAACCAAGGTTTTGTTTTATCTTTAACCATCTCAATCTCCATCCCTAAGATAGATTTAGCCATTCTCAAATCCTTCAAATCAAATTGTAATTAATATTGATATTTCAAACCTCTAAATTATTTTCTTATTATTACTAATAAAAAATGTCATGTGTCAACATAAAGAACTGTAGGTCAATAAACTTATTGCCTATTTTATATAATAAATATATTGATCTCATTTATCTCTAATAAATACCAACTTCAAAACAACATATTCAAACTTTTGATACCATAGTTTGCTTATATGTAGTTATATTCTCTTATATTTTCCTAGACCAAGTCTTCTATTGTTGTTTAATTTTCTTGAGAAGATGCCTCTCTCTTGTTCTTTTTCCCTCATAATCAAGACCTTGTGTTCAGTGAAACCCCTATATGGTTAGTACTCTATTGCCCTAGGTCATTTTCTTTGTTTATCATAAAGAAATGACATCACAAAAACTTAAAGCTCTTTGAATTTTGGGAAAGAAAGTGGCATGTCACATTTAAATTAGATAATTCCAAGTAGGTAATTTTATCCCATTCATATGTTTCTTGTAAGAAGGGAGATGGTGGTCATTGATCTTGATGTACTTGTTTATGCTCTATTTAATTGAATCTTAAGTGAATAGGGCTATTTACTTTTCATTATGTTTTGACATTATGTAGCTTGGTTGGTTATCATATGTTTTAAGAAGTTCATATTAGTTATTTGGTACTTCATTACCATCCCAAGGGACTATTTCCATTGGAATTATTGGTAGCTTTGAGTTCTTTATGGTCAAATTATGTGTCACATCCATTTTTATTAACACCTAAAGAGCAATTTTAACTTATCCATTTCTTTGTTTCTTGGTACAATATCAATTTTTGATCTTGGGGCAGTGCATGTGAACCACTAGATTGAATCCTTAGTGATTAGATATTATAATGTGACCTTTTAACATATTGCTAAGAGTGATGCGTCCAAATTTCATTAGATAGCAACAAAAAGAGTCCTAGTGGGTAATTACATATAAAATATTTTATTTTTAAGAATTGCACACTAATCCTTGATCTTTGGGATGGGTGTGTGTAAATTATTTTATTAATCTTCAAGTAAATACAATTTACACCCCTTTCATATGAATGATTTTTTTTAATGGAGTGATTACTAAACATTTTCATAGGACTTGATAGGGAATCTTAGATTTCCTTGGTTAATTAGATGTTGACATGTGGGTACATGAAGGCCATGGTGCTAATGTTTTGAAAAAATATAATATGTGTTGTAGACTTGATGATACAATGTCAGCAACATAAATGGTCATTTATCATGTGGTTAATCAAATGAATGGTAGAAATTCCTAGTTCCTTCTTCCTTTTCTTTCCTTCAACCTACCTTGACCAAATCAATCACTATGATATCACCAACCTACACCACCTTGGAACATATGGTACATCCTTATTTCCCTACACACTTGTGAACTCCTTGATGATTTTGTTGATTTATTTTCTAGGCTAATAAAAATTAGTTTTAGCTTTCCTTATATAGTATCACATGTTCCTGCTATATCTTTGTGCTATAGAATGTCAAGTATGCATTTCAACAATCCCTTCAAATTTCTAATATAAACCTTAGTCAATAGTATGATCTCTTCAGATATTCCTTGATCACTTGTAATAATGCACCCTTAATTTTTTTGAAAATCAACTTGTTAGCTTCAAAATCAGAATATAATGCTAAACAACTTCCTTTCCACTTTTTGATCACCAAGTTCCCAGTGTGGGTGAGGTGAGAGAATATGATGTATGGGATTACAATTTATACTTGAAAATAAAGCTACTAAAAGTAACAACCACTTATCCATTGGGGGTTAGCTGAGCACATCCACTTTGGAGTGGGAAAGATGATACAATAATGAAGCATAAAAGCAAGCTTTGCCACTTTTTAGTGGTGAGTGAGTGCCAAAGCCACATGTTCAGTGGGGTGAGTATAAGAGCCACTTATGCAGTGTGGTGAGTAAATAAACCACTTATGCAATGGGATAAGTAACAAAAAAGTATCAAGATCAACTCACTAGTGGTATTACCACTCAGTGTTACAATATTAGATCATTCATATGCCCTAGTCCAAAGAATGCATGTTTTGTTACAATAAAAATATGAAATGAACTGATTGAAATCACCCCCAAAATATTGCTAAATGATGAAACAAGTCACCCAATTTGACGTAATATCATTATAACTCATTAAGGTTTGTGGTTGGACACTAGGAAAAGACTCTTCTTTACTAAAAAGGGTTTCTATAGGTTTTCTATTGCTAGAAACAAAAGTTGGACAAAATAGGGACAGCTAGGTAGGAAATTAATTATAAATTTTTGAACTCTTTTGACAACTTCCCATCACATGGAAACTCATACATCCATCTAGGAACCTCCCTGGAAGTGAATTACAACCATCACTATCCACAAAAACTAGATATAAACATTCAAACCCCTTCTAGTAGTGGTACAACCTGCTTGAGAGGAGAGACTTGTCTTAGGAAATTCAAAACTTCAATTTACCTCCTATAAAATCCTCAAATATGGTTTCCTAATATGAGAATAACCATTCCATTAATTTTAGACCTCAAATTTTTTGAAAAAGCCACCAATGCTCATCTAATGGGTACCATCAACAAGGTGAAATGGTATGACCAACACTCATAAATTCCTTGGGAACTCACACTTCACAATCTGTAATTGAAAAGTAGTCATAAAAAACCATTAGAAAACTAGAACACATCAAAACAACCTATATTGGAAATCCAAAATTGAAAGCTTCAAATCAGCTCCAATGGTGACTCCTAGTTGGAATCACACCATAGTCTAGCTACGAAATATATTTTAATTTTGAAACTAGAAACCTTTGAGGGATTGCATCCTCAAAGATTAAAGAGAACCAAATCCATTCAACAATATGATATTATCATTCTTCAACATATGCAACAATAATCACCAATTCTTTCTTTTATAGAGTTTTGAGAGGGAAAAATTCAATTAAAATATTAATTAATTCACCCCTTTCAACAAATTCCATTTTAAAATATATATTTTTTATTTGTAAGACCCCTTTATTTCTCCTAGGCATCCAATTGGGAATTTAAATTACCTTTTCGAAAAGATATTACACTTAAGTTATGAAAAATAATGATAAACATTAAATAACTTAAGTGAGTAATTTAATTATTTCACCCCAAGTTATGAAAAATACTAAAACACATCATAATCCAATTTTGACCATGCCAATATGATACTGAGGCATTAGGTAAATAATAGAAGCCAATTTAGAGACTTACTATAAATAGACACACTTTCGAAGAAGTTTGGAGAATACCCCAAAAGTTTGTAAACAATTTAGAGAGTGACATTCAAACCAATATTGCGAGCTCATTGCCAACAAAAGAAACCTTGTAACTCCAAAATTGCATCCTCCAAGAACTTTGGAGTCCCCTTGCCTTACCACTTTGCTTATAGGAACTTAGGCAATAGGCTAATGGTCTTAAAACTAATTAGGCTTGAGAAGGGGATATTACAGTCCTCCCTCCCCGAAATTATTTGTCCCCAAGAAATTGCAAGTCTGGGTGCTACAATATCTTATCACTCTCCCAAGTGACATCCTCTACTAGTAAGTTCTTCCATTTGACCAAGTACTCTCTGATGGTCCTCTTCCTTAATGTACACTCTTTGAAATCAATCACTACTTCTGGAACAAGAACAAGCTTCCCTTCATCCAAAGGGGGAAACTATGAAGAAGCATCAACATTGTGTCCAAGCACCTTTTAGAGTCATGACACATGGAAGAAATTATGCACATTGCTATTATCAGGTAGCTCCAACTCATAATCCACTTCTCTAATCCTTTTGGAGTCTTTGAATGGGCCATAGAAACGTGGCTTCAACTTCTTTGCTCCACTCTTCTTGAGAGTAGATTGCTTATAGGGCTGCAATCTTTGATATACCATATCTCCAACTTGGAATGTACGTTCAACATGATGCTAACCTGCATATAATTTATGTTGGTTTTGGGAAAGCTGGAGGTTTTCTTTCAAGGATTTCATGATGTCCTGATTCTGCTGTAATAAATCCTTGGATTGGGGGACTCTACTCTCACCAAACAATAAGTCAATGAAAATGGGAGCCTCATATCCATACAAGGCCATGACTAGAGACATTTTGATTGACATGTGATAAGTAGAATTGTAACAATACTCACCCAAATGGATCAATATAATCCAAGATTTTTGTCATCCTGAAACATAGTTTCTGAGATACCCTTCCAACCATTTATCGACAATCTTAGTTTTCCCATCAGTTTGTGGGTGATAACTGGTACTTGGAGTGAGTACATTCCCACTCAATTTGAAAAATATTTTCCAAAACATGCTTAGGAACTTGGTGTCCCTATTAGTCACAATATTATTCAGTAAACCATGAAACTTGAAGACTTCTCTAAAAATAAATCAACCTGAACTACTATAAACACTACAAAAATAACAAAAAGTGTGCAAATTTGGTCAATTTGTCTGCAATAACAAAAATGCAATCCATATCTTGCACCTTAGGTAAACTCGTGATGAAATCCACTGAGATACTTTCCTATTTTTGATTGGGAATAGACAAGGGCTGCAACAAACCCATTGGATAAGTGTGCTCATTCTTGTTTTTTGACAAACTTGGCATTCCTTGATATACCCAAGGACTTCATCCTTGATTCCCTTCCATGTAAATATTTCCCAAATTTCCGTGTTAGTCTTGAAGAAACCTTGGTGAGAAGCCAAGGGAGCATCATGGAAAATATTAAAAATATTATCCTTGAGTCTAGATTCAGGCACCATGAATATTATTTCTTTGTAGAGAATCAACTCATTCACCATTTTGTACCTCATCCTATAAGGTACCTTCCATAACACTAGTGGAAAAATAATTTTTGGCATATTTTGCAACAATTTGTTCCTTCCAATCAATAATGATATTCATCATGGAACTCAAATGTGGCCTTGTTGACAAGGTATAAACCATCTAGTGTTCTTCCCTTTGACATGCTCTATGTCAAAATTGTAAGCTTGCAACTTACTGACCCATTTTTTCCACCTATCATTGAGGTCTTTCTGATGAATGAAGTACTTGAGGCTATTATGATCAGTTTTCACAATGAACTTGACACCGACCAAATATTTCCTTTTTTTTTTGAAGCATGCTTTATAGAAAGCATATCCTTATCATAAATTTGGTATTTTTTTCCCACATCCCTCAACTTTCTATTTTCAAAAGAAATTGGGTTCTTGTTCTACATTAGAATAAAACCTATCCCTTCTCTCGAAGCATCACACTAAAGATCAAAGGGCTTGGAGAAATTGAGTATAGGAAAAACATGGCATGCACTCATGTTTTTCTTGAACTGATTAAAGGATTTATGTGCTGCACTAAACCATAAAAATGCTGGACTTTTTTGTGAGATCAGTGAGAGGAGGAGCAACCATTTGAGAAAAAAACTTCACAAACCTTCTATAGAAGCCATAAATACCAAGAAAAACCTTCAATTGAGTAAGGAAATTTTGTGGTGGCTAATCCGAAATGGCCTTAATCTTCTCTTGGTCCACACTAACCCCCTTTGAGCTGATCACATGACCAAGATACAAGAGTTTGGTCATATCAAAATTACATTTGGATTCCTTTAAAAATAAGGATTCTTCTTCAAGAATGCTCAACACCTCCAAATATTTCATGTACTCCTCTCGAGTCTTTCTAAAAATCAAGATATCATCAAAAAATAGTAGAACAAAATTCCATGATTTCTTGTTGAACAACTGATTCATACAAGATTGGAATGCTGTGGGAGCATTAGTTAAGACAAAAGGTATAACTAAAAATTCATAATTCCCACAATGAAATTTAAAGGCAATATTTTCAACATTCTCCTCTCAAACTCTTATTTGATGATAACCAAATCTCAAATCTATTTTTGAAAAGAAAAATTATCCATGTAGCTCATCAATGAGATCCTTGGTATGGGTATTGATTCTTGGTGGTCTTCTTGTTGAGAGCTCTATAATCTATGCACATGCACATAGTTCCATATTTTTTCTTCACCAAAACTACTGATGATACAAAAGAATTCTTGCTTGGATGAATGTGTCCCATATCCAAGATTTCTTTGATGAATTTTTCAATTTCATCACTATGCCTCTTGGGATGTCAATATGGAGTGGTGATGACAGGATAGGGGCCATCCTCCAATTCTATCATGTGTTCAATCCCCCTTTTAGGAGGCCTTCCTAGTGGTATACAATCAAGAACCTTGCTTTTCTTAGTAAGAAAATCTTGTACATTAGGATGGTAATCCCTCTTTTCTTCTCAAGGGATATTGGGCATGATAATACACTTTGTTTCCTACTCCACTTGGTCATGGCGAATCAACCTTTCCATTCACTTGAAAGAGAATGCAAGTGCCTCCATTGGAAATTCCTCTCAACTTAACCTTCTTCCCATTTGATTGGAATTTCAACTCCATGGGTTGAAGGTTTAATGCGATATCTCCCAAATAACACAACAATTGGATGCCAAGAAATGCATATGTGTCACTAATGCTCACAACATAGAAATCATCCTTGAATTCATAGTTTCCCAACTGAATACTAATATTAGGTATCTTCCTTGTGCAAGTGTAAAACTATTAGCCATCATTACCTTAAAGCCTTCAAATTATTTAGTTTTGAGTCCTCTTTTGGACACAATAGCCTCATCAATGAAGTTATGTGTTGCTCCAATGTCAAGGAGAGAAAAAATTCAATGCCTACAAAGGACTCCTCAATCCCTGAATGATTTATTTTTTGAAAGATAGAAAGTTGGGAAAGAGTTCCCTCAATCTTATTGTCTTCTTCTAACTATTCAGAGGACTTCTCTTTTTCCTTATCCTCCAAATTAGACATTTTTTCTATTTATTTATGCTAATGTATCAACTAAATATACCTCTAAATGATGAACTTTGCCTCTTTTGAAGTATTTATGGCCTAGGGCCCATGGCTCCTTGCAAGTGAAGCATAAATTTTTCCTTCTAAGCTCTTTGTGGAGGTCATCATCCATTCTTGATGGAAACTTCTTTGGTTGATTAACATCTTTATGAAAGGATAAGGAAGAAGAGGAGTTGGTGGGTCAAAATCCTTAACCCATCCCCTCAGTGGATCCATTAGCCCTTCAATGAAAAGGCCCACTAATATTCTTTCCATAATATTAGGAACCATGACGGAAAGCCTTTGAAATTCAAAAATGAAGGAACCAATGGAGCTATGTTGTCTCAATTGTGAAAGCTCTATAAATTGTATCTCAAGATCTCTCTTGTCAGATCTTTCAATGATTTTTTTTGTAAACTCATCATAGGTGTTGATCAAAGTGTGTCTAAGTATGACCAAGCCATGATTCCACCACTCATGGGAAGCTCCATCTAAATGTAAAGTAAATTTTTTTATGGCATCCTCTTTTGGAATTGGTCTTAGGGATAAATAGTTGTCCAATGTTTGGACCCAAGCTTGGGTAGTGCACTTGTCACTCCCATCAAAGTGAGCTAGAGTCACCTTTCCCAAGGATTTTTTTAGTCTTTTTGCATGAAAGGGCCTATGTTTTCAACTCTTCTACCCCCTCTCTTCTTCTTTTGACTCATAAGCTGTTCTAGAGACAAAATGTATTGAATCTCAACTAGAAGAGTTACATACTTTGCATAAATATCCTTCACTTCATCTGCTGTGGGAATTAGGACTTCTTATTCAGGTAGGGGCTTCTCCCTATGAGTGAACGTAGGCTGAAGAGGCTGAGTGATAGATTGAACATGAACACCATTGGTGTGTCCATTGTCATCTCTATGATTATACATGTTTGAAGCACTAATGTGTACTCATTCTTAAAGTGATGTGTTTGAGGCATATTTTGACCCATTTTGGAAAGCATTTGTGACATCATGTCTAGCATGGTATCAAATTTCCTTTTTTCTTTATAATTTGGGCTACGTGGTTGGGTTGGTCCCTTATCCTTTCTTTCCACAACTTTTAATGCACTATCACTACCACAAGCTGAAATTTAACAAACTCTTAGGACTTCTGAGAAAGTGTCCTCAAATTTCAAAGAATATAAAAGATAAATATTTCAAAGACCATAAACTCCACTTGAGGACACTTTCTCAGAAGTCCTAAGAGTTCCTCAAATTTCAACTTGTGATAGTGATAATGTATTAAAATTTATGGTAAGAAAGGATAAGGGACCAACCCAACTAGATAGTCCAAATTCTAGAGAAAGGAAAGTTGATACCATGCTAGACATGATGTCACAAATGCTTTCCAAAATGGGTCAAAATATGCATCAAACACCTCACTTTCAGAATGAGGAAATTAGTGCTTCAAACATGTATAATCATAGAGGAAAAAATGGACACACCAATGGTGTTAATGTTGGATCTATCACTAGGCCCCTTCAGCCTATGTTCACTCATAGGGAGGAGCCCTTACCTAAAAAAGAAGTCCTAATTCCCATGGCAGATGAAGTGAGGGCTAGTTATGCAGAGTACATAACTCTTCCAGTTGAGATTTAAGACATTTTGTCTCTAGAGTAGTTTACGAATCAAAAGAAGAAGAGAGGGGGTGGAAGAGTTGAAAACATAGACCCTTTCATGCAAAAAGACTACCACCAAGCCTTGGGAAAGGTTACTCTAGCTCACTTTGATGGGTGTGACAAGTGCATGTCAAAAAAGTTTAGAAATTTATACTTAATTTCCTACCTAGTCACCCCTATTTTTTCTAGCCTTTGTTTCTAGCAACAATAGACCTTTTTGAAAATATATTACACTTAAGTTGTAAAAAATAACGATAAAAAATTATAAATTAAGTGAATAATTTAATTATTTCACCCCAAGTTATGAAAATCTTGAAACACATCAGAATCCAATTTTGACCACGCTAATATGATACCGAGGCATTAGATGAATAATAGAATCCATTGGTGACTTACTATAAATAGACGTGATCTCCAAGAAGTTTGGACACCCAAAATATCTAAAAACACTTTAGAGAGTGTCATTCACACTAGTATTTCCCATTGAGCTCATTGCTAATAAAAGAAACCTTATAACTCCAAAATTGCATCCTCGAAGAACTTTGGAGTCCCCTTGACTTACCACTTAGCCCATAGAAACTCAGGAAATAGCCTAATGGTCTTGAATCCTAAGAAGGATACATTACATCACTAAGAATTATTGACACAACATATCCAAGGGTTCTTGGGAGACCAACTTTACAAAAAGCAAAAAAGGAGCTTAAAAGATCTAATGGATATCCATCTTAAATAAGATGAACCATCCTAAGAATTACACCTTGAAATATTGTAAATCTACCCTTAAAATTGTTAAGGGTCATTGCATTCCCCAACTCATCCAAAGATCTCAAAATTTTATTTGTTAGTGACATCATCATTTTATGATAGAGCTCTCAAGACCAATATTGTACACAAGAAAAAACCTAGAAAAACCACACACACCACTATCCTTTGGGTAGGGTCCCACCAATAAGCCACTTATTCATGGACCAATATTTTTTAATCTAAGTGCATTTGAGCAAAGAACATGGGACCCACCACCCATGTTGACTCAATAAGAATGAACTAGTTATGAAGTTGAAGATTGTATTTTAAGTTCAAGTATAAGGAAACCCTAATGGCTATTGATCAAATATTGTATTTTGTGGTCATTGGAAACATGAGATGACCTAAATCATTTACAACATGTGAAGTTATACGGGCCACACAATCTTCTATCTCACTTGATAAATCAATGAGGACCATGTGATTCATGTTGACATCACTATGGATTATGTGAATATGACCCCTATTCTAATGTGATCACATGCATATACAAAAATGTGAAAGATATATCCCACCACTTGATGACTTAGCCACAATGGACCATGCTTGAAATTATAGCTTTCCAAATTCAATAAGAGGATCTCTAATTTTCATTGATCATTCCATATTAAATTCACAATCAATGGTTACTAGAACCTACATAACTTTGACATCTCTAATACCTCAAGAAATTCTAAGGACATCTAATGAAAATATTGGCAATGATTCTTAGGCCTTCCACTACATAGAAGCACTTCTACATAAGACATTAATTTCTTTCCATTATAATATTATTGACCCCTTAGTTCAATAAAATTATGTGATAACACTCAAAACTCACCACTCCACTTCCTTAGGACATGATATCATATAATCACATTTTAATACTCTTAGCGTAAAGATCAATGCTCTCATATTCTCTAGGGATTGTACCATCATATGATTATTCTTAGGCCACCGTTAAAGCATATATAAAGCTTGGAAAAACACACTTGAGAATTGAATAAATATTATCAAGGAAAGTACAAAATATTTGTATCCTAATTAGAGCTTGGAAAAGGATAATTCAATATGGCCGATTGAATTAAATTTCTTAGATTGGTTATCAATATTGGGTAACCAAAACCATTTGAAGAGATATAATAGGTTGATATCTAGGATGAGTAATAATAGGGGTAGAAGTTATGATGCAAGGGGGGGACTCCCCTCTGCGAAAACAACCCACACTCACACGCCTTTCTATCAATCAATTTGATAACAAAATGGAAATTGCAACATATTAATAACCAAAACACCCAGTTTATTGCATATTCATATGCTTAACAAAATTACAAACAATAATTAATGTTATCAACCTTAGTGGCCCCTCTCATAAGCATCAACCCTTGGTTCTTATTTCACTTGTGACCTTACATACTAAGATGGTGTTTCCAAACATTCAACCCAAACGCTTTCCACACCTTTCTTTAACTTATACGCAACCTCACACATTCATTTGAAACCTGAAATGAGAGGTTTGTTGACCCCCCTTTTGGTCTTCTCTTGGATTTTTCTTCACAAGCTAATCGATTCCCTATCGCTTCTTTCTCCTCTCTCCCTATTCTCTCCGCAAAATCCAAACTTATACGACCATTGGTATTCTGTTATTCTATTTGAATCCCACCCTTGATCTTGGAGAAGATCTACGGTTAACATATCATACCACAGTCCTGGCACACCTCTTGCTAATGGTTGTGGGGTAGTGGTTTCCTTTAACTACCATGCCAAACATTGACCAAAATATCATGGATGGTTAAGATCTTGACTACAGGGTAGTAGTTCTCGCATGAACGCAAACCTTCAAACTCTTCACTGAGGGATCATGGGGGCCCCACACTAATGTGGGCCTTCCAACTACGTACCACAGGGTAGTGGTGCCTGAATAACCATCCAAGTTTGACTCGAAATACCACAAGTAATTGATATTCTAACTGCAGGGTAGCAGTTAAGGGCTAAATGAACACAATACACCCTGCCAGCCTACTAAGGACAAACCAGACACCTGCGGGAGTGTGGTAAGTCACCTTTTGACCCAAGATGAAAATCAATTGTCACCATTGTTGAAAAAAGTTGATACTTTCCATTCTAGTTGACATCTGTGCTGAGATAGGCCAAAACAAAGGCAAAGCAAACCAAAACTAAAGCAACCAATTGAAAATATTTTTGGATGATGAGGATTTCTTGTTCTCCCGGGATGCTCTTGCATTAGACACACTAGGTAGAAAGATTGTGAGCATATGCTCACAATGGTGGAGTTGAGTGATAGAACCACTCTTTGAGATTGCAAACAATCTATAGCAAACACCATCGTTGTAACAAGTGCCCCAAAACTATTTTTTCTTCCATCTTTTCCATTATCTTGTTGGAGCATGCACCACTTCTCTCCAACAACTCCGCATCTTTCTCCCCTTCTCTATCATGGACTCATGTCCACCAAAGCTCAAACTCCTCCACCAAATAATTTTCACACTCCTCTCCTCTTTCGTGGGTTCAAACCCACCTCTAACCACCTCCACAAAAACCTTGTGACATCCTCCATAATTTCTACCAACAAATATGCAGGATCTACAACACGCTCTTGTCTTCTATCCAACTCACTTTTTACTACCACATCTAAAAATAAAATATCACATAAATGATTTATCTCATCTGCACTCATAGCTGCAACATCGAACTTCACTGCGATGTCATCCACGTCATCATCAGATGCAACTTCTTGTTCTTCTCTCTTTGTTGTGACCTCTTCACTTCTCATTTCCTTCTTTCCTTCTCTCATCATGCCTTGCTCATGGCATGTCTCGGTTGCTACTTCTTCCACAGGGGCTTCTCCCTCATCTTTCTCCATCCAATGAGGTTGCAATAAACTCTTTCACAGTCTTCTATCTTCATCTCGCTCTTCTTTACCAATTTTCTCTCTCTTTCCAACATACTTTCCCACTTCTTCTAGAACCATCTTTCCCACTTCTTCACAAACTATTTGTCCAAACTTCTCTAACATTTTTTCCTCCAATTTTTCCCAATACTGCTCCCAAAATAGTATTCATATGGGTCTCCTCATGACCCAACCCACCTTGCTTGCTGCAATCTTCCACAATTCACATTGTTTTCTTCTCCATAGTTTGTCCCTCTCGGTTCTCAATTGTTCAGGACTCCACACTCACCCACAACAATCCTCTCCAACTCCTTGAACATCTCTACCACTTAATGCACTCTTCTCTACCCATAGGTCTTGGTGGATCCTCTCCACGCTTAGGACTACCAACTCTAATACCAATTGATGCAAGGGGGGACCCCCCTCTGCGAAAATATATCTGGAGGATTTATATTATAAGGATTATTGGAAACTATGAGTGACCTTTGAAAATATTTTTACTTATTTTGTTTTCTTTATACATCATTTTTTTTCCTATTTCCCAATATGAGTCATGTGAGTTGGTCATTTCACCACTACAATTTATATTTCATCCAATGTAGTAGAAAACATCCAATTTTAAATATTTATTATATGATTAGTTTGAACTTGATGTATGCACTTTCTAATTTAGATAGTCTTATGTGATCATCTTGTTGAATTTATGTTGCTTTCTTTTCCTTGGAGATTGCACCATCCTAGTGTTCAAGTTGTGATTATCTAGTTGCCATTTGGATGGTTCTTATGTGCTTACATGGGAGACTTGGTAACCAGTGATATAAGCCTAGATAAACAAGCTTATTTTAGATCTCATATCTCTTCCCTTAATATTTTTGATCTTATTTTAAAATTGACTAGATTATGATAGATTAGATTTATAATAGAATGAGAATAAATTAGAATTAGAATTAGATATATTTTTAATGTTAATTTGAGTTTATTGTCTAATCAATTCAAGTTATTTGCTTAATAATCACTATTGCATTTTATAAATCCTGTTTTTTCAAGTAGAGATAATATCGAGAGATAAACTAGTCAAAGCTACTGTACCATGTCCAAATCAACTCTAGAAACATGAACATCTTCTTGTGGAACACATAATTAAGTAAATTTTTGTGAACCTAAATTGCCTAGAATAGATCATTAAAGCCTTAAAGGAGTTAAATTCCTTTCAAGTAGGAGTTTTTTTGTTCTACCTAAGTTGGTGTACATAAAACTACATCAACAATATGCACAATAACTTATTTGTCATATAAGTATAGATACTTCTTGAACATGACAATTTCTTTTATTTGCTACATAGATTTTATAAATCAATCAACTACCATTTAATACCCAAAATAATAGAGGCAAGCCATCCAAGTAAGTCTCTTATCTTTCATATAATTATAGATGATTCTTGGATAGGAAAATTACTTTCTTTTACTACAGAGATTTTATAAATCAACCAAGTACCATTTAATGCCTAAAATAACAGATAAAAATCCACCCAAGCAATCCTTTTATATTTCATATAATTATAGATGATTCTTGACCAAGTACCATTTAATACCTAAAATAATAGATAAAAATCCATCCAAGTACCTAATCCTCGTATCTTTAAGATTCTTGGATAGGACAATTGCTTTTTTTTCTACAGAGATTTTATAAATCAACCAAGTACAATTAAACACAAAAAAAAGATAGACACACAGTCATCCGACTGAACCTCTTGTCTTTTATATAAGAAAAGATAATTCTTAGACAGAAGAATTACTTTTTTTAACTTTAACAAATCAACCAATTACTGTATAACACTAAAAAAACGAAAAACACAAAACCATTCAACTGAATCTCTTACCTTTCATAAAAGTACAAATGATTCTTGAACAGGACAATTTTTTTTTACTGCAGAGATTTTATAAATCAACCAAAATACCATTTCGTAAACAATGAAAAGACTAACAGATTCTAAAACTTTTAAGGTTTAAAAATATGCTTCCAATTCTTCTCATATCAAAACAATATCTCATACATCAAATAAAACAAGAGGACAATCACGCGCCTCCAAAGTCTCTTTCTTGGTTACTTTCAGTAAGAAAAGCTGAAAGTCGACGAAGTTGACCCAAATATCAATTCGGGAGTTCCCACATCAATTGAAAACTCCAGTTTAACTCAGTGCTGAAAAAGTGATATATCATGCTGTAAAGTTCCATTTTTTTGTCTTCTCCTTCGTCTCGTCGTTGGATTGTGGAAAAGCTGGTGTTAATTTTAGAACCTGTCAGGAAAAATATGCTAATCACGGGTGTTCAGAAAATGACAGCATGTATTTCCTTCACTTTATGGATTTGAATTGACATCAATGGAGATCATATGTTGTACGCGAAAGCAGTAAAGATACTTTGCCCCACTAAATCGTCAAGTAGATTTCAGTATTGTATTTTTTGGCATAGAATTCGAGTAGTTTTAGAGTTCCATGTATGAACTTTTTGTTATCATTCAAATCTTTTTAAGATTGATTGTATTGTACTTTAGAACAGTAAAAGATCTATTTCATCATCTTTGCTTCAGTAAATTATCAAATAGATTTCTGCCTTGTTTCTTTCATAGAATTTGAGTGGTTTCAGAGTTCTTTGTATCTTATTCTATCTAAAGTTTGTGGCAATGGAGCTTTTTATTCTCACCATTCAAATCTTCTTAAATTTTGTGTCAATGGAGCTTTTCATTCTCACCATTCAAATCTTTTTAAAATTTGTGTTAATGGAGCTTTTCATTCTCACCATTCAAATCTTCTTAAAATTTGTGTCCATGGAGCTTTTCATACTTACCATTCAAATCTTCTTAAGATTTGTTGCTAGATATGGAGTACAAAAGAATTCCTTTTGTGTACCATGAGGTATAAGTATTGACTATTTATGTGGATATTTATTGTAATAATATCAAAAACATATTGTTACCTAATTGTATCGTTGAGTCTTAAGCAAGTGACCAACCATGTGAGAGGGTGTACCCATCTAGAAAACCAAGTTGTTTGTCACTTATTCAACACAATATTTTAAAATTTTAGTTGTTTTGTGTCACACCAATCTCTTGCCTTGTGACATTTAATTTTTAAAATATAAACTATAAAGAAATATATTATATAATATATAAGATATGTGAAAAAAGAATGTTATAAATTTAATATATGAAAATGGTTCAATCTCTACTATTCACTCTATGTGAAAATAGCTCTAGAACAATTGTAGTAGTTGATATCCATTCAATACTAAATAATTCTTCAAAATATCTCTACGTTAAGAAACAAACAAGGATCTAACACCAGTTATTATTATAATATCATATATAAAAACAACCATAGATAAAAAGGTGTGTGCAAGAAGTTGAGTCCACTTTTTGGCCAAAAAGTGGAAGTGTTTTCCCTGATTTTCAGAATTTGTCAAAATTGACCTAAAAATTTAAAGCACTTAAAGACTGAATCTTTAAAAAGTTCAGTAATATGAAATGTATTGCTTAGAGTCTAGTTTCCAAATATGTAATTTATTTTAATACCTAGATGACACAAAATGATTTTCAATAGGCATGTCTAAAAACCACTGTTTAAAAGTCACTTTTCTTTTACCATACCATGCACATGTATGCCATCCATATTTTGACCTAAATAATTGTATTTTTTTGAATCCTTTTGGAAAATGATCTCTAACACATTGAAGAATGTTCATGATATTTTTTTGTAATTTTTTTTTAATATATTTTTTTTGTTAATTTTTTATTGGTTGTAATTACTATTTTGAAAATCCCACATGTATGTCATGCATAAGATGACCTATACTTATCATTTTTTTATTTTTCTTTTTTTCAAATTGAAAATAATTTTCTAAATATGGTTCACGTACAATTTATTTTTCAAAAAATTATTTTAATAAAAATTTATTAAAATAATGAAAAAACCTGATATTTCAAGTTTAAGGACCAATTTCATCAAAAATTATTTGAAAAATAGAAAAAAAAAATCCAATTAGGAAAAAAATTATATATTTGGAATCTACACAATCTCATCTAAAATGGGTTTTAATTTCATAGAATAATTCTTAAAAAAATCCCGTTAACCATATTGACATAGCCAACTTTTTCTCTCGATATTGTCATGACCTTGTACTTGTAGGTCCAAGGCTAAGGGTTGGGTTACCATGCCGTTTTGGTGCAGGTGCACCCAAGCACATGAAGATTACAAATGTAGGTCAAAATGTCAAGTCTAGGTGTTAAGGTCTTTAGGCATTAGATATGGTATATTTACATTAAATGAGGTCTATTGAGACCATTTATTATGTAATTGGGTGGTTTTTGAGTCATTAGTGTCAAATAGTCAAAAGTTGCAAAAAAAATGTAAAAAGTTGTCATAGAAAAAAATTGAAAGATGCAACTTTTGGGAATGTGAAAGGTCATAGGAATTTGAAAAGCAATTATAGGTGTTAGAATGGGTAGTTTTGAATGGAATATGTATAAAAAGCCTCAAAAAGGCTCGAGCATCAGTTGGAGAAGATTGTATTGAAGTTTCAAAAGCAATAACAACATTTATTTCTACAAATTTACCGTTTTTCTAAACTTTATAGGTTTTGTATGACTTCGTACAATCTGTACTTGCCTTGAATCCTTTTTTTTTAATCTTGTAGGGGCATGGATTAGCTTTCAATAGAAGCAAGTTTGAGAGTTTTCCATTGTGATTTGTGGGAGAATTTATTGTTTTTCTGAAACTGCATGTTAAAAAACTAGTCAAGGGTTTGATTGGAGTCTAAATGATGCAATAAGTCATTCCACCCACTGTCATGACTTGTAACTCAGTCGAATGACTTGTCATATGATAGGTTAGGTTTCCATATGGTCAAGTTGGTAGAGGAGTCAAGTTGTTGGTTTTGGGATGATGCCCTAGGGCTGAGCAATGTGATTTCCCATGTGAAATTTAGGTGTTAAGGTAGGGTTTTGTAAAATAGTGATGGAACTATCCATGTAATGGATTTGTGAGTTTTTGAAGGGTAATTGTGATGTGTTGGAGACATTTGTTAAGTCAAACTAGCCTGGGTGTTATGAGTTTGAGTAAACCCTTGTCATTTTGCAAGTATAGTGAGGGTTTGGTGGATCAATGTCATAGAGGTCATGGCATTGACAAATGACTGTGGATTTTGTTGTTTTGGAACACAATTGGTGACTATCTATTGAGTTTGAGTGGAAATTTGGTGTTTTGGAGGAACCTCCTTTGTAAAAGAGGGCTATTTGGTGTCCTAAAAATAGGGGCAGTCTATTGAATCCCTATATTGTTACAAAGAAACCTCATGGATTCTTTTAGTATGTTGTGTGAGATCATGATGTGAGTCTTATAATGTGTCAAGAAGGTAACTGTATGACCTCCTCTAAAAGATATTGAGAAAAGTCAGGTTTGAAGGCTACTAGCCTTTAGGTGTGTGAATAGGAAAAGTTGAATGAATAGAGTTGAAGGGTTGATTTCTTGTGTGTGTCTGATCAATTTGAGTTAGTTTGGGGGGTATCCACCACCTAGGTTGCTATCAGGTGGTATCAGAGCTCAGTTATTAGATCTTTTGCAGGTGTTTTGGTTGAATTTTGTAGGTTGGAAGGTGAAAAGACAAACTTGTAAAGATGCCTCTGAAGAATGTTGGTGCTACTAGAGAGTTATAGGAGTTGAAGGAGAAACATGCTAAGCTTTTGGAATCACATAATGCTATGTTGGCAAGGCTTGCTACCTTGGAGACAAAGAAAAGAAGAGACAAGAATGATGAAAGTGAGTAAGAGGAAGAAGATGAAGAATATGAAGATGGATGAGTAGTTAGACCCTAAAGATTAGAGGATGAAAAAGTTGCTCAAGGTAGTCAAAGGTGATTCACTGAAGGTAAAGGTTGATCTACCTATGTATGGTGGAAATTTGAATGAGGAAGAATTGCTTGACTAGATTGCAGCCATGGACAACCACTTTGAAAGTGAAGAAATTTCAGATGAGCAAAAGGTGAAGGTGGCAAAGACAAAACTCAAAGGTCATGCTCTTCTATGGTGGGACTACAAACAAATAGAAAGGAGAAAGCAAGGTAAGTCAAGGATAGTTTCCTTGGACAAGATGGTAGCAAAAATTTAAGGTAAATTTCTTCCCAAAGACTATGAAGTTCAATTGTATAAGAAATTACAAGGCTTGAAGCAAAAGTATTTAGATGTTAAGACCTATATTGATAAATTCTACAAACTAAGTATAAGGTCAAGAAGAGATGAAGATGAAGTTGAAAAAGTGGCTAGGTATCTAGTTGGCCTTAGATTCAATATACAAGATGAATTGGTTGTTGCTAACCCAAATACTGTTGAAGAGTGTTTTCAATTGACTATTAGGGTGGAGGAAAAGATCAAAAGGAGGAAAGATAAATCTATTAGAGGTAGAGGTAATAACACAAGAGGGAGAGGAGAAATCGCTACATCAAAGAAGCCAAATGAGAAACAAGAAGAAGCAAACAGAGGTAAAGAGCAAGGTGCTGATGCAACATGAGGCTTTAGGGGAACTAGAGGTAGATTTAGTGGTGGCAGAAATTCAAATATTTTTGCAGGAAGATGATATAACTGCAATGAATTTGGGCATCCTTCATTGAAATGCCTTGAAAAATTTGGTACTTCATCAAGTGGAGGTGAAAAGAGGACTGATAGGAGGGCTCAAATATTTCAAGAAGAGGAGTGTGAGAGTATAAATTCTGCAAATTATCTTGTTGTTCCTGAAACAGGTGAATCATTAATGATGGGGAAGACCATACTTAAGGAAGCCAAGGAGATGGAGCTATTGCAAAGAAGGAATATTTTCAAGAACACATGTAAGTGCAAGAATAAGGTATGCAAAATTGTCATTGATTCAGGCTCTACTGAGAATATGGTGTCAAGTGAGATGGTCAGTAAACTGAATCTCCAAAAGATTCCTCATGAATTTCCATATAAAGTGTCTTGGTTGAGTGATGGATGATCTCTTTTGGTTAATGAACAAGCTGTGGTTGAATTTCAAATTGGAGGCTATAAATACAAGGTAGTGTGTGATATTTTTCCCATGGATTGCAACCACTTACTCGTAGGGAGGCCTTGGAAGTTTGACAGGCATGCATCATATGATGGGAGAGCAAACACTTATACCATAGAGAAAGATGGATGTACATTCACTTTGAATCCACTTTTGGAAGAAGACAAAGGTAAGGGTAAAGAGGCTAAGGTAATCATGTGTGGGAAGAAAGAACTTGCAAGGGTTTTGAAAGAAAACAAAAAGATGAATACTTCAGTCAGTTCAAGGCATGAGAATGCTCTAATAGCAGGTGTGAAGGTTGATACAGTAATGAAGGATGGGTTAACAGTGAATTGGAATGATGATGTCTTGTTTGGTACAATGGTGTTCCCTTTGGTTGAGAATAAGGCTAAAGGAAAAATGGTATCTATAGGTACACTGAGTACAGTGGGTTATAAGGACAGTATGATGGGACAAAAGGTTGACAAGATAGTGGGACTGATGAAAGAGGTAAAGGGATAGAGTGGACAAGAGAGTAAGGGTAGTTACAAGCATGAAAATTAGAAAAAGAAGAAGTTAGTACAAGGAACCACTAGCAAGTGTTTGTTTGTAGTCAAGAAGGTAGAAACATCATTTGGTTTTGATCAAGGAGTAGATAGAAGGTAGACATCAGGTTTGAATGCAAAGTTGGAAACATATTCAAGTCCAAACAAGAACAAAGAAGTAGGGTAGGTTGCAAGATAACTATGTATGAACCAAGGAAGGTGATTTGTAGACTAGAGGATGTGTGTAAAGCTTGGAGTAACTGGTACAAGACACAACTCATGTGACATGAGTTCTTTTTTAGTGGGGTTGTATGGTGCAGGTGCACCCAAGCACATGAAGATTGCAAATGTAGGTCAACATGTCAAGTCTAGGTGTTAAGGTATTTAGGAATTAGATATGGTATATTTACACTAAATAAGGTATATTGAGACCATTTATTATGTAATTGGGTGGTTTTTGAGTCATTAGTGTCAAATAGTCAAAAGTTGCAAAAAAAATGTAAAAAGTTGTCATAGAAAAAAATTGAAAGATGCAACTTTTGGGAATGTGAAAGGTCATAGGAATTTGAAAAGTAGTTATAGGAATTGGGATGGGTAGTTTTGAATGGAATATGTATATAAATACTCAAAAAGGCTTGAGCATCAGTTGGAGAAGATTGTATTAAATTTTGAAAAGCAATAACAACGTTTATTTCTACAAATTTATTGTTTTTCTAAAATTTTCAGGTTATGTATGACTTTGTATAGTCTGTACTTGCCTTGAATAATTTTGTATCTTGTAGGGGCATGGATTATCTTTCAATAGAAGCAAGTTTGAGAGTTTTCCATTGTGATTTGTGGGATAATTCATTGTTTTCCTGAAACTGCTTGTTAAAAAACTAGTCAAGGGTTTGATTGGAGTCTAAATGATGCAATAAGTCATTCCACACACTATCATGGCCTATAACATGGTGGAATGACTTGTAATATGATAGGTTAGGTTTCCATATGGTCAAGTTGGCAGAGGAGTCAAGTTGTTGGTTTTGGGATGATGCCCTAGGGTTGAGCAATGTGATTTCCCATGTGAAATTTAGGTGTTAAGGTAGGGTTTTGGTAAAATAGTGATGGAACTATCCATGTAATAGATTTGTGAGTTTGTGAAGGGTAATTGTGATGTGTTGGAGGAATTTTTTGAGTCATATTAGCCTAGGTGTTATGAGTTTGATTAAACCCTTGTCATTTTGAAAGTATAGTGAGGGTTTGGTAGATTAGTGTCATAGAGGTCATGGCATTGACAAATTACTGTGGATTTTGTTGTTTTGGAGCACAATTGGTGATTATCTATTGAGTTTGAGTGGAAATTTGGTGTTTTGGAGGAACCTCCTTTGTAAAAGAGGGCTATTTGGTGTCCTAAAAATAGGGGTAGTCAATTGAATTCCTATATTGTTACAAAGAAACCTCATGGAGTCTTTTAGTATGTTGTGTGAGATCATGATGTGAGTCTTAGAAGGTGTCAAGAAGGTAACTGTACAACCTTATTTAAAAGATATTGAGAAAAGTCAGGTTTGAAGGCTACTAGCCTTTAGGTGTGTGAATAGGGAAAGTTGAGTGAATAGAGTTGAAGGGTTGGTTTCTTGTGTGTGTTTGATCAATTTGAGTTGGTTTGGGGGGTATCCACCACCTAGGTTGCTATCACATTTCTAAGTCTAAATCCAAATGAGAAACATGGATTGTGATTTTCAAACATTTTAGAATGAGTACCCACTTTAAAATGGGTACCTATTCTAAAAAATGAATAGGTACCTATTTTAAAGATAAAAAAATGACACTTCCACTAGAAATGGACTCAACTTCTTGCACTTACCCAAAACCAGAGACCCAGTGCCATTTATTTAATTTTTAACAATAAAATTATGTTTGAATGAAATAAAATAGAACATAAATGATCCAACCACATATAGATTCCTTGAAAAAACTCTTTCATCACATGATCTTAGATCCACCTCAATCATGAGTATCCCCCCTCTTTGAGGTCCCTTTCTTGACATACCATATATGATAATTGATCCTTGTTCAAAACTACATTCAAATTCTACAACTCCTATCACTTTCTTGCTTGCACTCTCACTCTCCATTGTGATCCAATAGTTAAAAAAAATTGATAAATTTTTTAGTAACTTGATTATGGATCTTTCTCTAAAATTACATTCAAAATTTCAAATTTGTAACTCCTATTGACTTTCTTTCTTGCACTCTCACTCTCCATTTCAATCCAATAAGCAAAAAAATGTGATAATTTTTTCAATAAAAATAATAAAAAACATTAATTAGATTTTTTTAATTTTTAAATATAATTTCATTAATTAATTGTTTTAATATTTATAAGCCACATGTGATGTAAAATATATAAAAATTAAATCTAAAAACACTATAGTGTGTGGAAAGTTGCCACAACCTTAATTGTTTTGTTGCATTTTAAAGTTAAAGCCCAATATGTGGTGTTTTAGTCACTGAACTTTGTTGTATGACTTTTTCGTATCCTGTTAGATATTTTGCTTCACCTTAAACACATTAGCCTCTCAAAAAATTGATGGATGTTATACATTTTCTTTCTCCTTTATTGCAAGTACTTTTCTTAGGCCATAGCAAACATCAAAATTTGATGGTGAGTGGCATTAAATGTGATAGAGAAAGCACAATGAAATGCAGAAAGAATTTTTTTTAAATGAGATGAAAGAAAACCACTCTCCCTACAATTTTTGCTTCAATATACTCATAGTAAGTGAAAGAATGATCTAAAAATATTGAGATTTAGACAAGATTTTTGTAGCCTTTTGAAATAAGAATATTGGTTACAAGTTAAAATTTGTATTCAGGTGTGCAAAAAGAAATGTTTCGCTTGTTTGAAAGTTGTTTTTTCCGATGTGAGACAAATTTTTGGTTGAAATTTTCTATAAAATGAGTGCCTGAAATTTCGCAATTGAAAATGGTTTATCGGTGTGAGACAATGGTTTAGCAACATGAGATGGGTTTTTCGGTCAATTGTGGATTGAAAAGTCCACAAGGGAAGCCTATCGACTAATTATACCTAAAAAACCATGACATGAGATATGAAATAGTTGAACTTCCACATGAATCTTCACCTATGACACTTGGGTTGAACAATTTCAAATACAATGATCAATTATGGTTCCACCCATTCAATTACAAAAGTAACAAAACTATTGGCTTTTGGTTATATCATGCATTAAGTGAACCTTATGATTAATGCACAAAGATGGAGGGATAAAATATGACCACTATTCATTTTTAAATTTCATTTCAATGAACCACATAAGTACCTTTAAAAATTGCACATGTAGTATGATTTATAAGCAATTCCCTTCAATAGCATAAAAAAAACTAAAACCTCTCATTTTTTAGTGTCCTCTTTTTTTCTCTTCTATCATATGTTCTCAATATTATGTAATCACATATTGGACTATCAATTACTAAACTTTCATTTCTACAAGATTTGGTTGTCTACATAGTTGATTCAAAGGATAGGTAATAAATATTCTATATTTTCATTGTTATGAACTAGTCATTTAATTTTAGTAATTTATTTCTATTTTTTAAATTTATTTTATCTAATTCAAACATAAATAATGTATAATCACATGTTTAAAACATGCATGGATAATATATGAGTGGAGAAGAATAAATCCCTCCACTAATCCCTCCAATAAATATCCAACCTATATTTCTTCAAAACCCTCCCAATATTAAAACGAACCTATTAGGATATATTGACAAAGAAAAACTCCAAGTCCAAGGTTTGACTAGGAACCTTTAAGAATTTTGTTGCATAAATCCTAATACAACTCTTTTGTCATCACCAATTTAACTAGATAGATTTGACCACTAACAAACACATAGAAAGATATATTTGCACAACATTCAAGAGATTGAGGTGGCCAATACTCTAAAAAATCTGAAGTAATTCTCTTGTTTGTGGTATGTTTGTGTTCTTTTATTTTGCTTCTTTGTTGTTGTTTGTTGGCTATTGGTTGTTGTTGTTGCTTTAATTGTTCTTTTCCTTTATTAGCAACATTTTAATGCAACTTGATGTAAAGGGTTTTGGGTCCCTTCAAAACCTGTTTTTCCCATATAATCAAAACAAACACATAGAAATATTATAGGGATAAATATAAGTGATTTCATTCTATAGGGTTGTACTGCAATGGTGTCAAACAAAAATATATATCTAAAGAAAAAATTGTATATCTACTAACCTTATAATGCAAGCACAAATTTCATTAAATGTCAAAATATTTTTTTTTCATTAGTGTAATCAAAAGAAAATAAGGATGATATTTAAGATTAATAAATAATTCTTGAGCAACCTCCTTTCAACAACAAAAAGGTCCCATTATGCTTCTTTAAAAATACTGACAAGTTTATACTTAAGATGTTGTAGGTTTCTATTTCGATATTATGAAGTTCCAATTTATAGGTAGAAGCTATCTATATGATACAAATACTAGGTGTCATGCTTTAGATATGACCTTGAGTACCTAAATGTGACAATAAAATTGTAATCTCAAAATTATTTAACATTTAACAAAATCAACAACTCATGTGAATACAATTTGATGAAAACAAAGAAATTCACTCTTGTTGTCCAAACCAAATTAACACATAAATTTACAAATTCAACAAGAACCAGTCTCCTCAAAGGTTACAATGGATATCTTTTCTTTATTCAAATCCATAGAGGACAAATTTCCATAACTTCACAACCAAGTGATAAATTGATTTGACAATTTTATTTGTCAATCAAATCTTCAACAAATACCATTTACAATCTATTGTGAGTATGTGCAAATTGGTATTGTCATTGATGTCAACAAGCTTGTGTTGGAATTGGTGTCAACTGTATGTGTTGAGAGAGATTGGTGATGAATATTTGGTGTTGTCTATGCTTTAATTTGCTACATTATGTTACCATTAGTTAAGCTACTGGTGTTAACCTTTGATGTTACTTTGATAAGCTTCTATCTATGTTTGTGGTAGTGTTGAAGATGTTGTGGATGTGTCTTTGGTGCTTGGTTTCCAAGTGCTTTTGAGAAATTTGATAAAAAGATGAAACAAAGTGTTACAGTGTTGTTTTGGGTTACAAAGATGTGTTCTAGTTCTGCTTCACATTTCTTCTAGGTTGAAGATTTGCATGTACAATTTAGATATGTTGGTGAGAGATGTTTAGAGATGTTATGTTCAAGAGATGGTATGCTAGATTTTTGTACAATAGAAGTTGTGTTCAACGGTGTGTGACTGTGCATTGCAGAGGTTTTTGGGAGAAATGTTTTTACTTAGCGTTGCTCTTCACTTGTGCTTTAGGTCTTGTGATTCTGAAGGTGTGTTGATGGTTTTGGTAGTTTACCTCAGCCAAGAGGATTTGAGGTTTGGTGCTTTGCAAGATAATTTTTCAAGTAATAGTGTTTGGTAGAGTTGTCTAAGTGTACTAGGTTTGTACATTCTTCAGGTGGAAGTTGTTGCAAAGGAGTTTGATGGATTTCAAGATGGAGGAATATTCTAGATTGTGTTCAAGCATGCCACGTGGTTCACAATTTGTCTTTGAGTTTGATGAAGCGTGCACCTAATTGATTAATGGTGTTTGCATGGTTAACGACCGACCTAGTGTTTACACTACATGCGAAGGATAAATATTGTTTGTGGTAGTTTGTGTTTAAGTGGTGTTCTTAATTTGGGTCCCAATTAGGTTTTGATGTAGTTCGCTTCCACTTCTACCCACCACATAAGTGTTCTGGCACCAACCTAATTTGAATTTACATGTTTGAGGAGCATTTCCGACCTTGGAAAGGGTTTGAAGGTTGAGGATGGTATAAGTATGAGTTGAATTATTGATGCAGGTTAAAGAGATACAAGATAGATGAGTGTGTGAAGTGTGTGATGCAAGTGATGAAAAGTTAAGTAGAGCAGTGCAAACTTTCAAGTGTTTGATTACTGAATGTAGGGAGTAGAAGTTGTCTACAATCATTCAAACAAACTACGAAGGTGTTGGAGCTATTGTGGTGGATTTTCGGTTGCATTGAGATCATGTTCTCTATGTAACCTTTATTCTCTATCTTCTTTTTATTTTGATAGTGATCCTTGGCTGTGAGCCTTTCTAGACAATGTGTCCTATTTTGGTAGTGAGCCCTTGTAACCGATTTTGTAATTAATTATATTGTGAGCTAATAATGACTATGGTTTTTCCCTCATTGAGTTTTTCATGTAAATCTAGCATTCTCTTATGTTTGGTGTTGAATTTTTTAAGTTTCAATTATGTTCTTTTGATGGTAAAACTTCATAACAAATTAAGGGTTTAATAAATGCATGTGGATCTGAATGTTAATGAGGGTTTTGATGTTTTGATAAGATACAATTGATTCACCCTCTTCTCAATTTTCTTGTTCATTCAACAAGTGGTATTAGAGAAAGGTTCCTTGGAAAAAATCCTAACAACTTGAGGTAGATCTGGAATGGTGAACAAGAAGGAGATCCCTATGTTTGATGGCACAAACTATGCATTCTGGAAGGTGAAGATGGAAGGCTATCTGTTTTACCTTGGATATGATGTCTGGAAGTTAGTGAAGACTAATTGCACTATACCTACAAATGGACCAAGTACAATGATGAGACCAAGCCCTATGAAACAAATGGTAAAGAAAGGTTTGTTCTCTTGAGTAGTCTTGCAAATTTTGAATTAGTAAAAGTGATGGATTTGAAAACTACTAAATAAATTTGGGATAAGATAGAAAGTATTTATGAAGGAGATGATGAGGTTAAACAAGCTAAGATGTAGAATTTAAAGACACAATTTTAGAACCCGTGAATGTTTGAAGAAGAAAATATCACAAGCTATATGTAGAGAGTTGATGAAATTGTCAGTCCAATCAAAGGTCTTGAAGGAAATGTCAAAGAAACTAAAGTGGTAAAGAAAATTCTCAGAACTCTTCCTAAGTCTTATAGTCATAAAGTTTCTACTATTGAGGAAATTGTAATTTTTAATACTTACACTAGAGATCAGTTGTATGGTACACTAACTACATTTTAAATGAGAGAGTTTGGTTTGAATACAGGTGTGAAAGTGGAGACTTCTTTTAAGGTTGGAAAATAAAAGAATACAAAAGATTTAGATTATGATAATCTTGATGATGTAGAAGCTAACTTTGTGAGAAGGATGAAAAAGGGCACCGGTAAGTACAAAGGTAAATTACCTTTCAAATATTTCAGTTGTGGAAAAATAGGCCACTATGCTTCAAGATGTCCAAACAAAAGTGTGAACAATAAGAATAAGGAAAACAAAGGTAAGATGATCAAGAAAAGCTATTATGTTAGAGAAGATGCAAGTATTTATAATGATGAATCTAATTATGAAAACTATGATGATAATGAATTCGTGTTCTTGGCTTTAAAAGATGAATCTATTTCTACTAACTTTGAAAGATGTCTGAAGGAAAGTGCTTGGGAGACAAAGGAGGCAAAGGTTAAGGCTGAAGGTGCTTTGTTATCTGCTTTTCATGTTAGACAAGATAAGAACTATTGGATCATTGACAATGGTTTCTCAAATCATATGACTGGAGACAAGAGTAAGTTGATGGCAAGCATAATACTAATGATGTTTACTATGTTAAGGGTTTACGGCATAACCTTTTGAGTGTTGGAAAGATGTGTAGAAAAAGATATAATCTTATGTTTTAGGATGATGGATGTGAGATCAAAAAAGGGTTTGGAACTATGATTATTGTTGGAAAGAGTATAGATGGAAATGACTATCAACTCAAGGGTGTTGAACGTCATTGTTTTATGAATCGAATTAATGAAAGATGGTTATGACATAAGAGGATGTGTCACATCAATTTTGATAACGGTTACAATTAGTTCAATTTAAGCAATGAGATTTTTTCCAAGGATTACAAAGCCTATCGATGTTGTTTGCAAGGAGTTTTAGATTGGAAAGAAAAAAAGAAGTTTCAAGAGTAAAGAACAATCTTCTACCAGATTGTTGGAATTGGTGCATATAGACCTTTGTGATCCTACAAGAGTGAGAAGTCTTGAAGGTGAAAGCTATTTCATGCTTTTGATTGATGATTATTCTAGAATGACATGGGTTAATTTTTTAGAGAAAAATCTAAAGCCCTAGATAGATTCAAAGCATTTAAAGTTATGGTTGAGAATGAAATGGATTTGAAGATCAAATGTTTGAGGTTTGATAGAGGTGGAGAATTCACCTCCAATGAATTTAACATGTTTTGTGAGAATCATGGTATAAAGAGGCATTTGTCTGCCCCTAGGAATCTTGAACAAAATGAAGTGGTTGAAAGGGAAAATAGGACTATTCAAGAAGCTGCAAGGACTATGATAAAAGAAGCTAACCTACCAAAATTCTACTGGAGAGAATCATTTCATATTGTTGTTTACATACATAACAGAGTTCAAGCAAAAGCAAACAACACAAAGACTCCCTATGAGTTGTCATATGGAAGAATCCATATTGTCAAGTAATTTAGAGTGTTTGAAAGTAAATGCTATATCAAAAGAGATAATGAAAACTTAGGAAAGTTTGATGAAGGTATCTTCCTTGGATATTCTACTAAAAGAAAAGCTTACAAATGTTACAATAAAAGATTAAGAAATATTATTGAGAGTACAAGTTTCAAAGTGGATATGAAGATCTGTAGAATTCAATGGTGATAGATGGACATGAATTAAATGAACATGCCTCCAAAGAAGAAGAAGAAAAAAATAAGGAGCATGAAGCACATGCTGAAGAAGAAGAATCTCTAAAAAAGACCCCTATAACCCCAATGTATGTAAAGAGAAATCATTCCAAAGAATAGATTATTGGAGACAAAAGAAAAGGTGTGTTGACAAGAAGGAAAGCTATTGAAGAAGACGTAAATCTATGTTTACTTTCTAAAGTTGAACCTAAAATAGTGATTGAGGCATGCAAGGATGAACATTGGACAAAAGCTATGAAAGAGCTTATGTAGATTGAGAAGAACCAGACTTGAGAAATTGTCCCAAGACTAGCAAACAAGAACATTATAAGTACTAAGTGGGTATTTAGAAAAAAACTCAATGAGAATGGAGAAGTGGTAAGAAAAAAGGAAAGGCTTGTGTGTAAAGGCTATGCACTAGTTGAAGGAATAGAATTTGAGACATTTGATCCAGTGGCTAAAATGGAAGCAATCAAGATCTTTTTGACTTTTGTAGCACATAAGGATTTTAAAGTTTATCAGATGGATGTGAAGTTTTCTTTCTTGAATGGAGAGTTGGAAGAAGAAGTATACATGGAACAACCAGAAGAATTTCAGTTATCAGATAAACCTAATATGGTTTGCAGATTGAAGAAGGAATTGTATGGATTGAAGCAAACTCCTAGAGCTTGGTATGCAATGTTGGATAAGTATTTGATACAACAATGATTCAATAAAGGCACTGCAGATAGTAACTTTTACTTTAAGGTTGAGAAAGATCAAATTTTGATTGTAGTTGTGTATGTTGATGAAATAATCTATGAAGGAAATGGAGCTATGTGTAAGAAGTTTGTAGAAGAGATCCAAAAAGAGTTTGACATGTTTATGTTTGGGGAGATGAATTTCTTCCTTGGGCTACAAATCAATTAAACAAATAAATGCATATTATTCATAATAAAAGTATGTCAAAGAGATGTTGAAGAAGTTTGGAATGGAAGACTCCAAACTAGTATATACTCCTATGGTTATTGGTTGCAAATTAAGAAAGAATGATGAATCCTCTAAGGCTAATCAGAGCAAGTACAAATCTATGATTGGTGGAATGCTATATCTAACTACTACTAGACTGGATATCATGCATGCAATTTTTCTTGTGGCTAGATTTCAAGAAGATCCTAGAGAGTCACATGTTGCAGCAGTAAAGTGGATATTCAAATACCTAAAGGGCACTCTGGATCATGGCTTGTGCTATCCAAAGGATACTAATTTCACATCGAGTGCTTACACATATGTAGATTGGGATGGTTGTGTCTAGATGATAGAAAAAAATACAAGTGGTGGTGCATTCTTTCTTGGATGTAGATTGGTGTCATGGATAAGTAAGAAACACGATTCAGTTTCTTTATCTACTATAGAGGCTAAGTATATTGCAAAAATATCTTGCTGGACACAATTGTTGTGGATGATGCAACCATTGAAGGATATTAGAGTGGTGTATGATGAGCCTATTTCTATATTTTGTGACAATACAATTGTAATAAACATTTCAAAGAATCTAACTTGATGCATTAAAGAGAAAAACATATTTCAATCAGATATCATTTTCTAAGAGAGAAGGTTGTGGAGAATGAAGTGAAGCTTGAATATGTACCTACAAAGAATCAAATTGCTGACATATTCACTAAGTCTCTTCTTGAGGATACTTTTGAGTATCTTTGGGAGAAGTTGGTGGTTATTGTCCCTCCTTTGAACTAGATGCATAAGGAGATGCATCAGTCCAGTGGATCTCAAGATCTATCCCTTATTTTGGATTGATGTTGGTAGCTACCTCTTAGGGATAGGAGGTAGTGATATTACAGATTGTTGCAAATTGGTGTGTGCTCCTAAGGGGGAGTATTCAGAGCATTAATGGAAAAGGTATTGCAGAATAGTTGTGTAATGTCAAAGGTGGAGAATAATACATTTTTTTTTCTTTTGCCATTGATGTCAAAGGGGGAGAGAGAGTATCATGTGAAAAAGATAAATTCATTAGGGGGAGAGAGAATCTTGTGAAGAAATTCAATCGAAGAAAGAATCATGTAAGGGGGAGAGTGAGTGTGAGAAAAGAGAAAAGGAAACATGTGTGTTCAAAATTATTGTCTTTGATGGTTTTTCACATCATGTGTTGTCATCACTGACAAAGGGTGAGATTGTTGCAAGTATGTGTAGATTGGTGTTGTCATTGATGTCAAAAAGCTTGTGTTGACATTGTTGTCAACTATATGTATTGATAGAGGTTGGTGATGAACAATTGGTGTTGTCTATGCTTTGATTTTTTGCATTATATTGTCATCATTTAAGCTACTAGTGTTAACCTCTATTGTTAATTTGATAATCTTCTATTTATGGTTGTGGTAGTGTTGAAGACTTTGTTGATGTGTCTCTAGTGCTTGGTTTCCAAGTGCTTTTGAAAAAAATTGATAAAAAGAGGAAACATAGTGTTGCAGTGTTGTTTTGGGTTACAAAGAGGTGTTCTGGTTTTGGTCCGCATTTCTTCTAGGTTGAAGATATGACTATGTAATTTGAATATGTTGGTGAGATATTTTTAGAGATGCTATATTTAAGAGATGGTATGTTGGATAATCACACATTAGAATTTGTGTTCACCAATGTGTGACTGTGCATTGTAGAGGTGTTTGGGAGAAATGTTTTTGCTCCACATTTATCTACAATTGTGATTTAGATCTTATTATTTTGAAGGTGTGTTGATGATGTTGATAGTTTACCTTAGTCAAGAGGATTTTAGGTTTGGTGCTTTAGAAGATAAGTTTTCAAGTAACAATGTTTGGTAGAGTTGTCTAAGTGTACTAGGTTTATACATTCTTCAGGTGAAAGTTGTCACAAAGGAGTTTGATTGATTTCAGGATGTTGGGGGAATGTTCTAGATCATGTTCAAGTGTGGTGTGTTGTTCACAAGTCATATTTGAGTTTGATGAAGCATGTACCTAATTGATTAATGGTGTTTGCATGGGTAACGACCGACTTAGTGTTTACACTACATGTGAAGGATAAATATTGTTTGTGGTAGTGTGTGTTTAAGTGGTTTTGTTGATTTAAGAGTGAACCAACCCCAATGGGAACCACAACAAAGGATTCATACAATAGTTAGGAACTAAAAAACCAGATACCAGAATGTGCCCATAGAAACTATATGTACACTTCTTAAGAAATGAATTTTAATCCTAATTGACATATGATCATCTAAATGTTTTATTTCTCTAGAATTAGTATGAAAAATATCATTAAAAATTAATCACATGGAATCATCATGGATGATTCAATATGGGGATTAGGTGACCAGGGAAGTGACCAAGTGTTTATCAAAAGAAAGGCTATTCTTTCCTGAATTTGAAGAAAGGGTGGATCTCTATGTGGCACCCCTAAGGTCATATGATGTAATTATTGGGATGAGTTGGCTAACAGATCATAAGGCTAATGTAGATTATTACAACAAGTTGGTAGAGTGTTTGGATGATTAAGGGAGAAGGGTTAAAATTCAAGGTAATCTTAGGTCCATAAATATGGAGACTATACTAGCCATGCAATTAAAGAAGGAAATAAAGAAAGGGGTTCAAATTTATATAATTTATCTAGATGAAAAAGAAGAGGAAAATACTCTAGCCTTTGAAAATTCTCCCTTCCTTCAATATTTTAAGGATGTATTTCTAAAAGAGCTACTTGTCTTTCCCCCTAAAATAAAATTTGATTTTTCTATTGATATACTGCCTAGAGTTGAACCGATGTCAAGGGCACCCTATCGAATGAACACAATAGAGGGTATGTGCAGGATCATCATGGAAAAAACAGGGCCTTAAGTGGCAAAAAATTCAAAAAAATCAGAGTTAGGAAACTTGACGTAAAAATTTGAATAAGTTATCTATATTATTTCAAAATTATGTAATAATAGAATTTGTAGCAAATTGAATTTAGTTTCTAAACTACTAGGTTTATTTTTTTTTAAACAAAATCTATTTGGTGAAAATTTGAAATTTCAATGCAATAGTACTTAAATTTCAAGGAAAAATAAGTAGGTGTTCGACCACCTAACCACAATAAAATGATAATATTTTTTTATAAGATTTTAGATATAAGTAGAGGACTCGTGTCTCGATGTGATGCATATTTTTATAATTTTTTCCAAGTAAATAATTGATTACGATTTTTTATTACAAATTTTTAAAAATATAAAACTCGTATGTCTAATAACCTTAACTTGGTCAAAAATTCATAAAATTATTTTTCTTTTAATCCTATAGTATATCAATCAGGAATTTAGTCATAATTCAAGTAGAAAATGAATAATAATTATTTATTAAATTCAAAGTAAAGAAAAATTTATATTGGTGGAAAGTTAAGAATCTCCTTTAAAAACCCTTTTCGTTTCATTAATTTTGGGTAAAAAAAAAGTCACCAGCCACATACCTTACAAATACCCATCATATTGCCACTTTTTGGCCCATCATGATCCTGCACATACCCTAGAGTTAGTAGAACTCAAGATGCAATTAGAAGAAATCCTAGAGAAGTGGTGCAGGAGCACCCAATACACACATTTTCGAAATTCAAGATCAAGGAAGACATTAGGAAATAGGGGGTTATTTGGGTCATTTAATGATTTAATAAGGCCTTTGAGCCCATTAATGATGTAATTAGGGGTCTTTGATGTTATTTAGTTCAAAAAATACAAAAGGTTGCATAATAATGTACTTATTGTCAATAAATTGTTAAAAAGTGCAAAACTAGGCAATTAGGGGTCTAATTGGTAAAAAGTTGGTTTCCAATGTCCAACTAGTTAAAATTCCAGTTGGAGGATGTTTTTAAGGGTGGTTAGATGTTAAATAAGCCTCTCATGGTTGAGGCATGGTTGTTGAATCATTTTTTTTGAAGTTCTAATGAAAAAAGGCTGCTTTCTGGAAATTTCTGTGTAAATTTGCTGCTAAAACGTGTGGTACGGACTTTGTACGACCCGTACGGGCTCAACCCTATTATGGTTGGAAAGAGAAGAGTATAAAATTTCATTTGAAAATAGTTTGGTGAATTTTCATTGAGTTTAGAGGGTTTTATTGACATTTTATTAAAACTGCCTGTGCATAGCCATTAGAGGGTTTAAAAGTCTAAAATGTATTTTTTGATCATTCCACCCATTGTATGCCACTGTAACTCAGTGGAATGGTCTAATATGATGTAAATTATATGTATTAATGCATTTTATATTATAATAAGGCATTATTGTGGTGAATGTGTGATGCCCTAGGGCTGAAAATGCATTTTTCCCTTGAAAAGTGATGGTTTCAAAGTGTTTTTCAATGAATTATTAATGGAGTTGAGATTGTAAGCATTGAAAATGTCAATGAAGACCCTATGGAGGGTGTTTGGACCATTTATTTTTTTATTCAAGTTTGGGAATGAAGATTTTGGCAAAACCCTTGTTTTTGCATTAGAAAAGGAGGTTTTTTGAGTTGGGAGTGTTTATGGTTGTACAGGTGCAAAGAAATTGTGGATTCTATGGTTTTGAGCCATTTAATTTGCTTTCCAAATGTTTTAAGATGATTGGATAAGTTTGAAGGGTACTTCCTTTGTTAAATTGACCTATTTTCCTTGTTTTTCCCATGGTGAGTGTATTGGAAGTCTAAACTGGTCCAAAGGAGTTATATCTGATTTTGAAGTATGTTGTGTAAGTCCTTAATGGGTGTCTAAATCCATTATTTATTTGGAAATTATTTTGGGAAAGTTGGGTGAAAAGTCCCTTGAAGCTGTTTGGCAGTGTTATGGAAAGAATGCATCTAACAAGTGAATTTGTGAAGTTCTTTTGATTTGCTTTGAAATTTGGGTTGACCATCTGTTATTTGTCATTTCAATTTGATTTCCACCTTGGGTCTGCATCAAGAAGGGATTAATAAGGTCAAGTGTATCTCTTTGGGGAGCACTAGTCTTGTTTGTTAAAAAAAAGGATGGGACTTTAAGGTTGTGCATTGACTACAAAATGTTGAATAAGGTCATAATAAATAATAGGTACCCTTTGCCACACATTGAGGATATCATTGATCAAATGAAAGGATCATTTTTTTTTTTCCAAAATAGACCTTCAATCAGGGTACCATCAACTTATAATAAAAGAGGAGGATATCCCAAATACGACTTTTAGAATGAGATATGGGCATTATGAGTTTATAGTTGTACCCTTTGGTGTGACAAATTCTACAGATACCTTTATGAACTTAATGAATAATGTATTTCATAACTTCTTAGAAAAAATTATCTTGGTGTTTTTGGATGACATTTTAATTTACTTAAAAAATGAACATCTAAGACATCTTCAACTAGTTTTGTAGAGATTAAGGGAACATAAATTATACAGGAAGTTGTCAAAATGTACTTTCTTTGAAAATAAAATTCATTATATTGGGAATATCATATCTAAGGAAGGAATTGTAGTTGATACAGAAAAGATAAAGGAAATAGTAGAGTGGAAAACTCCTAAAAAATGTTTCAAAGGTGAGGAGTTTTATGGGGTTACCAAGATACTATAGGAGGTTTATAGAAGGGTTCTCTAAAATTGAAAATCCTATCACATTGTAAAGAAAGGGTAAAATTTTTTTGTGGAATGAAAAAAGTGATAAGGAATTCCAAATTTTGAAGGAAAAGCTAATAATTGCACCTATTTTAAGGGTTCTCGATCCAAATGGGAATTGCATAGTTGTAACATATGCTTCTGCTGAAGGCTTAGGAGGATTCCTTATTCAAGATGAAGGTGTGGTGGCCTATGAATCTAGGAAATTGAAGACTCATGAAGTAAACTATGCCCCCCATGATTTAGTATTAACAACCATTGTTCATGCTCTACAAAAATGGGGTCACTTTTTATTGGGGAATCCCTTTGAATTAAAAATAGACCATCAAGGACTCAAATATATCTTCACTCAAACTCACTTGAATGTTGGGAAAAAGAATATGGTTAGAATTATTAAGTGAATATGATTTTTAAATTGAGTACATTAAGGGAAAGGAAAATAGGGTGGCAAATTCTTTAAATAGGAGAAGGCACTTGATGACCATAGAAACTTTCAAAACTTATTTCAAGGAACAAGTGATGGAAGAACAAAAATAGGATCCATGGTTTGAACAAGTCAAATTAATCTTGGAAAATGATCTAACTAACCCAAAGGTTGAATGGTACTCTCTTGATGAAGATAAATTGCTAAGATTCAATAATAGAATCTATGTGCCTAACTTAGGTGAATTAAGGAAGATAATTTTAACAAAAGCTCATAATACTGCTTATTCAAGGAACCTTGGGGTAAATAAACTTTATTTAGACCTAAACAAGTTATATTTTTGGCAAGGGATGAAAAAGGACATAGTGCTTTATGTGGCCAAGTGTTTGGAATGTCAAAGGGTAAAGGTAAAACATAACCATCTAACAAGATTGTTGTACCCTCATGATATACCTCTTCTCAAATGCTATTTTGTGCAAGGGTTACCTATGATACCTGTTGACGTGGATGTTGCACAAACACACCAACAGGTAGATAAATTCTCGCAGAGTACCACGAGAACACACCTTTCTTGAAAGACTCCACCTGGAAACCTAAATCTAAGGAAAACTTAGCTTGATCCCAAGGCTTGTTTATGTCAGGTCTTGACGTAGTAGGTTCACTCAGGGTTTGTTGTGATTTTTCTATTAAACATGAGGAGTAAATGGTTGTTAAGAATTGGCTAGTATCGAAAGATAGAAACATAATCTAAGTCTAGTCATTCAAATCTCACTTAATAAATTCATGAAACCAAAGAATTTGCAATAATATTTCGTGAAACTCAAATTAAATTGCATACATTCAATTAGATCTAGCATTAAGAATTCAACAACTTCATGGAATCAAAATATTTATAATAAAGCTCCTTGTATTTATCATTTTTGGAACATTTTCTAGAATATAAAGCATCTATGCTAAAATAAAGCATAAAAAATTATTGAAAAGTAAAATTTCTCCTATGTATTATCCATGCATGCCTCAAGAAATAACCAAACCAAAGAAAACCATTCCATATGTCACCAGATTGCTTCACAGCTAGGCATAGAATGATGCAAGAGTTTAAAGAAAGGGGGATCATTTTCCACCAGATAGTGTCAGTATGCACCCTTAAACAATGCAACACACAGTCTTGTTTGATAGGAACAAATAATCAACTACATAATATTTCATATTAGGAAATAGCTTTGAAATTGGCTATGATATTAGTTAACTTCTAATGAAACATACAAGATTTTAGTCTAGAATGGAACATAAAACAAGAAAAAAAATAAAACTTGAAAAACGTTTTAATTCTCCGACATCCACAAATTTTGAACTTAAAATAAAATAAAACAACTCCCGACCTTTTATAAGAACAAGACACTCAGGAAATTCAATCAACACATGAGAGGGAATCCAAGGGATGAATTGTAGCAAGGAACGTGGCACATGACAATTGGCGAGAGAAACTTCTAAATAAGTCATCAAATTTTGACCTCCTTCAACACTTAAAACTTTGGACTTATGTCTTTAAAACTTGATTAGGGAATTAAACTAGATTAAGAAGATTTTCCAAATAAAATGTAAGAACTTCCTCTACTGGATATTTAGAGTGATCAAGTGGAACTAGTTATTCAAATCCATCGACACTTTTGTTCCTAAATTCACGTCCGGGCTTTGGGCTAAAACACCTAGAAGTAAATCACCTTAGAGCTAGGCACCCTCGTTCATCACATGCGTAATACCCATGTCCCCAGTTTTCCGGTTGCTGGGGTTTCTTCTCAATAAGATTTGTTCTTGCATGAGCTTTCAGAGTGCACCACCAAACTTGGTAACATCATCGAATCCACTTGCAACCCAAATTTTCTTGATTTTCCATATCAAAACATTGTCCAACAACCTATTTCTCCTACACATACAATTCCATATATTGATCCCTTTTAGAAAACATTAATAAAGCTCTCATTATCATAAAACCATCATTATTACTAGTCTACTTTTAAAACAAGTCATAAATAACACACTTTTAATGTATTCTCCTATAATTATCACTTTAGGTAGGCTAATGAACATTTTAAAATGTTTAGGTAGAACCAAACAACCAACTTTAACACTTTAGCACCAATGCATCCTTTACTTGGTACCCGATACCTAACATATTTCAACTTTATTGGAACAAAACTCACCCGAGTCCCAATTACCATTGAAACTTTGTACCTTTGGGCATTTACTCTTGAAATGCAACAACTTACTATTTACTTTGCTTAAAACACTTTAATCAACCCAGTTTCTCGGCACCTGGCGTGTTCAACACCCGGTAATTTTAAGCCATGAATTACTTTAAATATTCACTATAGTGTTTTCCCTCGGTGATCCTTAACCAACCAACACCTACCATAAGCACTAATTTTCAATTTGGGTCCCCATGCCTTACATTATTGGGGTGTGTTGTGAGACCACAAAACAACTTGCAACCAACAAAACCAAATATAAAAGAAACCCGAGAATCAATTACCTGACATAAATTATAACTTATGCATATTTTTCACAATAGCTCTTTACCTTTACTTGAATCCCGACATAAAAATTATAAAATTCCACTAGAAAGTATCAGTGTGTGCATTGATTAATTCCCATTTCTGAAACTTTGTGAAAAAAATAGTTCATCAATATTGAGCTACATAATTTAGCAATCCTCCAAAACCAACCTTGGATAGAGCCTTGCTACTAGTCAAGCATCTATAGCCCCATCAAGGTTATCTATGTAACTCCCCCAAAAATAGCTCTACTTCCAATCAAGTGTCTATAGCCCTAGTAGAGATATTTGGATGGCCTAAAGAGTTGAGTTTTCTCTTTTGATATTTATTTAATATTCATTTTTTCATTTTTTTCATTTGATATTTCATTGTAAGCTACTTTGCTTGGACTTGCAAGCATCCAAGCCCACTATTAGGTTGGGAATTATAGTGGTAGGGAAGATTACTTTTTGATTTTTCACTCAATGTAAATTCCCTTCATCATTTCACCAATTCCCAAAAGATTGAGTTAATGAATTTCCTATATGTGAAACTTTCTAGCTAAATTTTACCATCATGATGCCAGGTTTCAACTAACTACAATTCGCTATCTGCCAAAAAAAACATAAGTTAAAATTTGGCTACAAGTTATCAAATCACCTGATTAGTTCTAAATTTAGAGACATCGGTTACCACCCCTCCATTTTAACTTCTAGGGAAACCTACTAAAATAAAATTGGCTGACAATTTTGATTTTGATGGCTTTGTACTTATATTAATGCATTAGGCTCATCATGATTATACTTAAGCCCGACCATCATATCCTGCATTTAATTCACATGTCTAATCATGTATGTATTGCTTCCCTCAAGCTTCTCAACATACCAACATGTGCCACCTTACCATCTCAACTTTCCTTTCAAACAACACACTTAGACATCTCATAATTAATACATATTGATGAAATAAACTGAAATGACCACCATTTAATTTTGAAATCTTAGATTTTCTTGATTCATGATCTTCATACTTGAAATCCTCAAAGCACTGAACAATTTTGTGACAATTAGGTGATTTAACTTTTAATTTTGGAGAAAAGTGTACTTCTGTCACCTCAACTTGCATTCCCAAGATTTTCTATCTAGGAAACTATGTACCACATATTTCTCATGACTTTCTATAAATTCAACACTTTCCTTCAAATTCCTCACTTCAATCTTCAATTTCTTTGATTTTTCCTTTTCCTATACGCATGATTTCTTGCTTCCAGGCTATGGATACTCCAATTTTCCTTACCAGTGTTCATTGCTAGACCCACTTTCTGGGCCAAATTATGAACCAATGACTCAAAAATATATTCTTCCTTAGGACTTCTTCCACCAAAATATTTCTAAGCATGGTCCTCGGTGGGACTTATATGAATTCTAGAGCTTATTACATGTTGAATTCAGACTTGGCTTCATAGTTTGTGGCTTCTCTCTTAGACCTCAAACTCTCTGTAGCTGAAGTTTGTTCTACTATAGTGATGATAGTGTAGCCTAAATTCTTAGGGAATTTGGACAATATTCTCATCATTTCTCATCTGACTATAGGAATTTATACTGTTGATGACATTCCTCAGTTTCTACAACAAAGGGAAATAGTTCATCTCTTTCCCTTCCTTACTACTCTGCATACTCCCAACCTCAACAACCATAGAGACAACACTTACCTGGGGTACATGTTCCTCTATTATGAAGTAGACCAAATCAACTAACCAGCCTGCCAACTATTCCAACATGATCTTCTGAATAGCTAACCCTCCTTTTTTGCTTCTTTTTGATATTGCTTTACAATGGGAATTTTGTACTTTCATGTATGTATGAAATATAATAATTTTTTTCTTTTCTAGACTCATGGATGTATTTATTCCAAATGGTTTTATATTTTCAATTTATAGTATAATGCTTTCAAAATTCCATCATCATGTGTTTTAGATTAAGAAGAAATTCGATAATGTCGGGAACAAAACTAGAAAATAGGGAAAAACTATTGAAGCAAACTAACATAACTAACTAAAATTAACCCTATTCAAGTATTTTACCCTAATTAAGTAATTTACACTAATTTCTATCATTAACTTCATAACACTCTCGGTTTGAATCCTAATAGGTTTATCTTTAAATTCACTTGAATATATTTTGGATAACCTACTATAACATTGAATTATTTGAAATTTTATGCATTTAATAAATGAAAATTTGAATGCATACTTACAATAATTTGGATAAAATGTATGGAAATGACCTCACTAATGGTCAATTGCACCTACTTTTGCCGTCGTCTTGGTCTTGTACTTTCTTCTAGTCCTCGTTCATAGTTCTCCATTTCACTTTGCTCTATTCCATGAATGGTTGAATTTATTTCTTGATTCTCTTTCCCTCCAAGAATTCTTTAGTTCACTATATTATCTTTGACTTAACATCACTATTCATTTCATTAGGATAGACCTTAACACAATTTGCACAATTATAAAAAAGAGGGGAAATGAAAATTTGATACTCTACAATTTGTGTAAAATCAAGAATCTCTTCCCTTTTAGATTGTGGATTCACAATTAGGGGAAAAAAGCATGTATCTCCTGCTTGTTTCACTCACTCTTTCTTCTCATTATCATTCATGTGTGTAATGAACTATGAATTTCTCCTTTCAAATTCACGCTTAAAATGTGATAATCCCAAATCTTGATGACTTTGCTTCTTTTCTTGCAAAACTTCTAGAATCTCATCATAGCAATTACAGTTAGTGAATCAGTTCGGTCCAATGATCAAACCATTAAACATTCTAGTTTCGCTAGCGTTAATAAATTTCTTGGAATTCAAACATCTTTCCAGTAACAATTTCTTTCTTCTTGCACTTAGGGATGCCTCCATTAATGGAATTACCTTATGAGTAGCCAAACTTACCCTAGTCAGGAAAAATTTACAATCAAGTTCACTATGATTGGTTGTGTCATGCATCTTACACTTTGTAACGCTACCAAAAGTGAATAGACTTAAGGGAGAAAGCCTTCGGTTAAGATTTTTTCAGAGCTTATCAATCTATTTCTCACTCTCATTACAAACTTATATCTCTAACTCACAAGCGGACTACGGATTTGTGACCGGGACAACGATATTGGCTCAAAAAAAAGAGGGGGAGCCCTCCTTCTAGCGCCACTTCTATTGACGTAGATGTTGCACACACACACCAACATGAAGATAAATTCTTATAGAGTAGCACATGAACCTACCTTTTTTGAAAGACTCCACAAGGAAACCTAAATCTAAGGAAAACTCTGCTTGATCCCAAGGATTATTTATGTCAGGTCTTGATACAATAGGTTCACTCAAGGTTCATTATGATTTTGTTGTTAAACATGAGGGGTAAATGGTTGTTAAGAATAGGCTAGTATCCGAAAGATAGAAACATAATCTAAGTCCGGTCATTCAAATGCCACTCAATAAATTCATGAAAATAAAGAATTTGAAATGATATTTCATGAAACTCAAATTAACTTGCATACATTCAAGTAGATTTAGCATTAAGCATTCAACAACTTCATGGAATCATAAGATTTATAATAAAAATCCATGTATTTATCATTTTTGGAACATTATCTAGAATATAAAGTATCTATTTTAAAATAAAGCATAAAAAAATATTGAAAAGTAGAATTTCTCCTAGGTATTATCCACGCATGCCTAAAAAAATAACCAAACTAGAGAAAACCATTCCATATTTCATCAGATTTCTTCATAGCTAGGTATAGAATGATGCAAGAGTTTAAAGAAAGGGGGATCATTTACCACCAGATAGTGTTAGTATGCACCCATAAATGATGCAACACATAGTCTTGTCCAATAGGAACAAACAATCAACTACGTAAGATTTCATATAAAAAAATAGCTTTGAAATTTGCTCTGATATTGTTTTCTAATGAAAATACAAGTTTTTAGTCTAGAATGGAATAGAAAATAGGAAAAAAGAATAAAACTTGAAAAAAGTTTTAATTATCTGACATACAAAAATTCTAAACTTAAAATAAAATGAAACAACTCTCAACCTTTTATAAGAATAAGATATTCGAGAAATTCAATCAACACATGAGAGGGAATCCAAGGGACAAATCATAACAAGGAACGTGGTACATGATAGTTGGAAAGAGAAACTTCTAAATAAGAACAAATTTTGACCTCCTTTAACACTTAAAACTTTGGACTTATGTCTTTAAAATTCGATCAGTTCATTAAACTGGATTAAGTAGATTTGTCAAAAAAAATATAGGAACTTCCTATTGGCAAGAGACACTGCAAATGATTTTTGGTGTTTCCATTGATGGAAACCCTAGTCGGTGACAGATCCACATAACATCATTTTCTTATATTGGCAGTCAGATTGAGGACAGTCAGGAAGAACAAAACATCCAAAAGTTTGGTGATCATAGATTCACTTGTAGATTTCTAGTTGCAGATCTCATGGGAGGTCTATCAATACATCTAATGTGTTGTCTAGAAATCTTAGTGCCTCGTATTAAGTCTTGTGTGAGTTTGGAGATTCGGTTGGTTACTTTTCTGTTTATCACTATTTTGTGGCTAACTCAATTGATGTAATATGTTGCAGATATTCAAGGAATGTTTTATCAAATATTTTTGTGTTTGGTCATCATGTTTTGGGTCCAAGCTAAGTTGTGGACAATTACTGTGGATGCACATTGTTTAACTCTTAAGATTTGAGTTGACAAATTGCTAATATTTTCAAGTTTTATTTGGAGCCGACATGTTGCGATTAAATTCCTAGTCATAGATATATATGCATGATCTCTCATATATTTTTAGTGTGTGTGCGTGGTGTGTTGATGTGTATTGAGAATACCAAAAGAGTGTTAGGATGATTTTATGCACAGTTTCACTTGTGCATAAAGATTTTGTAGATCGAGTTAGAGCAGAGCAGAGAAAAAGTTTAGTATTAGTTAGAAGGACAAAAGATTGTGAATTGAGCTTAACCGAAACTGTAATCAATCATTCTATAGATGTTATTCCTTCATTTCATTCTCTTGGATCTAATCCAAATCTTTGTAAGGCAGTGTGCCTTCCTATTTTGAGCAGTGAGCTCTAGGTAGTGTGCCTGAATGCAAGTGCATTCCCATATTGTAAACTTCTTTTTGGGTATACTCAGATTATATTGTGGATTGGCCATCCACCATGGTTTTTACCCTAATAGGGTTTCCATGTAAAAATATTTGTGTTATGGTGTTGCGGTTATTTTCTTTCTATTTCTGCATACTTCTCCTGGTTAAATATTTTAAGTGGATTAATAATCAGAATAATAAAGTAAATTTTTGTAGAACATTGATTCACCCCCTCTCAGTGTTTCTTTTTTTGAATGGACACAAGCAGTCTTCAACAACAACTTATGGTGGCCCTAGATGATCTTGACTAGTTAAAATATGAGAATCGGGAACTACAGGAAAGTCTTGAGAATGCATTAAAATTCATCTAGTCATTGAAAGACAAAATCAATGAATCAAGGGAGAAAAGAAAGGAATTATGTGATCAGCTCAAGTAGAAGAATATAAGCATGGAAGATGAACAACTCAATCATGCCTTGAAGGAGAAAAAAAAAGAGTGTGAAATTTTTTCCAGAGAAAATGCTGCTCTGAAGTGTGAGATGGAGTCTTTCATGATGAAAATGACCAAGGAAATTGAAGATAGAAAGAAGGATGAAGAAAATCTTGCTCAATCCTTGAAAGAAAAATCTGAGCAATGCAACCGATTGGACAATGAATTGGAAGAATCTAAAAACAATGAGGAAATGCTTGAAAAACAACTTGGTGATCTCATAGATGAACTTACTGTTGCAAATGAGTACAAGGAGAAATTCAAAGCCAGTTCAACCAAACTTGATGAATTGATTAAAGGTCAGAGGAATGATGGTGATAGGCAAGGTCTTGGATATGAAGAAGGAGAAAGTTCTAGATCTGGACAAAGGAACTTTGGACAAAGGAATTCCAGACAAGGAAGATTTTGACAAGGAAATCTGATGAATGGAGCCAGAAGAAATCCAATGAGACAACCAAATGCTCAAAGATTCAATGGTTATTGTTTTAATTGCAACAAATTCAGCCATATGGCTTCTTAGTGTAGAAGCAGGATGAATCCAAATGGATCATCATTCTCAGGTCAGTGCTTTAATTGCTATAAGTATGGTCATAAGTCAAGTGAATGCAGAATTGTGATGAATAAATTTCATAGAGATGTTAAATGCTATGCATGCAATAGATTTTGGCATATTACCAACCAATGCAGATCAAGGAAAAATTAGTGGAACAGTTGGTCTAATCAGAGAAATGTTGTGTGTTACAACTGCAAAAAATTTGGACATATTGCTAGATTTTGTTGGAACAGAAGAGGTCCGGTAAAACAAAATACACAACAGGATGTCAAAGGAAAAGGGAAAGTCACTACAAATGTGATCAGGAGGAAAATGTAAAAGAAATGGATGAAAAAGAATCCCTCTATTGAAGGAAATGTGTCAGCACCAAAATCTGCTTCTGGTAATTCATCCAGGAATTAGTTTTAGGTCATTGGCCTAGGGGGAGCTGTCAGAAAAATCCTTCAGACCCCCTTGTAGGCAAGTGATACTAGAATGTGGATGAGTCTAGTAGGTGCATCAATGCTTTTCAGATCTTGTTTAACCAAATTAAAGCCAGTATTGTAGAATTTTGGAGATCCATAGAAAAATTATCTATCTGAGTGCTTAAAATTAGAGTAACCGGATGAACTAGGGTTAAGGCATTTATTGCAACAAAAAGGGTTAGTTGTGTGAGTGATAAAAATATAATTTTATCTTTCATTTATCACTTTGAATTTTGAAGGAAAGCAATGTGAAAATCCTTGAAGTGAACCTTGTTGAATTGTGGAGAGATTCAAAGCATGGAGAAGAATCTGCAATCGAACTTTGATCCAACGGAAAGGTATTTTTTGAAAAACCTGTGAATTTGTGATTCTGCAATCATGACCACTCCTTTGGTAGTCAAATTCAAGGACATACCCCATCCTAAATTCAAATGGCATCCCTATAAATCTATTGAGGCCGAGCCCTTAGGAGCGTTTTCATCTGTGTAATATGAAGTTTTATACACTGAGGATATTAGGGAATATATTCATGCGAACATTGAAGATTTGGGCACCTCTCAAATAATGAATCTTTATTCCCATCATATATTTGGAGAAGATTTTATTGTAAAACCATAATTTAAAACCCTAGAAGAGAAGAGGTTTTCATAGTTTGCGAAATTCCCTGTATTTGAGGAAAATGAATGGGTTAGATACATTTTGAGTCATGTTCATGCCGAATTCATGTGGCTAAATATACCCTTCAAAATCACAAAAGAGGCTATATGTGTAGTAACATGTTTGAATTCCACCGGTAGACTTCTAGTCTTGAAATCTGTGAAGAATGACAATAAAAGACATTGCTGAAGTGGATAGAAGGGCAATGACAAAAGAAGACATTGCTGAAGTGGATGTGAAATTTGCATCAATGGTAATTGGTTACAAGATATACCATTCTAGCTAGGATAATTTTGTATTCATTACGACCATCTATGCAGCTTATGAAATGGTAAAGCAAAATGAAGAATATGACTTGTGCAAGCTGCTCAAAAGTCAATTGTTGGAAAATTTGAGCAAAATAAAGACAAGAAGAATACTTTTAAATATGGTAATATGCTATTGTGCTTATTTTTCTATTTCATGAATGAGGTTCTGGGCATTGGAAGTGTACATTGGAAAAATAATGAGCCTGTAGCTATTCAAATAAGGAACATGCTATTTGGAATGGGTGATCGTCAGGTCAGGAATACTACCCTTTGGGGGTGCTTCAAAAATTTCTATAATATGATGCATTTCAGGGAAATAATTCTCACTTCAATTGTGGAACAATACAAAGACACTATCTGCTTCATGGTGGATATTGACCAATGTCATATGGAAGCTGCTAATCCCAGAAAAATTTGGATCATGCCAATGGGATACAAAGTAGGGGAAAACATTCTGAAGATGTATGCAAAACACTTGTTGAATTCACCACTGGATCAAGGAGAAGAGAGGTTTGGAACATATGCAGAGAAAAGTATGCAGGTTCATGAGGAATTGAGAAAATTGGTGATAGTAAGGAGAGTAAGAAAAGAGACAAAAGTTTTTGCAGAAAGGATCTGTAGAAGCCTTGAGAGAAGCAAGGAGAAGGAGAGATGAGGCAGAAGCAACAAAAGTAAAAGAAAAAATAGAGTCTACTAGTCCTAGTGCATGCTTTGCCCACACTAGATCTACAAAGAGTTCTCTTGTAGCCAAGCCAACTCAAGACAAGCCTTCCGATAAAAGGAAGAAGAATAAAAGTACAAGAACTTATAAGCCTATTTTAGAAGATGAGGAAACAAAATCAAAAGAAGTATTGAGAGAAGTAAAAGCTACCAGAACTCAGGCTGTCGAGTTAAATAAGAGAAAATCTTCCAACAAAGAAGAAAAGGAAAAGAAGGCTAAAGTTGATAAACCTGGTATGTCAGTTGATGAAGTTGTCAATGTAGTTGTCAATGATGGTAATCTCAATCCCCTCTATGAATTGTATGAAAACTTTGATGAATTTTCTCAAAGAGTTCTAGAAGAAGCTACAATAAAACATCTAAACATTTTTAATAAAGTTCTTGTTGAGACCATGTCTGGCTTACCCAAGAATCTATATGATATTTTGGAGTCAAGAAGAGTAAGTGTTAGAATAGAAGAAGAGAATATGAGGAAGAGAGTTCTTGCAAATTTGTTCCCAGAGATGTTAATTGAAGAGATGGATTCACTCCTTGAAAGGCTAAAAAGGAATTTAAGAGCAAGACAAGGGTGAATAAACTCATGATTGGTGAAACTGATGCTGTTGTTGGTGAAACTAAGGAAATTCTGGAAGAGTTTCTATCAAAGAATGAGATTAACATTGAGGAAATGAATACTAAAAATGTTCTGGAAAATGAGGTAGTAAATGTGGAGGTAAATGTAAATGAAAAGGAGAATGTGAATGAGGAGAATATGAATGTATCTGATCCTCCATAATTTGAGGATATTTAGATTTCTCCTAATGTGGAAAATACCAAGACACCTATGGAAATTGAAGTTCCTAAGGTGGTGCAAAATGAAAAGGTTGAGGCACTCAAAGTCAATCCAAAAATAGTCTCTGAAGCACCCAAGGATGAAGAAGAGACAGTTCAGGAAATTAGAATGGAGGCAAGAGACACTACCAAGGCAGTGAAGAGATCTATCATGGAGCAACAGGAAGATTTTGATCCTAAATTGGATGAAAGTTCAATCAATCTATCTAATCTTTCCCCAATTTAGATGATGAAGGTTGCATCAATTGCTCAAGCTAGAGCTAGTGAGAAAATTCTGAAGTCTCACATAGAGGATAGTGAATTGCTAAGCCTTGCATCTAGAGTTTTGCAAAAATTAATGCCTACTCATGTCATGGATCCATCAGGTTCCTCTTCCGGTGAGCTAAAGAAGATCATAAATGTTGTAAGTACTTAATTTGAGTCTCTTGAGAAATCTATTGAGGATAAAGTGCAAAAGGAGTTTAATAGAAAAAGACTTAGTTAGTTGAAGGCAGTAATTGCAAAGGATAAGATTTTGTTAACTACCTGCATAAAGAACACTCAAGGTTCTATATCTGAAGCTAGAAAAGCCTATAAATCCTGTTTGATTCTATCCAAGTTTATTGAAGGTAATGAGAAAAAGGTGAAGGATTTGGAAAATCAATTAGCTACCATTTTTGCTACTTTTGATCCATTAGCTGGTGATGTGCTTCAACAAGGTCAAGTAACAACTCTACTTGAAAAAATAAGATGTTTAAAGAATGAAAATGATAGAATTGTTGGGAGAGTATGTGAACTCAGGGGACTAATTTGTCCAAAAATTGAGATAATGATGAGTGATTTGAAGGAAGCGAAAGCTGCTGCAGCAATTAGTGACCTGAAGAATCTTGAAATTACAAAGGCTCAATCCTATTTAATGTGTAGTCACATAATAGTTTTGGAAATTCTCAAAAATGTCTATGATGACAATTTAAGAGTGCTGAAATAAGATTTTGCAGATGTCTTCAAATCCTTGTAAGTTACAAGTTCATTCCTGTATAGTTTTGAAATTTTGTTTCAATTTCCCCAATTTTTGCCATTGACATCAAAGGGGGAGAAGTGTAAAGTGAAAAATGTATAGTCATCATAGGGGGAGTTATTTTCCCAAGATTGAAGTTTCTTTTTTGAAGTTTTGAAATGGTAGTATACCTCATGTTGGTTTTGATCCGACACTTAGTTATTTTTCACTAAGTGTTGCCATCAATGCCAAAGGGGGAGATTGTTGGAAAGAGACACTATGAATGATTTTTGGTGTTGTCATTGATGGAAACCCTAGTCGGTGATAGATCCACATAACATCATTTCTTATACCGGCAGTCAAATTGAGGATAGTCAGGAAGAACAAAACATCTGACAGTTTGGTGATCATCGATTCACTTGTAGATTTCTAGTTATTATTTCAAGTTGTGGATCAAATGGGAGGTCTATTAGTACATATAATGTGTTGTCCAAAAATTTCAGTGCCGTGTATTAAGTCTTGTGTGAGTTTGGAGATTTAGTTGATTACTTTTCTATTTATCAATATTTTGGGGCCGACTTAGTTGATGTAATATGTTGTGGATATTCAAGGAATGTTTTATCAAATATTTTTGTCTTTGGTCATCATGTTTTGGGTCCAAGCTAAGTTGTGGACAATTACTATGGATGCGCATTGGATAACTCTTAAGATTTGAGTCGAAAAGTTGCTAATATTTTCAAGTTTTATTTGGAGCCGACATGTTGCGATTAAATTGCTAGTCACAGATATATATGCATGATCTCTTATATATTTTTAGTGTGTGTGTGTGGTGTGTCTATGTGTATTGTGAATACCAGAAGAGTGTTAGGATGATTTTATGCACAGTCTCACTTGCGCATAAATATTTTGTAGAGCGAGTCAAAGTAGAGTAGAGTAGAAGTTTAGTATTAGTTAGAAGGACAAAATATTGTCAATTGAGCTTAACCAAAACTATAATCAAGCATTTTGTAGATGCCATTCCTTCAGTTCATTCTCTTGGATCTAATCCAAATCTCTGTAAGATAGTGTGCCTTCCTATTTTGAGCAGTGAGCTCTAGGCAGTGTGCTTGAATGCAAGTGCATTCCCATATTGTAAACTTCTTTTTGGGTACACTTAGATTATATTATGGATTGGCCATCCACCATGGTTTTTCCCATAATAGGGTTTCCACATAAAAATCTTTGTGTTGTGGTGTTGTGGTTATTTTCTTTCTGTTTCTACATACTTCTCCTAGTTAAATATTTTAAGTGGATTAATAATCATAATAATAAATTAAATTTTTGCAGAACATTGATTCAACCCCCCTATTAGTGTTGCTTGTTTCCAACACTTCCTTTGTTGGATATTCAAAGTGATCAAGTGGAACTAGTTATTCAAATCCATTAGAACTTTTGTTCCTACATTTAGGTTCATACTTTAGGCTAAAACACCTGAAAGTAAATTACCCTAGAGCTAGGCACCCTCCTTCATTACATGCATAATACCCAGATCCTCGGTCTTCTGGTTGTTGATGTTTCTTCTCAATAGATTTTTTCTCTTATGAGATTTCAGAGTGCACCTCCAAACCTGGTAACATCATCGGATCTGCTTGCAATCCAAATCTTTCTGACCATCCATACTGAAACATTGTCCAACAACCTATTTCTCCTGCACATACAATTTCATATATCAATCCCTTTTAGAAAATATTAATAAAGCTCTCATTATCATATAACCATCATTATTACTAATCTACTTTTTAAAAAGTCATAAATAGAATGATTTTAATGTATTGTCATGTAATTATCACTTTAGGCGGGCTACCATACATTTTAAAGTGTTCAGGAAGAACCAAACAACCAACTATAACACTTTAGCACCAATGCATCCTTTACCCGGTACTCGGTACCTGAAATATTTCAGCTTTACTAGAAGAAAACTCACTTGGGTCCCAATTACCACTAGAACTTTGTACCTTCAAGCCTTTACTCCTAGACTGCAACAGCTTACAAAACTTCACTTAAAACACTTCAATCAACTTGGTGTCCTGACACCCAGTGTGTTCAACACCTTGTAATTTTAAACCATGAATTACTTTAAAGATTTCCACTTTAGCATTTTCCCCCATTGATCCTTAACCAACCAACGCCTACCATAAGCATTGATTTTAAATTTGGCTCCCCAAGCCTTACATTCTTGGGGCATGCTGTGAGGCCACACAACAATACCTTATAGGAATAATGCAATAATGGTGGTGATTGATAAGCTCACCAAAGTGGCTCACTTTATACTAGGTAACTTAACTCTTGATGCCCCTACTTTGGAATTTTTTTTTGTGAAGAAAATATTTAGGCTTCATGGCATTCCCGAGAAAATTATATTAGATAGAGATGTTAGATTTATTTCAAGGTTTTGGTCAAATCTTCAGTCAACATTGAGAACACAACTAAATTTTAGTTTAGCTTACCATCCTAAAGTCAATGGGAAAATGAAAAGAACTAGATTGTATAAGACCTACTTTGGATGTATTGCATGGACAAACAAATAAAATGGGAAGAGTCTCTTCCAATAGTGGAGTTTTCTTATAACAATATTTTTCAGTCTTCCTTGGGAATGGCTCCTTTTGAAGCTTTATATGTTAGGTCTTGTCGTACACCTTTGAGTTGGGATAGCCTTCATGATAGAATAATAATTGGTCCTAATATGTTGAAGGAAATGGAAAAAACACTAAAGAAATAAGGAAAAGATTAAAATAATCTTTGGATAAACAAAAGAGTTATGTAGATAAAAATAGGACTCAAAGGGAGTTTGAGGTAGGTGAAAGGGTATTCTTAAGGGCTAGTCCTCACAAGAGTTCCATGAAGTTTGGGAAAAAGGCTAAGATAGCACCTCAATATGTTGGCCCTTTTAAAATCTTAGAAAAGATAAATCCAGTTGCTTATCGATTGGCCTTACCTCCCCAACTAAGTTGTATCCATGATGTTTTCCATATATCACTTCTTAAGAGATATGTACTTAATGAAAAACATATTCTAAATTGGAATGCATTATAGGTCCAAGAGCCAAGGGGAATAACATTAGAGCCATACAAAATCTTGGAGAGGCACTAGTACTGATTGCATAGTAGAGAGGTTAATATGTGTAAGGTGCAATCGAATCAATATGATGAAGAAAATGCTACATGGGAGGATGAAGATGAGATGCAACAATTATTTTCTTTCTTGTTTTGAATTTTTTTATAGAACTTGATACTATTTGAAGTTGTTAAATAAGTGCATTGGGATGATGCACAATGTAAGGGGGGAGGATGTTATGACCCTCTTTCTTAGAAATTTTGGGAAACTCTTTATTATTATTAAGTTAAGTTAGTTTGAAATAATAATTATTTTTGTTTTATTATGGATAATTTATAAAGTTAAAACTAAAGGAAAAATAAATTAAAATATTTAGAAAATCAAATAGATATTTTGATAAATAAATAAATTAATTAAATTTATGATGAAAAAAATTATTTAATATGAAAATATGAATCTTTTCAAATTATGAGAGAATGAAAAATAAATAAATTTTAATTATTTAAAAGTTGCCATATTTCTCTACTTAAACTTCTATTTTCTCTTCCAATCAACACCACATCTCTTATTAGTTAACTCCATCTCATTTTAGAATCTAAATCTTCCCTTATTAGTTAACTACTCTCCCTTTTATAAAATTCTTTTTTTATAACTATGTATAAAGTTGGAAACTTCATATGCACCATTATCCATCTTTTTAAATTGAAAATTCATTATTATCCTTTCATGAGTTAGAATGAAAACTTTCCTATTTTCTTCTCTGATCTTGTCTGTTGATTTTACTATCAAATCTAATGTAGTAAGATCCAACTCTCAATCACAAACTCCCAACAACATAAGATTCAACTCAATTTTTTTTTGAAATAACACAAAAAAATCTACAAATAGTTTGATTCATTAACTATTCAACTTTTCTTCGTATTACATGGAAATCATTACCAAAATGAAAATACATCATATACAACCATATGGGCTAATATAAACCATTAAAACCTGAAATAAGACTGATATAAGTCTATTACAAAAAGAAAAGATCAATCACAAATTGACCTCCTTCAATCTATCCCCTTCCTATAGTTTCTAGCTCCTTTAATATGCAATCTTCAATGAGAAGTTTTTACTACAATAAAGAAAAAACTTTCAAATATATTTTCTGCTCACACACCCTCAAACTTGCAACCAAACATCCTTTCCACTTTCTCCAAGAAAATCCACACCTACAACAACAACCTACACAATCTAGCCAAGAATGGCTACCAAAACCAAGTCCAAATTGTCTATAATCTTCAAAAATAGGCTCCCAAAGCTTATCCAGAAAAAATCCACAACCAATTTGGGAAGAAGCCTCTAAAAATAAATGTCAAAAACATTCCATAATATTAAAAATGCATTCGTAAACCCACTCCTACTAAAATTGCCAAAATTAGAGTCCATTCCTAGATTTTACAGTACTTTCCAATGTAACTCCTGCCAACTCACCTTGGGTTCCCACATTTTCACGAATGGTTTTAATAATTTTTAAATGCATAATTCAAACTTATAAATCCCTCCAAATCCACTTCCAAGAATATTTATTGCCATTTTTTTTCAATATTTGATACTTTTCAAAATCCCCCTAAATTGTCTCCACACCCCAAAATTACAACAAAATAATAAAAAAGGGCAATTATTTAATGTTTAACTTAATATAAATTTGAAAATTACCTCACCAAGATAACTACCTACAAAACTTTAGGAAATTGAATTAAAATATTATTTTGGTTGATGAAAGATTGTTGGTCAACCACAAATGCTCCTGCATCTAACACTCGAGGTAGGTAAAATTTTGTGAATCCCTATTCACAAAATGGAGTTGAGTGATATTCAAAAGCAATCCCCAAAAAAATCCATCACTGAAACTAGTATCCATGATTTGTTCTTCTTTCTCCTCTTCCAACACTTAGTTGGAACAAGCAACCTCCTTCTCTGACAACTTTGCATTCCATTCACCTTTCCTCTCATGGACTTGTATACACCATGTACCATCCTCCTAATACAGTACATTCTCCTCTATGCTTTTGTGGAATTCAACCCACCATAAATTGACCACCTCCACCAAGTTTCACCTACAACATCCTCTACAAATTCTACATCCAAATATGTATTATCCAAATAACAATCAAAATCCACTATATCCTTACACAAATCTACAATTGCTACTCCATGGAAATTAGAAAATTCCATCTGCATACTCTCTTCTTGCTTGGAATCCTCTTCTATAGTCACCAAAGAAGGTATAGAATCATTAAAACTAAATTTGAAATGAAAAGTTACCTCATTCTTTTTTGCTTCCCCAACATCTTTTTCCTCATTCTTCGTTGCAACATCCATCTTCTCATCTCCAATGAAAAGTTTTTCAAACTCCTCTTCCTGTTTTCCCATTAATTCTCCTTCCAACAACTTGTTGATTCTTTGCATCTCTTCTTTAAACAAGAAATCATCTTCATCTTCCTCTCCAACCTGCTCATCAAACTTAGGACCATCCATGTTCACAATTTTTTGTTGTAAATCTTCTTCATCCACTCCACATAATGCACTCCATTCTCATGCTATCACTGAAACTTGTACCTCTTTATCTTCTCCATTTGTATGGGCTGCCCCTACATATTTTTCCTTACATTCAACCCCTACCAAAAGGCTGCAAAATTCTTTCTTTCTAATCTTCTCTTCATTGTCTGTTTTTATAAAAAACATTCTTCTTCTCGTATCTCTCATCCCATGCTCTCATGTCCTCAACCATCTTTTTCAATACATCTACTTCATCCTTGAGCTTTTTAAATTCTTCATGGTACTTCCTATTTTCCATTTCTTCCCAATATTGTTCCCAAAAAAAAATTCTTACGGGCCTCCTCATGACCATCCCATCCTCTCAAGTATTGACTGCTTCATGTTCGACGATTTGTCTACATGCAAATTACACACACACCACAAGTCCTGGTGCAAACTACCTCACATTCAGTGCTCTGCTTGCTCACTCAAGAACTCCTGCTTTGATACCACCGATGTATTAAGATCCAACCCTCAGCCACAAACTCCCAACAACATAAGATTCAACTCAATTTTGTTTTGAAATAACACAAAAAAAGTGCAAACAGTGTAATTCATTACTATTCAACTTTTCTTCATATTACATGGAAATCATTACCAAAATAAAAATACATCATATACAGCCATATGGGCTGATATAAACCATTATAACCTAAAATAATGCTGATATAAGTCTATTACAAACAACAAAGATCAATCACAAATTGACCTCCTTCAATCTATCCCCTTACTGTAGCTTCTAGCTCCTTTAATATGCAATCTTCAATGAGAAGTTCTTGCTGCAATAAAGAAAAAAATTTCAAATCTATTTGCTGCTGTCCACACACCTTCAAAACTGCAACCAAACATCCTTTCCACCTTCTCCAAGAAAATCCAAACTTGCAACAACAACCTACACAATCTAGCCAAGAATGGCTACCAAAACCAAGTCCAAATTGTCTGTAATCTTCAAAAATAGGCTTCCAAAAATATTAAAAATCAATTCCAAAAACATTCCAAAATATTAAAAATGCATTCGTAAACCTACTCCCACTAAAATTGCCAAAATTGGAGTCCATTCCTAGATTTTAGGGTAGTTTCCAATGTAACTCTTGCCAACTTACCTTGGGTGCCCACTTTTTTGTGAATGCTTTTAGGAAGTTTTAAATGCATAGCTAAAACTTATAAATCCCTCCAAATCCACTTCCACGAATATTTATTTCCAATTTTTTTCAATATTAGATCATTTTCAAAATCCCCATAAATTGTCTCCACACCCCAAAATTGCAACAAAATAATAAAAAGGGAAATTATTTAATATTTAACTTAATATAACTTTGAAAATTACCTGACCAAGATAATTACCTACAAAACCTTAGGAAATTGAATTAAAATATTATTTTGGTTGATGCAAGATTGTTGGTCAACGATAGATGCTCAAAATATTGAAAAGCAAAGTGGGAAAGGACAAGGAATAGAAGGAGGTAGAAGAAAGTGCTAAATTGACTGAGGGAGGTGCTTAAGCTAAAGATTGGATCAACAAAGAAGGATGAAAGAACTTTGCGTTTCAGATATGTTCTTCATAACTCCCTTATAAAAAAAACTCTCTTTGAAGAAGGAAAAATATATATATATTTTTTTTGAAAAATACATATATGTTCACCATTATATTTCATACCACAATTTAAGTCTTAAATTTTTTTCCTTCCTTTATAAAAATAATTTATTGATTAAACAATAAATGCTTTTAAACTTATTTTTTGTAAAGGAATTTTAATTCAATTAATTTCACAATTAATTGTTTTTAACCTATTTTTTTCTCTTTTCCTTTAAAATTTTAATTCTCTATTTCTGAAATAAATATATAATAATAATTAAATTATTCAACAAATTGATTTTTAATATATAAATATATATATATAATTTTAATATGTATTAAAATTTAATTTAATATTATTATTTTTTATTAAAAAAATATAAAATTTAAACGGTCGTGACATGCTTACACAGGTCAGGACCTGCATAGGCCGTGACCTTATAAGCAGGTCGTGGGCACATGAAAGGGGTTGTGACTCCTTTTATGGAGATCACAACTCCCTTAAATGGGACTTTAAAAATATATAAAAAATATATTTTTATTTTACTTTAATTAAAAATTAAATTATTTTAAAATTCAATTTATTTATTTTTTAATATAAATGAAATACACATTTTATATTTAGTTAATTAAAAATATTTATCTAAATAATATTAAAATTTTAGTAAAAATAATAAATGTAAAAATTATATAATTAAAACTATTTATATAAATTATTTTCAAAACAAAACATATTTATATTATATGATTTTAATTAATCACATATTTATATTAATTATTAGTAAAATAAAATTTATTTTAAAATGTGATTAGTAGGATTAATTATTGTTATAAAATGTTTAAGGGAAGTTTTAGAACTTAGTTAATCTTTTCATAGTAAAGATTTATTTAATAAATATAATCAATAAATTTATTAAACAACTATTTAATTAGAAGGTTTCAATTTATGCAAGTGTTAGAAACATCAAATCATGTTGTTTGATTTTATAATTTAACCTTGTTTTTCTTTATTACTTTTGTTAGATTTAATCGACACATGCAATCCTTTAAAAATAAATATTTTAATATAATCAAAGATTGGTAATTATTATTAAGATTTTTAAAAAATAATTACAATTATCTCAAAATATTTAAATTTATCTTGAAAAGGATTTAAACTTGATTTCCATTTTTTAAAAAGCATCAAACAATTAGTTAAATTATATATATATATAAACATTTAAATCAATAAAACAAGCATCTTTATTTTTCTCTATCAAAAGATGGATTAAAAGATTTATGTGTTATTCACCTTGACTTTTATTATCTATAATATAATAACTTACTTATCACATGCAATTAATTAAATTAGTGTTTAATTTCAAATGATTTTATTGTAAGCTTAGTTATTGATAGCTTAATGTTTTAGTTTGCAAAAGAAATTAATGTTTTACTTTGAATAATTAGGCTTGTCTTAATTAATGTTTTTAAAAGTAATTAATTAAAAAAAATTCTTTTTTTAGCAAAAGTAAATTAGTAATTTCAATGAAAGTAAATTAGCTTCTATTTCTCAAAGTCTTGACTTATTTATTCTTATATTCATTAGTATTTATTTCATAATAAATATGAAAAAATACTTTAATTCTTTAATTTATTTATCTATTTATTTTTGTGAAAAGTAAATTAGTGATCTCAAAAAAAGTGATATAGTTACTATTTCTTAAAGAGTTATTATTGTCTTAACTTAATTACTTTTGCAAATAAAACTGCGATCAATTTAATGTTAATATTCATATATTCATTTATCAAAGATTATCTTAAGAAAGTAATCTAGTTTCTATTAAGTGATCAATATTTTTTTAATTTATTTGGTTAATGTTAGTCAACTTTCTTAGAAAGGATAATTATCAAATGCTTAATATTGTGTTAAATCTTTTATTTTGCAAATTAGTGATGATACCTAATTGTATTTATTTTTAAGTAATTAGAGATACCTTGATCCAAGGGTCAATTAACATCTATCTTGTAGCTAGTTTCACTTTCTAATAAACGATTGAATTAATTAACAATTGTAATTCTCATACACTGTATGCTCCCACCTCGCCCGTACTGGGATCTCAGTGATCAGAAAGTGGAAAGGAAGTTGTTTATCGTTCTTAGATTTACCTTATAATTAGATGTTGAATTAATTAATACTTGTAACACCGTATGCTCTAACCTTACCGTACTAGGATCTAGGTGATCAAAAAGTGGAAAGGAAGCTGTTATTTTTACAAAGTAGATTAGTGTCTCAATTTACATTTATAATTCAATATTGCCTTGATTTCTTTTACAATAGTAATGGTAAAATTAGTATAAACTAGTGTTTATTCCTTTTCAAAAATTATTTTACCTTCCAAGAGGTGTGATTAATTAATATTTTCTTTCTTAGTTAGAAAACTTTAATCAAAAGTTGAAACCAAAAACCAACAACTTTTGGTATGAATTTTACCTTTGTCTCACGTTTATGGTGATGTAGAGAGGAACCTCTCACCTCCAAGCATAACTCAAATCTACATACTCTCAGCACAACACGTTATGAAATAAAACAAATCTAACACAATAAAACTCATATAAATTTATTTCATTTTCAGCAATGAAAACAATTACATAAATCAACAAATTAAACTTATTACATTAGCCATCCATGGCTTCTCACACGTATGGCTTCTCTCCCTTAAGTTGAGCCTCCTATTGGGAATTTGAATAAACATTTGTTTGTTGAGACCTTGTTTAGAGGGAAATTTTAATTCAATGTCTTCACTTAAGTTTTTTTTTAACTGCTGGCAGGGATTCGCCCATATTAGGCAACCAATTTGTAAATACCAAATAATGTGTCTGAAGCTTATTTTATTTATACTATGGATATCGATGCTATCATTCTATAGTTGGAAATTTTCAAATGGCCTCTGTTTGGTTGATTTTTGATGTTCTTTTCCAATGTTCCTCATGCTATAATTTGTCTTCTTAAGTTTGTTCGACCTTGCTTGGGCCGCGGTTGTCTCATTACTCATGCCATTTCTATCTTCTAAAATATTTTGTAGTTTTCTTTGGTTGAGACTATATTCTTCCTTATTGCCTCTCCCAAACAACAAATTAATTTGAGTTTCAGACATTCATGGTATTTCTTGATAAATTATAAATATAGGAATATCCGTGGTTCTTTATAGTCGACCTCTGTAGTGAGACATCACCTTATTTTTAATGTAACCATTCGAATTACCTACACCGCTTCATGGTGACAAACCACTAGTATGATGATTTGGTTAGTGTACTCAATAGACTTATCTTCTTGAACCTTCTATGAAATTCATTAACCCAAGTTTTGCATACGATATTTGAGTAAACACCAGTTGGGATGTGATAAATTTAAGAGTAAACTCTAGATTGAATTTTTAATATCATGCATACATTATCATACGTATTGGTGACATTTCATGCGCCAGAGAGTTTCATGCTTTTATTCCTTTCATTGAATGTTAAGTCATATAGAAATTAGTGAATGAAAACATATGAAAATTGGCCAATGAAAACATATGGAAATCAGCCAAATAAATGAATAATGATATACTATATATATATACACATACACACACATGTATATGAGTAACCATGGGTATGGTATGTATAAAAGAAAAGAAAAAAACATGTATATGTTTTAAATTCAATAATGTTGTTTTTACTATTAGATTATTTTGATAGAAAAATGAATGTATTATAGGGAGATTTAAACATAGAAGAATTTAATGTATTTGTAAGTTGAATAGATAGAAGGTTAGTCTATATAGAGATAAATTATTCTTGGCCTAAGATAGAAATTTAGAAAAATGCAATGGTCGTATTATTAATTTAGCTTGCATTCTTGTTTAAGTCTTTAAATGGAGTTATTCTATGAATTAAGTTAGAAAGTAGTGAAGTAGGATATTTGTGAGTTTTTGTTCAATGTCTAAATTCTTTGTGTATTAGAACTCTTCCAGAGGCTAGGGGGATATTCTCTTCTTGATGGAAATTTTGATAAACCTTCTTGATGGTTGGTTTTGTATTGAAACTGTATATGATGATCTTTAGCCTTGCACAGTATATTCATCAATGTGGTTGGAACTTGTGTGTAGTAAGGGTTATGCCTTGCCTTGCTGTATATGTTAATGAGATTTTGTGATTGTGCAAGTTGGTTTTCTCCTTGATTTCATTGGGTCTCCTAGTTTCTAGTAAGGGAGTTGCTCTCAATGGGAGCCAACACACAAAGTGGTACCAGGGTAACCCATGTGAGAGTTTTGTAATTAACTGATAACCTAAAATGAATTAGGGGGTTGGTTAGTAATCATACTAATCAAGATAAGTGAATGCCTCACTCATGGCTCAAGTGCTCGTTTAGGCTTGAGATGAGTTGAGAAGGCGTGAAATGGCAAGATCAACTGCCTCGTCCCCATGAGAGGTATGTTGATTCTGCATAGGTTTGTATGGGGGCCGGAGATAAGTAGAGGCTACTAGGGTAACCTAGGATGGCGGCCAGTGCTTAGGAAGATCTGCCTATGTAACCCATAGCAAACTATGTGATGACACTCCTCCTATAATAACCTAGTATTCCCTTGTCTCTTGTCGCCCTTTGATGTTGTGTGCGTCTAGAAGTGGTGTTACTGGCATGTGATGTTGTGTTGTACTTGTGTATTGGAGTCATGTTATCCTTTGTGTTGTCTTTTTTCTCTTGACTATTTTGTGGTGGGACCTTAATGCTATCTCCTAACATGGGGGGTGGACCTTAGTGTTCCACATGGTCGGGTGGAATGTGCCTTGTACTCCATTGGGTTCCCTCACTTTGATTGTGTTCGTGGTGACTTCTCTTAGATTTGAAGACTTTTGTACTTGTTCTAGTTCATGTGGATTATTATTCATGTACTTGTATTAAACCATAAATCTATTGTATCATGTAGTATACTTTTGATGTACTCTCCTCACATGTATATGAGGAGACATTGTTGTTCTGATGTAACAATGTAATGATGTAAATAAATGATGAAATATCTTATTAAATGGACAATGTAAAAGATTATATTGTATATGTTAGTTAAATGGATTAATTATAAATGATCTTTATTGAACATGTGTTATGGTTATTTCATATTGATTGTTCAATTAAATTAGATAATTAAATGTAATTTCATATTGTTGATGAAATTGGTTTATTGCAATGATTTTTTGTTCATGCTAGTTTAGTTAATGGGAATCAAGTAGTGCAGTCATGAACCTTAGAGGACTACCTGAATGTTGCTTAGGAAATTGATTCTCTAATCTTGTTTTACTATCTTCACTGAATTCTGCTTCATGCTATTGATGTAGGTCTACAATATTGAATATAGGTGATATTCCCATGTCATCCAATAACTCAACTTCATATGCATTTCTTGAATCAAATTTCTTCAAAATCTTAGAAGGTCCAAACTTCCTCATCTTCAACTTATTGTATGTGCCAACTGAAAAATATTTTCTTCCTCAAATACACCATTACTTCATATCCAACTTTGAACTCCTTATGTCTCCTCTTTTCATTTGTTTTCTCCTTATACTTCTGGTTCATATCTTTCAATTGCTCCTTCACTTGAGTATGCACTTTCTTCATATGTTCTAATTTTTCACTCCTTTTATCTTCCATACTGATGTCTCTCAACTCTGATATACCTCTAGGATGAACTCCAGTAATAATCTCAAAAGGTGTCCTTCTGATACTTCTTCTCACTGAATTATTATAAGAAAACTCTACTTGGGCAAGAACTAAATCCCAACTTCCGGTCTTCTCTCCAACCAAACATCTTAGCAAATTCCCCAAACTCTTATTCACTACCTCTATCTGTCCATCAGTCTATGGGTGAAAAGTAGAATTGAACTTCAAATATGTCTTTAACTTCTTCCAAAGTTTCCTCCAAAAGTAACCAAAAAATTTTGTATCTCTGTCTGAAACGATACTCCTAGGTAACCCATGCAATTTGACCACTTCCTTGAAAAATAAGTCTGCTACATGTACTGCATCTATTGTCTTCTTACAAGGTATGAAATGTGCCATTTTAGAAAATATGTCCACTACCACAAATATAGAATCATTACCTCTTTGTGTCTTCGAAAAACCAAGTATGAAATTCATGCTGATATCCTCCCATGGTCTCTCCAGAACTGTCAAAGGCTTATACAATCCAACGTTCTGGCTACTCCCTTTTGCAACTTGAAAAAATCTGCAACTCTGAACAAATTTCCTAACATCCTTATGAATCTGTGGCCAAAAGTAATTCCATTTACTAATTCTACTGTCTTATCAATTCCAAAATGTCCTAAAAATCCTCCACAATGCTTTTCTTTCACCAAGTTATCCCTCATTGAAATCTTGGGTATACACAATTGATTTCCTTTGAATAACATATCCTCCTAAATGAAACAATCCAACCACTGAATCCTATCCTCCAAGATTGGTTCTTTACAAGCTCTCCAAGGTTTTGCAAAATTTGGGCCTTCCTCACACAAGTTCTTCAAGTCATAAAAGCCTAATACCTCCACTCTCATCTCTGTTAGTAAATTATTTCTCCTACTCAAAGCATTAACAAATCTATTTGGCCTTCCACTCCTATGATTAAAAAAAGAGAGTATGAATTTGCAAGAATTCTACCCATCTCATGTGTCTCTGATTCAACTTACCTTGACTATTCAAATACTGCAAAGATTGATGATTTGTATACAACACAAACTCCTTAGGCAACAAGTAATGTCTCCACTTCTTCAAGGCTTGAACTATAGCATAAAACTCCTAATCATACACTGAATATCTCCTTCTAGCGTCATTCAATTTCTCACTGAAATAAGCTACTAGTTTTCCTTCCTGACTCAATATTGCTCCAATTGCATTTCCACTTGCATCATAATCTACTTGAAATACCTTACTGAAATCTAGTAAAGCCAACACATGCTACTCAATCACCTTCTGTTTCAACAACTCAAAACTCTGATCTACTCCATATGTCCACCTAAAATCCTCCTTATCTCCTCTCATTATTTCTGTCATAGGATTGCAAATAGAACTGAAATTCCTAGTGAACTTCCGGTGAAAACTAACCAATCCATGAAATGATCTTACCTCTCCAATGCTATCCAATGTAGGCCATTCCACAATTTTTTTTACCTTCTTAGGATCCATCTTCAATCCATCCATAGATATCACAAATCCCAGATATACCAATTATTCCTTCATGAAACTACACTTCTTAATGTTTATCAGCAACTTCTCTTCTCTCAATGTCTGCAAAACTTGTCTTATATGCAAAAAATGTTCTTCTCTAGTCTTACTGAAAATAAAGATGTCATCCAAATAAACAATCACAAACTTACCCAAGAATTTCTTTAATACCTCATTCATCAGCCTCATGAAAGTACTTGGTGCATTTTTTAGTCCAAAAGGCATCACCAACCACTCATACAATCTTTCATTTGTCTTGATTGTTGTCTTTCACTCATCCCCTTCTTTGATTCTAATCTGATGATATCCACTCTTCAAATCTATTTTTGTAAATTATCTAGCTCCACTCAAACAATCCATAATGTCATCCATTTGGGACAAAGGAAATCTATACTTCACCATGATCTTGTTTATGGCTCTAGAATCTATACAACCTCCATTCTCCATCCTTGTTAGGTGCTAACACAATAGGTACTACACAAGGACTTAGGATTTATCTGATCAAACCATTCCTTAACAATTCTTGCACTTGTCTATTCAACTCCTCATTCTCTATAGGTGTTTTTCGTTGTGCTGCTTTATTAGGAAAAATAGCTTCAGGAATCAGATCCATGCAATGACTAATACTCCTTATAGGTGGTAATCCATCAGGTACATTAGCTGAAATGATCTCCTCATATTATGTCAACAACTCCTTTATATCTTTCGGTTGTTCTTCCACATGCTTCAAGTCTTTAGTATTCTTAGGAACCAAGGCATAGCACATGCTCTCATGTCTCAATCCATCAATAAATCTTCTTCAATCAACCAAACAAATTCTAGCACTCGTACAAACCTCAACCTTAAGAACATCTTCCAATGGCAACAAAGTCTGCTTCACCCCATTAGCAACAATAGTATATGTATTCTTCTTTCCATCATGAATATCTTGTCTATCATACTACCAAGGCCTTCCTAGCAAAACATGGCATACATCCATAGGAATGACATCACACAAAACTTCATCATGATAATTTCCTATCTTTAATTTCACCAAACATTGTTCACTTACCAGTATCTTATGCTCATCTTGAATCCATGCTATCTTCCAGGGCTTCAGGTGTTTCAATATTTCCAACTTTAATTTGGTCACCATTTCTTTAGAAACCAGGTTCTCAGAACTTCCACTATCAACAATCACCTTGCAAAATTTACCACTTACCTTGCATCTGGTTTGAAACAAATTCTTTCTCTGCAACGGTTCCTTCTCCCACTCACTTTGACACAATACTCTTCTATTTACCAACACTTCTCCATCTTTTGGTTTGTTAGATGATCCATCATGATCTTCCTCTACAAAGGTTGTTCTTCTATTGTTCTCTATCTTTCTACTTGTCTCTCCTTGATTGCATTCAAATGCTCTATGTCCTTCTCCACCACACTTAAAGTAAGTTCCCCTTAATACTCTTTTCTCCTTATCATCTCTTCTATAACCTTCATTTCGGTAACCACCATATCCTCCTCTTTTTTAAGAGTTTCCATTATCTCTATGGTATGAATTCTCATTCTTACTAACTTCCTTATCTTTATTCTGATTTGCAAAAGTTCCTCTTCCTCCTCTAGTAAAAATTCTTCCTCTTTGAAATCTTCCACCTCTTCCTCTCTATCATTGCTCATGTCTTTTATTCAACTTCTCTTCTGCCTTTAGGGCACATTGATATGCCTCTTCCACACTATGGAACATGATCAAACTAATTTCATCCTATATAGACGGTCTGAAACCATTCACATATCTGGCTACTTGTTCAATCTCATCCTTCGAATGTCTAGATTTGATGTTCAACTTGTAGAACTCCTTAGTATACTTTTTCACACTTGACTCCTTCTGCTTCAAATTCTACAACTTTTAAAACAAATTGATCTAATAGTCTACTGGCATGAACTTTGTTTTCAACTTATTCACCATTTGATCCCATGATTTTATCTGTTCTTTTCCTCTTCTTTGTCTATCTATCTACAAATGTTCCCACCAAAGGGATGCATGTCCTTTCAACTTTTTAGAAGCAAATTTCACCTTCTTATCTTCAGTGGTACCTTCAAAATCAAACTACTTTTCCATCTCTGTTATCCAATTAAGCAATTCATCTGAATCCAACTTACCACTATACTCTGGTGGATTGACATGTGGTTTTTAATTCACTCTAGTTAGGGCTCTTATGAACCTCTCTTTTCCCTTATCCAGGCTAGGTTGATCTTCTCTTCCTCTTTCTTCCTATACTTCTACCTCTTCATCACTTATATCATCAACTAGTCGACCTATCCTTTGGGTTGTTTCAACTACATCTAAGCTAGCAACAATTCCTCTCAACATCTCCATTAAAGTTGGGTTTGCATTTCCATGTGCTCCATTTCCTCTAAAATTTGTTCTTCCTGCCATCTTTACACAAGTCCTCTGTAGCTACAAGTCGGATCCATAGTTCACCACCCCACAACAAATCTTCAATAGGACTTCATGAATTTTGGTGATCTCTCACATATTGAATCTCTCTCTGATACTAATCTAGTGCATCCACGATAGGAGGGTCCTCAAAGAGAATAATCCAGACCGTGCAACAAGAGTAACACAATAGAAGAAACATGAAATATGGAAGAAAATGCAGATTAAAACATGCTCATTAACAAAAAACTCAATTACAGTCGGTCAACAACATCCGGGCTTACAGATTCAGCTCATAGGCCTAATATAACATGTTCAACATACAATATTCCAATATGCAGGTATGTGCAGGATCATGATGGGCCAAAAAGTGGTGATATGATGGGTTTTTGTAGGGTATGTGGTTGATGACTTTCTTTTTACCCAAAATTGATGAAACGAAAAGGGTTTTTAAAGGATATTCTTAGATTTCCACCAATATAAATTATGCTTTACTTTGAATTTAATAAATAATTATTATTTATTTTCTATTTGAATTACAACTAAAGTCCTAATTGATAGGTTGATTGAAAAAACATCTATAGCTTTCAAATGGTATCACATTTTTTGAATCTGAAACATGTGTCACATTCTATGCTTTACATACTATAGGATTAATAAATAAATAAATGAATTTCATGAAGTTTTGACTAGGTTAAGGTGGTTAGACATATGAGTTTTTTATTTTTTAAAAGTTGTAATAAAAAAATCATAATTAATTATTTACTTGGAAAAAAATTACAAAAAAATATGCATCACATCAGGACATGATTCCTCTACTTATATCTAAAATATTATAAAAAATATTATCATTTTATTATGGTTAGGGTGGTCAGACAGACACCCACTTATTATTTTTTCCCTGAAATTTAAGTACTGCTGCATTGAAATTTCAAATTTTCACCAAATAAATTTTTTATTCTTTAAATAAACCTAGTAATTTAGAAACTAAATTGAATTTTTTACAAATTCTATTCTTACATATTTTTGAAATAATATAGATAACTTATTCAAATTTGTACGTCAAGTTGCCTAACTCTGATTTTTCTGAATTTTTTGCCACTTAAGGGCCTATTTTTTCCATGATGATCCTACACATACCCATGCTCCTTAATGCGAGCTGAAATATAACATATCAAATCTATTATTCTATTTGATTGATTTTCTAATGACCTATTACAATGATTTATATCATATTTTGAGATCTAGAATCATCTGTGTCAGCCAAATATTATTACAATCTCCAATGAAGGAAAATGTAATGTGCACATGAATAGGTTAGCTTCAAATTTGAATTAATCCTTGGTGAATGCATAGGATGAAGTGTGGACTATAATTAAGGTCAGGGAAACTCCATGGAACAATTAAAATCACACCGTCAAGATCCAAAAGTTATGGGAAAGATCCACGAACGATCGAACTAGCCGTTAGGTTGGAAAATTATTCTAGTGCTAGTTCAAGAAACTACCATATAATCTAGAAGCGATAACTTACTGGAAAAAAATCCAATCATACTCAAATCTTGGAATAAGGAAAATGAACATGTCCATGATGTACACATAGATCCACAAGGTCTAGTGAGAAAATATGATGAATCCACCAACATGAACTAAGCAAGAACAAAACAAGAACAAAAATTGAAAGAAAATATTTTTGGTTGATGCAAGATTTCCAAGAACCAAGGAGGCTCCTACATCAGTCAGGGTCAAGGTCAAGGGTGTGGTAGAGGTCATGGTGGTGGCCATGGGATTAATTTCTAGGACTCCCCTCCTCAGATTTTCGACGAGTCTGATCATGAGGAACAACAAGGGTCCCAGAATAATTAGGGAGGTGGAGGTCAGCATCTGAATCAGCCATGGTTGGAGGGTGCATATTTGCGTCACTTACTTGAGGAGGTTCTTACTCATCTTAGTTCAAGATAGGAGGGTGAGTAGTTGGTGGTTAGAGAGAGAGAGAGGTCTCTTAGGAGGAGAGATATTGCAGTTGAGCATGAGTCTATATTGGTTGGACATATGAGGGACCTTTTACGAGCACATCCTCCTACTTTTGATGGGATTGGTAGTGGTTTTGAGGCAGAGACCTAATTAATTGATCTAAATAGGTGTTTTGCTATGCATCCATATGGTATCAATACCAAGGCTAGGTGTGATATCATGCATCTCTGAGGTTTTGCTTCCATGTGGTGGCGTTTGCAGGAGAAAAAACTTCATTTGGATATAGATTTAGTCTCATGGGAGATGTTCTTAGAGAGATTTAGATCTTGGTTCTTATCTAATCATTGGTGACAGTGTTGTGTAGATGAGATTCATGAGCTAAGGTAGTTGGTGATGTCAGTTGAGTAGTATGAGCAGAGATTTTATGAGCTTAAGCAGTATGTTGTCATAGGTGATGATGAGGGTATGTTAGTACAACATTTTATCAGGGTCTTGAATGCCCATATCAGTAGGGGTGTTCATGTGTTTGAGCTGAAAAGCATGGAGGTAGCTATAGAGAAGGCTCAGATAGTTGAGGAGAATTTGGCTATAGCTTTAGGTGGTTAGATAGGTGTACACATTGGTAGTGCACCTCCAATAGGTTTCAATTCTTGAGGTGGCCAGACTCAGGCAATAAGCCCCTCTAGGAGCCACTAGGCACCCACTAAGGGTGGTTACCAACAACAACAACATTCTCAGTTAAAACATAAGAGTTCTTTGTATCGGAAGGGTGATAGGTTTCAGTTCGGGAGAGAGCAAAATTAGAGGTGAAACAAGCATTATTGCTCTGATAGGCTAGCCCAGAGTTCATAGTCTATAGTTAGTAGGGGAAATGTTCAGTAGTTTAGTGCACCTCTAGGTAGTAGAGGCTTCGACAGAGGTACAGGGTGCTTCTCTCATGGTCAGTAGGGTTATATTTCTAGAGAGTGTCCTTAGAAGGGAACATATGGATTTAGTCAGAGACCGGCGACTTCAAAGCTAATAGTAGGAGATGCAAGTAGATCACACAGAGTTTTTGTTGTGGTTGAATACCACCAAGCTAAGCATTAGGGTACAATGGTTGAGACTACAGGTGTGTTATAGGGAAGAAGAGTTTCTATTCTCTTTGATTCAGGTGCTTTAGATTCTTTTATTTCTCCTTTCGTAGTAGCGTGATGTGGACTTGTGGCAGTGAAGTAGGATGATAGGTGGCAGGTCGAGTTGGCCTCCACTACTAAGGTCACAGTTGAGTCTCTTTTTCATGGTTGTGGTTTGAGGATTGGGTCTCTTTGCACCACAGTAGACCTTCATATTATTCCCCTTGGGTCATATGATATTGTATTGGGCATGGATTGGTTAGAGGCTCACATAGCAGTCATATATTTTCAACGTAAGTCAGTGTAGTGTGTAAATGATTTTGGCAGTGAGGTTGAGGTAGTTGGGGTGCAGAGGCCTATTTCCTTGCAGATGATCTCTGCTATGCAGTTGAAGAGGTGTATGTGTTAGGGCTATCAGCTGTTTGCAATGAAAATTAATGATTTGGAGTTAGTGGAGAGCCAATAGGTGTCTCTTGATAGTCATCCTATCCTTAGATAGTATGCAGATGTCTTTCCTAATGAGATTCTAGGGATTCCACCTAAGTGTGACATTGATTTTAAGATATATCTTGTACCTAGAGTTGATCCCATTTAACGATCTCCATATTGGATGACCACTCAGGAGCTTAAGGAGCTCCGATTATAGCTTGAGGAGTTGTTGGAAAAGGGGTTTATTTCTCCTAGTGTCTCTCCTTGGAGAGCACCAATGGTTTTTGTGAAAAAGAAGGACATGTCCCTTCGATTGTGCATTAATTCCCAACAACTAAATAAGGTGACGGTAAGGAATAGGTATCAATTTCCAAGGATTGATGATTTATTTGATCAGATAAAGGGTGCTAGGGTATTTTCAAATATTGATCTTAAGTTAGGATATCAACAGTTGCGCTTCTTCGAGGAAAACATCTATAAGACCGCATTTTGTACTCGTTGCAGACACTACAAGTTCATAGTTATGTCGTTCGGGTTGATGAATGCACTGTCTGTGTTCATGAGATTGATGAATGGTGTGTTTTGCACCTATCTTGATAGGTTTTTCTTGGTGTTTTTAGATGACATTTTTATCTATTCAAGGAACATGGAGGAGCATTTGAGGTAGGTGTTACAATGTTTGAGGGAGAACCAGTTGTACGCAAATTTGGGGAAATGTGAGTTCTTCCAATTGGAGGTGAAGTATTTGGGTTATGTTATCTCTGGTGAGGGTATTTTTGTGGATCCTTTAAAGATCCAAGCTATCATTGATTAGCCTACACCCACTAATGTTGCAAAGGTTCATAGTTTCATGGGTTTGGCAGGTTACTGCTGATGGTTTGTATAGGGGTTCTCAAGGATAACACACCCCATCACTTATGTTCAGAGGAAAGTGAAGAAGTTTATTTGGTCAGAGTAGTGCCAGGTAGCTTTTCAGACTCTTAAGGAGAGGTTGACCAGTACACTTATCTTAGTAGTTCCTGATCCTACTGGGGATTTTGTGGTTTGTATAGATGCTTCCTTGGAGAGTTTACAAGTAGTGTTGATGCAGGATGGTCATGTGATTTCCTATGAGTCTCACAAACTCAAGGATCATGAGTTGAAATATCCTACACATGATCTAGAGTTAGCCACTATGGTTCATGCTTTGACGAGATGGAGACACTTTCTATTGGGGCATCGAATTGAGTTGCATAGTGATGACTGTAGTTTGTAGTATATTTTCATATAGCCTAATCTAAATGTGAGGCAGAGACGATGGATGGAGTTCCTGTGTGAGTATTATTTTGAGCTAAAATTCATTTAGGGAAAGGAGAATGTGGTGGTGGATGCTCTTAGTCAGCGGAGACATGAGCTTTCAGCAGTGACTCTTGTAGTGGACTTGAGGAGTCAGATCCTTTCAACACTTCCTTTAGATAGTTAGTATCAGGAGGTGAGGTATGAGGTGGAGTCAGGTAGAGTTTTAGAGGGCAGATTTGTAGGATATTCCCTTGAGTCAGATGGTCTTTTGTGGCACTTGGGTTGTATTTATGTTCCTTTAGGAGATCTTTGTACTTTGATCATGTCAGAGGTGCATCGAGCACCCTATTCAGCTCAATTGGGTGTCAAGAAGATGCATGCAGACCTTCGACAACTATAATTTTGGGCCGGAATGAAGAGGGATATTGCTGATTTTGTGTCTAGATGTTTAGAGTGTCAGAGAGTGAAGGTAGAACATCAACATCCTATAGGTCTTTTATAGCCTCATCTGGTCCTAGAGTGGAAATGGGATATTATCTCATTGGATTTTATTGCTGGTTTTCCCATTTTTTTCCATTGACATGACGCCATTATGGTCACTATGGACAGGTTGACAAAGGTGGCACACTTCTCTCCTGTCTGATCCTCATATAATGCTTCATCAGTGGCTAAATTTTTCATGGAGGATATTGTTAGGTTGAACAGTATTCCTCACAGGATTATCTCAAATAGAGATCCAATGTTTACTTCAGGTCTTTAGACATCCATGTAGCATGCATTGGGGACTCTATTGAACTTTGGTGCAAATTATCATCTAGGGACCGATGGGAATATTGAGAGGGTCAATCAAATCCTTGAGTATATGATTCATATGTATGTTATGGATCAATAGTATCATTGGGAGGACTACCTGTATTTGGTGGAGTTTGCATACAATAATAGTTATCACAACTCTATTGGCATGCCTCCTTTCCAGGCGTTATATGGTCATCCTTGTCAGAACCTATTGAGTTGGGATCGTTTGGAGGAAAAATTTCTTGTTCTGGAGATGCTTTAGGAGATGGAGCAGTAGGTGATTCAAATTAGGGAGAATTTTGTGGTAGCCCAGGATAGGCAGAAGAAATATGTTGATGCTCATAGGGTGGATCATCAGTTCTCAATTGGAGACTAGGTATTTCTGTGGGTGTGTCTGCAAAACAATATGATCCATCAAGAAAAAGGCTCTAAGCTTGCACCACGCTTTGTTGGGACTTTTGAGATCTTGGAGAGGATTGGTCCTATTTCATATCGTCTTGCTTTGCTACCAGTCTCTCACACATTCATGATGTGTTTCACATTTCAGTTCTCAGACCTTATTATCTAGATATATCTCATTTTCTTGATTGGAATGCATTACAGGTAGAGGACATGCAGTTGGATTTAGAGCCCATGGGCATCATACAACATAGGAGACCCACCCTCAGGGGTCAAGACATTGAGTAGGTGAGGGTCTAGTGGGATCCGAATGACAAGTCTTCTACTACATGGGAGGTTGCTTTCAAGATGAGAGAGTTGTACCCATTTTTGTTTGTAGGTTTCCAGGAGTAAGCTTAGTCCTAGGGGGAGGATGTAGTGCCCCTCAATTTTCTTTCAGCTTCTGATAATTACTTGGTTGTATTTGGACACTATGATGCTTGTTTGATGACACTTGGATATTATGATACTTTGATACACAATTATGATGATACTTGATGACACATTCATCACTAATGTTTATGCTTATACCATGCTTAGTAGATTAGTTTAATTGATTATGTGGTTTATTATTGATATGAGAATTATGTGATTATTAGATGTATGTTCTTATCATGATTTGATATCTAATTATTGTGTGTTGATGTATTGGTGAAGGGGAACATGGTCACATCACTCACTTGCGAGTGCCCTAGGACATTGTGATTTTCCCTTCATGGTGTATTTTCCTATTTGTCTATGTACATGCTTGATTGTGTGGTTTGCTACAGATTGCAGGTACAAGGCATCAAATCCACCTAAATTTCCAGGTTTGAGCATGCCTTAATCCCAATGGAGGTTGTTGATTTGGAGATAGCATCGGGTCCCCATGTTAAACCATCATCCTTGATGAGGATGTGTATCCATGTCACCCTGACAGTGTTGTTCGTTTATGTCCAGTGTTGTGGTCCTGTTTTCCGTTTTCACCGTGAGGTGTAGTATTGCTAGGTTTTTTGTGTATTTGATTGAATTGGTTGATTGTATTTTAATTAATTATTATATTAAAATAAATATTGTTAAAATTAAAAGGATTTGGAGTAATTAAAATAAAATATTTTATATAATTGAAGTATTGATTAAATAAAATATTGTTAAAGTCTTGATTTTAATAAATTAAAATTTATGATTTAAAAATAAACATTTAAATAAATATATTAAATTGTTGTAATGTGTAAGAAAAATTATATGAAAGATTAAATTAATAAATTAAATTTTTTAATAGTTGATTACTTTGTACAAATATTAAAGTAAGGAGAATTTATAAAATAATAATAAATTGAAGAAGTTGACGATAGTGGGGGAAATTAAATAAATTAATTGAATTAAGAATGCATGCACTTACAGATTGGGGGGAAATGGTAAATAAATTAGTTAGTTGCAATAAAGAAAGGGGCTTCTTGATTATTCTTCTGGAAAACTAATCTTGATTGCTCTTTCTGTGAATAATTCTTCTGGTTTTTGGAGGTTTCTATCTGGTCTTTTGGGGAAAAAGTTTTGAATTGAATTTTGGTAGTGAGTAGTTTGGAGAATTTTGTAGAAGATCTGGGAGCCGCAAGCTAGATTTTGGAGAACCCCGCATCAATATTTTCAGCTCTATCATACAAATAATACCAGGTTCCATTATTTCCTTACCTATGCTTAATCTTGGAGTAAGATAATTAATAGATATTTTTTTTGGAAGATATTGGCTTCTCTTTGCAAATTGTTTTGTGTGTAATCTATAAGTTTCATTCAGCCTTTAAAAAAAAACTTTTCATATGGAGTATTCTATTGTTTCACGAATTGATTTGTTTCTCCCTTAAGCTGATTCTCCTATTGGGAATTCAAATAAACATTTGTTTGCTGAGACATTGTTTAGAGGGAAATTAAAATTCAATGTCTTCACTTAATTTTTTTTTTAACTGCTGGTAGGGATTCGCCCATATTAGGCAACCAATTTGTAAATACCAAATAATGTGTCTATAGCTTATTTTATTTATACTGTGGATATTGATGTTATCATTCTATAGTTGGGAATTTTTGAATAGCCTCTGTTTGGTTGATTTTTGATGTCCTTCGCCAATGTTCCTCATGCTATAATTTATCTTCTTAAGTTTGTTCAACTTTGCTTGGGTTGTGGCTGTCTCATTACTTAGGCCATTTCTATCTTCTAAAATATTTTGTAGTTTTCTTTGGCTAAGACTATATTCTTCCTTATTGCCTCTCCCAAGAAATGAATTAAGTTGAGTTTCAGACATTTATGGTATTTCTTGATAAAATATAAATATATGAATATTTGTAGTCCTTTGTAGTTGACCTATGTGGTGAGACATCACCTTATTTTTAATGTAACCATTCAAATTACCTGTGTCGCTTCATGGTGAAAAACCATTGATATGATGATTTGGGAGGTGCGCCCGACAAACTTACCTTCTTGATCCTTCTGTGGAATTCGTTAACACAAGTTTTGCATACAATATTTGAGTGAACACCAATTTGGATGTGATAAATTTAAGATTAAAATCCAAATTGAATATTTAATATCATGCGTACATTGTCATAGGTATCGGCGACATTTCATGTTCTAGAGAGCTTCATGCTTTTATTCCTTTCACTGAATGTTAAGTCATAGAAATTAGTGAATGAAAATATATGGAAATTGACCAAATAAATGAATAACAGTATACAATATATATAATAGTGGATATATAAATGATATTCGATTAAGTCCACACATTTATAAATAAATATATATATATATATATGTCTATATATATTGATAGCTATATAATAAAATCGACACTTTGTAACCTGAAAGGAGCCTTGCTATATATATATATATATATATATATATATATATATATATATATATATTGTAGACATTGAAAATTGGTCTAGGCTTGTAACTCTAATTTTCTTCATAATTGATATCTTCATTGTTATAATTAAATAATGTTAATTATTTGATTATTTTCTAAAAGTTGTTTGTCCTCTATTAATTAAATAACTTTAATTATTTAATTAATTCATTCTTTATCTTTATTCAATCTTGATTAATTAAATAAACATTATTTATTTAATGTCGCTAGTTAAGTTATCTTCTTTCTAAAAATTAAATAAATTGTTATTTAATTTACCCTCATCACATTTTCAATTATAATTAAATAATCATCTAAAATTATTTAATTATTCTTTAACCTTTTCTCTAGTCAATTAAATAAATCTTTATTTATTTAATTTAATCCTAAATTTTGAATGTTGAATTAAACAATTATTTAATTCATAAAAAGAATTATCTTTTGCATATTATTCTACAATTATATAATAACTTAGTTATCTAATTAGTCATTTACCACTTAAGTCGATATTTAATTAAATCAGTTAATTGTCTCTTGATTTAATATCTGATTATTTTTTACGAACAAACCTTCTGATTTAACCAGTCAGTTATCTAGTTTTATTCTTCTACATGCAAACTTTATTAATTAAATAACTTTATTTATTTAATTAATTCATTCGTGCATTTGAACAGACCGTTTCTTCTATGCTAATCTTTATCCTTTACATGCAATCATTATTCTTCTAAGTTTCAAACAGTTTCAACTAAAGATTAAATTATTATTTAATCTTAATCCCCACCTTTTATTCTTTATCACTCGCGTTATTATTGACACTAATTTGAATGCATGCCAAATCTTTCAATCTTAATCATAGGTCTATCTTTCAATCTCAGCATATCATTCAAAAATAAATTTTCTATAAATTGGCTTGACCTTCATCATTATTACCCCTCCCAAAATCTTATGACTTTTGGAAGAAATCAACTTTAGAATCTTTGATGTTTTTCTAATAACACTATCATGAGGCTATACTTTCACTTAAGAGAAATCTGAGGGCAATTACCATACAATGGCAAAATGCAACGTATATATTTGGTGAGATCTTTTTGTTGTTTATGCTTTTTACATTCCATTGTTCTTTGTTATTAGCATAGGTTTATATTTGAGTTTATTGCATTGTATTGCTTAATATTGCTTGTTTTCCTATGTTACATTGGTGAACCCGACATGAAGACATGGTCTTCGAAAAAAATTGTAGAAATTTTATTCTTTTTGTTGGTACAGTAGGAGTCGATGCATTTGAGGCACAAAATGACAACTGATCTCGTGAGCCACATATAAAGAATAAAATGATGCATCTAAATACTCACGATGCATTTTTGGCCTCGTGCAACACATTCAAGTGGTAAAATACGTGATGCATTTGACTGGTATAAAAAATAAATTGATGTCCGAATTCTGAATTTGAATTTTCCATTGCAGTTTTTATTATGACTAATTCAGAGTTTGTAGCGTGTGTTCTTGAGGAGCTAATATAGTGTTTGCATGATGTTTTGTAGAAGACAAATATACAAACAGTGTTTGTAGGATGATTGACAAAAAGAAAGATCAAAATACTAATGAATTGTTTTGGAAAATGTTTGTCGAAGATTATTTTGAAACAATTTTTTTGATTAGATTAGATCATTGTCATTTGGGCTTAAAATTAATCACTATCTATTGTGTTTGGTGCATTTGCACAATATGTTAGACTAAAACCCGATTCAATAATAGAAGTTTCCTCTCCCCTTGTGCACTTGTGTGATCTTGGGTGTAAGAGAAACTGTTATTGACTCTAGGAATTGGGCCTTCCTTGGTGGGAAAAAGTACTCACCTCAAGGTGACTCAAACTGGCAACAAAGCTTTTTAGCCAAGCTACTCTTGACTGGTATACAAATGTGAATCCTAATGGAAAAATTAGGATTACTGGTGCAAATTTTTTATGTAGAAAAGTTTATCTTGCCTCACACATAGCCACCTAAACGGGTGCCCTTATTAAGATCCAATTGTTTTTTGTTAACCAAAAACCTTCTATTTGTTGGTGCAAGAGGTTAGACCTCTGAAGCAATCTCACGTACTTGTGATTCTTAGTAGAGATGAAAAGTTTATCATGGAAGATTCATGGGAAATGAAGCTTGGATGACCCATAGAAGTGAGTGTCATGGAGGGGAGCCAGTGTGGTCAAGATTTTAATCATCCACTTTGAATAAGCATAACTGGGGAAACTCAAGTGAGAATTCAATAAATACTGTCATTGCCAGCCTTAGGATCATACTTATCTTTTGGAATTATAAATGTTCATGTTCATCAAACCTTAAACACCATGTTTTTTGATTGTCTTTTATTTGCCAAAATTTGATAAAAACATACTAATTTAAACCTCCAATTTACCAAAAAACCACATATGTTAACCAAAAAAACAAAATTTTCAAAACCAAGTCGCATCTATTTACCAGTAAACTGCATTTGTAAAACTGAGTTGCATCCGTTTACCAATAAACCACATATGTTATAGTGAGTCACATTTGTTTACTAGAACACCACATTTGCTATAATGATTCACATATGTCAACCTTGTTAACATCTCTGATACTAAAAACCCACATTTGAAAAATCCTATGACGCATCTGATATAGTGAGTCACATCTTCCTATCATGGACCCAAGCCAAATTTTACCAGTAAATAGTCTCTGAGAGTGAAAATTGCATCTAAAAAATCCTGTGACGCATTTGATATTGTGAGTCACATCTGCCTAATACAGACTTGAAACATAGTTTACCAGAAAACTACATATGACATGGAGAACCACATTTGATAATTTATGTGACACATCTATCATCCTAAACCGCAATTGTCTGATTACCAGAAAACCAAAATTCACTGTTATTCTGAAACCAAATAGTCACACTAGTCTCTAATTTATCTTGTCATAGTGACCTCTAAACGGAAACTAGAAATTTTTCTCATACTTTGCACAATTGCATCCTTTAGGTATCATTTAGCCATAATGATAGGCATCCTAGTTACAATTATTAGTTTCATCTTAGGAGTCTTTATTACCTTCAAATCGATCAAGCTTTTAGGAAAATCAATTTTGCAAACTTTAGAATAGGTCAACTTTCCATGCTTTGGATAAACCCTTGCTTCAACGAAACTATCATTGAACCTAGTCACATCAACATATCTTTTCCCATCTATGTGAATCCTTCCAGCTCATCAATCTAGTTTGGGAGCTAACCTTGTCTTTTGGTCCTAGTCCTACATAGGTCCTTTGAAAAAACTAAATTGAAGCTTTGGTTAAACTTTAGGTGGTTGGTAACCTCTTTTTAGGATCTCCCAAAATTGATTACTTTCAAAAAGCTTGCTTACACTTTTGCATACTTAGACATGGTCATCCTAGGATAACATCATTTTAGATACTCCTTATTTTCCAGAAAATACCAAAAAAATAGTTGCATTCATTCCTTATATCTAGAAAATCCCAAAAACATAGACTAGAATCATACCATCCATAGACTTAGTTTTTGTATCACTTGCACTTTGAGCTTATCTTACATGGTTGAAACAAGGTCCAAAAAGAAAGAAAGAGAAAATATGGCTGATCCAAATGACTTCATCAATCCATTTTCAAATCCCCCATCAGGGACATCGAGACCTCACAAAACTTTGTTAGACAAATTTGTCACTGGTAAACCACAAGGACGCATTGTAGTTAAAGATTTAGATGCTACTGCACAAGACCCATTTGCCTCTTTCATATATGAGTACTTAGCAAATGATCCTCAATGATACTTAGCAAAATTTCTAGCTGAAGGTGCCATGTTACCTCCTAGATTTGACATCCATACCTTCCAAACTGCATCTACCCAAGGGGAAAACACGACAACTACTAGTGCCACTATCCCTCAAATAATTGCAGCTATACCATTTGGAGTACCTAAATAGAGTGTCACAATAGTACACACATCCCCATTTGGTACATCAAGCATGACACAAGGCCTAAATTTTACCATAGGAGCATCATTGTCAAATCCCTTTGGTACCCATACTAGAAGTAAAAGGCCTAAAGTTGGCACAAACACAAAAACTACAATACCAAGCATCAACATCACTAGTGCTATACCTAAGACAACTATAATACCAAGAATTCATGTCACTAGTGCCATACCACAGATAGGGGTCTCACAAATAGGAAACATACCCTCCATCCAACATGGAAGCCAACCCATTCCTTTGCAAAACATCCCCATTCTAAATCAATCAATTCCAAATCAAAACCCATTCACTCAAATTCCAAACCAAAACCCATTTTCTAACATTCAAAATCAAAATCCACCCTTTATACTGAAACTTTACCAAAATCCTTCAAAAAATGTTGGATTCCAAAACACTTACATAGACCCCAACAATCCAACTAACACATCATTGACACAAGTGGATGTTCTATAGAAACAAATGCAAGCCCTTCAAACACAGATGGATAATATGGTGGTGTCTAGCAAGAGGAATTTTTCAGCAAAGGACTTATGTCCATTTCCCTTCGATAAAGCGCTATACATGACACCTTTACCACATGGGCATGTTATACCAAACCTGCCTAAATATAATCGAAAGCACAATCCTATTAAACACATAAGGGAATTTTCCATGATGTACATAGATGTCACATATGACCCCACCTAACTCATGAGACTATTTTTGCGGAGCCTTATTGGAATAGCACTTGAATGGTTTGATCAACTTCCATATGGCATAAGATCATGGGGAGAACTTGCTAAAAAGTTTATTGAACATTTCGCCTTCAACATTGACAATGAGATCACCATAGCAACCTTGTGTCATACTACACAAGAGAAAGGAGATAACTTCATCACCTTCTTCTAGAGATGGAGAAGTATAGCCCGTCGATGCCCTGTTGAAATACCTGAAAAATAGAAAGTCACCATATTCCTAGAAAATCTCAATTCAAAATTGAGAAGTGACTTAAGAGTACATTGTTGCACTTCTTTTTTGGAACTAGTGGAAAATGGAATTATACTAAAAAAAGGTCTCATTGAAAAAAGTGAACTTAAGATTCCAAAAAAAATCCAAATGTACAGAATACCCCTAATGACAAAAACAAGTTTTGGTCTCAAAACAGAAACGTTACCAATGATGGGATTGTTGATGCTAAAACCCTTCAAGCAGGACCAGTCATTACACTTAGAGGACATAGCCCCTCTACCAACATACTCAACACTGTCAATAAAACTCCCAAAAATATCCAAAATACCGAACAACCACAACAACAAAGGAGGTTTCCAAAATGCGAGTTCACTCCCCTAGGGGAACCAATCGAATCAGTCTTCAAATAACTATTTCAACACAACCTCATATAGCTTCAAGAGCCAAGAAAATATGATCCAGGACAATTTAAAACCTTTTGGTGGGATGAAAATTCCTTTTGTGATTTCCACTAGACTAAGGGACATAGCCTACAAAATTGGTGACAATTGAAGAACATCATATAGGATCTTGTCGAGAACAAAACTATTGAAGTTAGTGGATATAAATAGACATCTTCAAACACTGATCACAAGGTCTTTGATGATCCATTACATGACCATGGGAAAGTAAAATCCCCTAGTTTGGGAAATAAGACCAATACTTTGGCCAACTATGCAAATTTCAAGTATGATTATAACCATGGCCCAATCATAAATCTCATTTGAGCCGCTGATGAGCATGTCAACACGATTACCATAAAGAAAACTTCTGAGTGTCTTGTCAACACTCACCAAACCAAGATAACCATCCAAGGCCCTAAATCATAGCAACAACCATAGTCCTCCAAGCCTTAGTATAATTTACTTGACCAGTTGGGAAAGACCCCAACACAAATCTCTATCTTGGAACTTTTGCGTATTTCACCCGACCACCAATCTATTATAGACAAGGCTTTAAAAAACATGATTGTCCCTAAGAACCTTGATGTCAATCATTTCCAAGAGATGGTAGGATACCTAACCAATGATCATCATGCTACCTTCTTTGAAAAATATTATGCAACTGAGAAGACAATCCATAATGACCCTCTGCACCTTGAAGTCCTTGTTCATAAAACAAAAGTTAGAAAAGTCTTGGTAGATGGAGAAGAAGGGTTGAATCTTTGCACCTTGAAACTGGTTAAGGCATTAGGCTTCTTAGAGGCATATTTGGACACCACTAAAAGCATTGTCATTAAGGCATATGATGACAAAGAGCGATCATCAAAAGGAGTTGTAACACTCCCCATTAGAATTGGTCATGCGGTTATGGATACCAATTTCCAAGTCTTGGATCTCGTCCTCCCATATAACCTTTTACTTGGTAGACCATGGATACATGTTAGGAAGGAAGTCCCTTCTACTTTCCATCAATGTCTTAAATTCCCATACAATGGCACTAAGATCACAATAGATGGTGATCCCGATCCATTCCAGTATTGCACTAACCTATGAAGGATACCCCAATGCCAAGTTCCTGTAAACCAAGAAGCTTCATTATCTAATTCATCCCACTATGTCAATCCATCCACTCTTTCCAAAACATCCACTTCACAATCATTACCTTCCACTCCTAAGGTCGAGATCCAAGATAAGGGTTGTGGAGAGTATCATATGAAAGCATCTTATTGTGTTAGCCATCTGGTTCCTCCTAAATCATACAGTTTACCAATAGAAAATAGGAGACAATCAGTGGTCACCATACACATCCCTCCCATGATCAATTTCACAAAATGGGGAGAATTAAGTAAAGAAGCTATAAATGAAGAAGATGCGGCCTCTTGGTTATACAAAGAAGATAATGAAGAATCTCCTTCACCTACTTAGATACCCACAGATCAATATGGGAAAGGTTTCAAGATAATGCAAGACAAAGGATATAATGGACATAGCAGGTTAGGGTTACATTAGAATGAGAGTACTGAACCTATCATTATCTCTAAATGGCCGAAAGGCCTAGGGCTTTGGTTTCAACCACTCCATATTGGTGTTTCTAGTACCACATTTCCTTTACAAGAGGAAGTAAGTGCTTCTAAAGTTATTGAGACATCCAATGATCCATCTGACCAACCCTACTTTGATTCCCCCAACTCTAACAAATATGAGTGGGATTCCCTTTCCTCCACCTCTGTTATGGACCTCAATAAACTATTTGGGGAACTTGATAATATGCTTAAATCCTCACAAAATCCACCAAATTCTTGTGCACAAATGACTTTGACAAAAGAGGAATGGTTCAAACATTACTATTGGGAATCCCTTGATCCTGCCTCTTGGGAACCTGAAAAATCCACTTTTGATAACCAAACCTTGACAATAGGCCCATCTCAGAGTCTACCTATTCCCAAGAAAAAGAGTAGAGAGGATTTGGTAAGAAAATTTTGTGACTATGTCAACAACTTATCCTTTACCTTGACCCCATTGAAATTTGATACTTCCAATGATGACATGCCCTTAGTATATGCCCAACTTATTGATTGGGATAAAAAAGACAACCTCGTCTTAGATATCTTTGAGAATGATGAAGCAATAGCTGAGTTCTTGGGACTACAAGAAGGCATACCTAGTGGTGACCATAAGGTTGGATTTACCATAGACTTGGATAACATGGCTTATTTTGGGGAATCTGTTTAACCCTCCAGTCACAAAAATAAGAAAAATAATGAAAAAAAATGACAAGTCCCTTGGTGAAAATCAAAAGGAACCTTTGGATGATGAAAAAGAAAAAAATAAGGACCTATCCAAGGGCGAAAACCTCTTTGAGGCACCCAAGGATGGAGGTTTGAACATTCTCCCTGTTGCTCAAGAAAATTCACCAATGTCGATTGAAGAATCTGTAGAGATCAACATAGGCATTGAAGAGAATCCTCGGCTAATCTATTTTGCAGCATCTTTGACAAAAACAAAGCAACCTAAATTTCATAAATTCTTCAAACAAAGATAGATCAAATTTGCATGGTCATATGCCAACATGCCTAGAATGGATCTAGAAATGGTATTACATCATTTTCCATTACAACTAGGTGTTAAACCAGTGAAGCAAAAATTAAGAAAAATGCACCCACAATTGCTTTATTAGTCAAAGTTGAACTAAAGAAACTGTTGGACGTCGGCTTTATCAGATCAATTGACTATGCAGACTAGATTTCCAATCTTGTACAAGTGATAAAACTAATAGGGGGCATCTGCATCTATACAAACTTAGGAGATATAAACAAAGCATGTCCTAAAGATGACTTTCCTTTATTGAATATTGACATGATTGTGGACTTAATAACATGATATGAAATGTTATCCCTTATGGATGGTTTCTCGAGATATAATCATATTAGAATCACACTTGAAGACCAACATAAGACATCTTTCACTTGTCCATGGGGAACTTGCTATTGGAACATCATTCCCTTTGGACTTAAATGCTAGAGCAACCTATCAATGCACCATGGCAACTATTTTTCATGACCTCATACACACTCTCATGGAAGACTATGTGGATGATCTGATAGCTAAATCATTGACAAGGGATGATCATTTACAAGTCTTAGATAAGATTTTTCAAAGACTAGAAAAATACAAAGTGAGATTAAATCCAAAGAAATGTGTATTTGGCATGAAATCAGGAAAACTTCTAGGATACATCATTTCTAGAAGAGGCATTGAAGTGGACCCAACAAAAGTGAAAGCTATAATGGACATGCCGCCACTAGCCAATATAAGTCAACTAAGGACACTACAAGGGAGACTACAGTCTATCATATGGTTCATAGTGTAGTTAGCAGATGAAACACATCCCTTCCAACATCTACTTAGAAAAGGGGTACCATTTGTATGGATAGGTAAATGCCATGAATATTTTCAACTAATCAAGGATTACCTACTCACACCACCAGTGTTAATGCCATCTATTGAGGGATGACCATTACTTCTTTACATTTTAGCAACCGCATTAGCACTAGGAGCCTTGCTTGCACAAAATGATAATGAGGGTCATGAAAGGGCAGTATACTATATCAGCTGCACTTTGGTAGGTTATGAGCTAAATTATAGTACCATTGAATGTGCTTGTCTTGTAGTAGTTTTTCTACTCAAAAGCTTAGGCACTACATGTTAAATCACCAAACAATGTTGGTCACAAAGATAGATCCTTTGAAATATCTCCTTAGCAAAACAACATTAACATGATGATTGACCAAATGGGTAATGGTACTCAGTGAATACGATATCCGACATGTAGAAAGAAAAGCTATAAAAAGACAAGTTATTGTTGACTAGTTGGAAGACACACCGATTAAGGCATATCATCCTCTAGTTTTATATTTTCCTGATGAGTTCATCTTCACTTTTGACATGGGAACGACATGGAAGTTATACTTTGATGGGTCCCACATAAATCATTGCTTAGGGGCTAGCATATTGTTGATCACACCACAAGGTGACACTATTCCTAAGTCATTCAGAATTTATTTTCCATGTACCAATAATATAGTAGAATATGAGGCTCTTATAACAGGACTATGAATGGAAATCAAATCGAAGATTAAGCACCTACAAGTTTATGGTGATTCTTAGCTGGTAACCTGACAAGTTAATGATGACTATGAAACCAAAGACAAAAAGCTTTCCCCATACAAGTGGATGGTAGATAGTTTGAAAAAATATTTTGACAAGATCATCTTTCATCAAATACCTCACATTTAGAATAGGGCAGCAGATGCCATGGCAACTGTTGCTTCACTCTTGGACATACCTAGCAACGTGCCTAATTTTGAGTTTTTGGTAGAGCAAATTTTAGTCCATGCCTTTGACATCCTAGATTCAGAGATGGTGTGTGAGCTTGTTGGTCCCAATTCCCTATGGTACAAAGACATATATGATTTCCTCTATGCAAAAATTCTACCCCCTGACCTCTCCAACAACCAACGTAGGACATTTATCCATAATTTAGCTAAGTATACCATCATCGAAGGTACCCTTTATAGACACGCCCTAAACAATACCTTGTTGAGATGTCTCAATATTGAAGAAGTACAAGTGACCTTGCATGGGGTATATGAGGGTATATGTGGATCCCATTCTAGCGGTCTTACCTTAGCCAAGAAGATTATGAGATTGGGCTATTATTAGCCTATAATGGAAAAGGACTCATATGTCTTTGTCAAGAAATTTTGACAGTGTTAGATACACAAAGACTTGATACATGCACCATTATAGGAGCTCCATCCAATAACATCACCATGGCCCTTTTCCCAATGGGGCCTCAATCTCATAGGTAAGATACATCCTACATCATCCAATGGTCATAAATTCATCATTACTGCAACTAAATACTTTATGAAGTGGATTGAAGCTATTCCTATGACCTATATTACCGACACACATATATTTCTAAGTTTATCCTTAACTATATAATTTGTTGGTATGGTGTTCCTCAATCCATAATAACAAATAATGACCACCCATTTAAAAACCAAAAAGTCTGTCATCTCTACGAAGAATTCCATATCCAACACCACTTTTCCACTCCTTATTACCCACAGGCTAACGACCAAGCTAAGGCATCTAACAAAACAATCCTCAGAATCCTTAAAAAGACTGTCAATGATGCTGGTCATGATTGGAATTTACAAATTAACCCTGCCTTATGGGCTTAACGTACAAGCATCCATAATCCCACTGACACCACTCCATATTCCTTGATATTCAGTTCTAAGGTCATCTTGCCTATTGAGGTTGATATTCCTTCTCTAAGGGTATCTTTGAAAGGACATATTGACGATGAAGAGCATCTTGTGTCAAGACTATGTGAGCTAGAGTTCCTGGATGGATGAAGAAAAAAGGCACTAGATCACCTCCAAGCATATCAAAATCATCTTCACCACAGCTACAACAATAAATTATTGAATCAAAATTTTAAAATTGGTGACCTAGTCTTAATGGAAAATCCAAAGAATCAAGTAGAAAGAGAAAAACAAGGAAAGTTTGAACCAAACTGGTTAGGACCCTACATTGTCACATAAGCCTTTGAATTAGGAGCATATCAACTCTCTACTCTTGAAGGTGGACCATTATCAACACCAATCAATAGCCTTTGTCTAAAGAAGTTCTATGCATAGCTTCTGAGAGCCTTGTCTTAATCATCAAAAATAGAAAAAAATAGAAAAAACAAAAAAATCGTTACCTAGGTGAAAACCTGGAAAACAATCATCTTGGTAACATAAAAAAAAAAAAAAATCAAGAAAATAGTAAAGAGAAATAAGTCATCCAATAGTGAAAACTACTTTGGTGGCACTTTGGATAAGTACCATGGTGAAAACCTGGCAAACAGGCACCTTGTGTAGTCGACTCTACTTCTTTGTTTACCATCATTCCAATTTGAATTTTCGATCATATCACCTATCTTTCCTATTCATCACCTGTACATACCATTCATAATAAATTGTTTTCCTTTCCATAACTTGGAATGATTGACATCGAGCATACTTTGTATCCCCATTCCATCAAATTCATAATAAATTGGTCTTATACCCGACTGGGGGAAAAAACTTCATTTGGTTTTTATAGTGACTATTTTGAAGACGTAAAACCATAAAAAAACTCCAAAAACATCACAAAATGTCCTAATTTTTTTTTAAAAACATCATAAAACTTCAAAAAGACAAAAAAATAAAAAACTTTCAAAAATCCAAAAACAGAGTCAGAGTCAATCACACCAATTAGTCTTTGTCATTGTCAAACTACATTGCCTTTGTGACTGGATGTAGGCAAGGCCATCTGCCAATGTTCCCCCAAGGCATTAAGTCAGTCCTTTTAGGTTTGTCTATATAAAATCATGACTCAATCCATTTTTCTATAAGACAAGTTCATTGGTCGTGTCGAACTACAGGGTCTCTACGTGTAAAACATAGGCAAGGCCATCAATTGATGAGCTCTCAAGGCCACACTAGGTTAGTCCATTAGGGTTCGTCACATTTACTATCACACACATCTCATATTTGTAAATCAATCAAATCTTTTTAGTTAGTATTGATGGTCAAGGTCTAGTTGAACTACGAGGTCTCTGCATGTATAACATAGGTAATGCCATCAATCGATGAGCCCTTGAGACTGCACTAGGTTAGTCCTTTAGGGTTCGTCGTGTTAGTCAAAATAATTCAAAATTTTTTGTCAAGAACAAAATATTGTCAGAACATCAAATACAAGTCATGCATCAACAAAACAAACAAGTCAACAAGGTCATCAAGTGAAATCAAACAAATTGCCAAAGCAATAACAAAAACAATCAAGCTATGTCTTAAACAGGATGTGTCCTTCCTAAAAATAGACATGCTCATTTAGTCAAACAATCATCATTGCCATATACAGGTGGTCACATGATCAAAACCAGACTCAACATCTTATACGGTACATGTCTTTATGAAACTAGGCTTATTCATGCCTTATACAGATAGCCACGCAATCGAAACCGGACTCAACATCTTATACAGTATGTGTCATTCCTAAAACTAGGATTTATCAATCAATCATCTTATCAATCTCCTAGACAATTAAACAACAAATAGATCAAATTTTGGAAAATATTTTTATTGGATGTTGACATTATGGCTTGTTTTGTCTTATCTTTTCATTTGGCTTTATATTTGAGTCTGATTACTAGCTTTCTCAAGGATGTCCCATGAAGGATTTAGAGAAGCAATGATGTATCATGACTCTTTTTCTTTGACTATTGTTTGTCGACTGTCATTTGGATTTATCTTTGAGTCACTTTACTATCCTCCTCGAGGATTTCCCATGAAAGATTTAGAGGAGAAATGATGTCTCATGACTTGTCTTTTATTTGTTTGTTGTCTGTGGTTTGTCTTGAAAAAAATACTGGGGCAACTTTTCCCTTAGTATGAGTTAGGACATTCCTTGTCTGTGACTGTCTATTTTTAGTAGGTGGATGACCTTGCACACCTTGGTTTAGCTCATGTCATGGTGTTTGTTATCCATTTGTATTAGTTACCACCCAATGATGATTTAATGCAAGGCCTATTGTGTTTCAGCAAAACATCGAAGATTTTTAATACTAACACCCATGTCTTTTATGTTACTTTTCATGTTTTTTGCACTAACATTTCTTCTTTCATGCATTATGATAGAGTCTAGTGACACACAAAAAAATAAAATAAAACATCCTGCATATGCATTCATGTTAGAAACATCATTTAGACATTGTCATACATATATACATAGTCAACCATACATATATGTTGCATTTAAAAAAAAAAATATACATGTCCATCGCATCTAGGAATCCATAACATAACATGCATCCATCATCATAAATTGTATAACATTCACATGGAATTGTAAATACATATATCACATTGCATCTCATAATCATAAATGCATACATGACAACCATATATACCATAAAAATAAATACATACATCATCATATAGAATCAACATCACATCATAGGCTGCATCAACATCATAAAGTAAATACTGGAATCCATAACACATGCATAAATAGAAGACTACATAATCATATATAGAACTGCATATCATATAAATCTCCACCAAAAATGATATATAGCACTCAAAAAGTGTCACATCACAATGTCATAATGTATCTCTAAAAATGGAGCTCGCAAGATTTATAATCAAAATACAATGTCTACAAATAAATATAACATGTCCCTAGGCTGAAATTCCATTACTCCCATATGGAGAATGAGGAGGTGATTGATGCAGAGGTGTTGATGATCGCTATGTAGAAGGGGGCCTATCATATGGTCCTGACCTATGAGGTCCTATGACACCCTTTGTGCTCTAATATTTGTTGTGTGACCTGCTGCGTGATCTACTGCTATGCACCTGTGAATAACTAGGATCCCGTCTCTCGGGTGGTACCTCTTGCTCGTACAAATATCTATAGTATCTCTCTCTATCACCGGCCCTAACCAAGTCCCAAGTGAAAGCATCAACTAGTCTAGTGCATAGAGCTCTTAACTCCACAAATCTCTACTCAGTCTCCTATCTCGTGCTACTGCCTGATCCCTCTCCAAATAAGCATTGTCTCTCCTCATCTACATCGCATTCCATTTCACTTTCATAGCTATGACTTTCTCCTCGAAGGCCTCTACTAGGCCTATAAATCAGCTACCCACTAATCAATGGGACCCTCCTCCTCTCATCGTCACCTCTCTCCCTCATCAACATCCCACTCCTCAACAATCATGTCTTGGAGCTCTCTCTCTTGATCCCCCATCTCCTCCTCATCATTCTGATACCCTACCAATAGACCAAGGGAATCTATCTTTGTCTCCTCCTCAATGGCCTCCTCCTTAGCATGCTCCTCACTAACAACCTCCTCTACAACATGCTTCTATCCTCCACCCATATCCAACATAGGTACATCCTCTCTCTCCCCCTCCTCCTCACCGAAAGGTGACAAATCTCTACCTTAGCCTCTACTACCTCAGTGACCTCGTTGACCTCCCCTCCCACCTCCTCCTCTCCCATCATCACCTCCATCACCTCTACCACCTCTACCACCTCTCCTGCCACCACACCGGCCCCGTGTTCCTATCCCTCGCTGCTCTACAAGTGTTGCCTCATTAGGATCTATCAAAGGCATAGGCCTATGCTATGCCCACTAGACATCATATGCATCTATTGTCCCCAGATTTGTAGCTCCACCCCTCCAACACCACTATATAGGATTTAGTGCATCTATGTATGCCTCTGTTGTCACTACATGAATCTGTGGCCCCCATAGAGGAACCTCCCTAGAAGATCTAGAAAACTTGGCTCTGCCTTGCTGCACATCCTAAACCTCACCAAACTGTCAAAGAAGTCTGTTTGGTAGGTGTCTCTCAATGATATGAACCATAGAAATAGTCCTCTCAATAAAATATCATGTTTGTCAACATAAAGACCAGTGTCGATGCTCATCATGCCATTGCGCATAGTCCATGTATGGCCTCCATATAAATTGAACAAGAGTGTCAAAAGTATGCCTCTAGTATCCAGTATCCCCAAGATGAGTCTGGATGATGGTGCCAGCATAATGAAAAAACATATAGAGACCTATCATCTAGATCAAATACAATAGGAGGCAGGAAACAACAATGTTCTCCCACACCCAGATCATCAAAAGAGTAGTACCACAACTCATAGACTATGCCTCCCTATACGCTATATCATGTAAGTGGAAATATAACATCACAAGTAGACAAAGTCCCCATGTATATACAACCTATCTCTCTAACTTCCCTACCAACATCTCACCCCAACCCATAGGAAATCCATGCCCTCTACAGTCTAGTAGAACAATCCCACCAATCAATGTGCACAACATAGAATATATACACTCATATCTCTCTACCAGTATGTGCCATCTGATCTCATAATGCTTGATCCCGAGCTGTCTGATGTCATCATGTCAATAATAACGAGTGATCTCACTATAACCCCTTTGGGTACCATAAAGGACCCTCTCGTCCTTGATAGACAATTGAAGAATCCTATAGACATCTTCTAAGGTCACAATAGCCTCTCCTATAGGCAAATGGAACGATGATGTCTCTGAGTTCCATCGCTTACAAAGTGTAGTCAGTAGCCCTCAGTTTTCTTTAATAGTGGGCATAAAGGTCACATGATGCAATCCAAGATACCATATCATCCATCTCTCTCCACTGCGCAACTGGTCCCACAACTCGTATGTCATTGGGCTTGACTCTCAAGTGTATATCAGATCCAAAGTAACCTGCAAATGCATAACAAATACCTTGTGTCAGAAATATAAAGGCAATTTTTACATCACAAAAATTTAAAATTTTTGATAGGAAAATGTGTCACTTTATAACAAATCCATTCCAAAATTGCACATGCGTCATTTAAACCAACAAATTCATCACAGTACTTTAAATGCGTCATTTAACCACACATATTTGTTATAATAATGCACATGTGACGAAGGAGAAAACACATGCAAGCAACTATGTAGGTGCATTACAAAAATGCAAATGCGTTGCACAAAAAGCACAAGCAAACAATCATGCATATGCGTAACATCAAATGTGGTGCACTATAATACATGCAACATTGAACTAAACAAATACAACTTGGAACTACAAATGTGATGCAAAAGAAAACAAATGTGTTGATTCACCTATATGCACAAACAAGCCTAGATGTATTTTTACAAATGCATCATATCGCGACCAAATGTGTTGCATACGAATGCATTTTCATCACACACGAAGTGAAACGTTTGAAAATTAAATTTTAATAGCCTAAAAATGTGTGAAAAATCAAATTTCAAAAGATGGTTTTGTTGTACATACCAGGGGTCCTGTGTCAACTGGTCGTCTGAAGGTCCTAACTCGATAACTATGTTACTCAGTGTAATGAACGAGTGGCATTTTTTCTGAGTGCTCTAGAGAAAATCAAGGTTTTCTAAACTTAAGGGGTGCAAATGAATTCATTTTCCAACCAAATCCTATTTATACCTAGGGTTTTTGGAGGGTTTTTCTCACACCTTGTGTACTGGGCGCAATTTTTACCAACTTCAAATGATCATTTCACTTACCAGACCTCACCGAAACTGATTTTTGTTGCCACCATCAAACTTCTGGCTATCAAATTACCTAATCGGGACAATTTCCAAAATTCGTCATTTTTCTCGAGGGGGCATACCCTTGCCTATTTCACACTGGGGCATGAATGGGGAATATTTTTTTTTATTCTTTGACATAAATGCCAAAATGACATTATGTCAAAGAGGGGCAAACTGTAGACACTGAAAATTGGTCTAGGCCCATGACTCTAATTTTCTTCATAATTAATATCTTCATTGTTATAATTAAATAATGTTAATTATTTGATTATTTTCTAAAAGTCATTTTTCCTCTATTAATTAACTTTAATTATTTAATTAATTCATTCTTTACCTTTATTCAATCTTGATTAATTAAATAAATATTATTTATTTAATTATGTCGCTAATTAAGTTATCTTCTTTCTAAAAATTAAATAAATTGTTATTTAATTTACCCTTATCACATTTTCGACCATAATTAAATAATCATCTAAAATTATTTAATTATTCTTTAATCTTTTCTCCAATCAATTAAATAAATCTTTATTTATTTAATTTAATCCTCAAATTTAAAATGTTGAATTAAATAATTATTTAATTCATAAAAAGAATTATCTTTAGCATATTCTTCTATAATTAGATAATTGCTTAGTTATCTAACTAGTCATTTACCACTTAAGTCGAGATTTAACTAAATCAGTCAATTATCTCCTGATTTAATATCTAATTATTTCTGACGAACAAACCTTCTAATTTAATCAGTCAGTTATCTAGTTTTATTCTTCTGCGTGCAAACTTTATTAATTAAAAAACTTTAGTTATTTAATTAATTCATTCGTGTGTTTGAACAAATCGTTTCTTCTATGCTAATCTTTATCCTTTACATGCAATCATTATTCTTCTAAGTTTCGAACAGTTTCAACTAAAGATAAAATTATTATTTAATATTAATCCCCACCTTTTATGCTTTATCACTCGCGTTATTACTAACACTAATTTGAATGGATGTCAAATCTTTCAATTTTAATCATTAGTCTATCTTTCAATATGAGCCTGTCATTCAAAAATATTTTTTTTATAAATTGGCTTGATCTTCATCATTATTACTCCTAAAATCTCAAGACTTTTGGAAGCAATCAACTTTAGAATCTTCGATGCTTTGCTAATAACACTATCATGAGGCTATGCTTGCACTTAAGAGAAATCTGAGGGCAATTATCGTACAACAACAAAATGGAGGACAATTGAGGTTATGCATGGAATTACATAGATATTTGGTGAGATCTTTCTATTATTTATGCTTTTTACATTCCATTGTTCTTTGTTGTTAGCGTAGGTTTAGATTTGAGTTTATTGCATTGTATTGCTTAATCTTGCTTGTTTTCCTGTGTTACACATATTTATATGTATATAGATACATACATACGTACATACATACACACACACACACACACACATATATACACACACACTCTTGTATATGAGTAACCACAGGTATGGTATGTATAAAAGAAAAAAAAACATGTATATGTTTTAAATTCAATAATGCTATTTTTACTATTGGCTTATTATGATAGAAAAATGAATGTATCATAGGGAGATTTAAATATAGAAGAATTTAATGTATTTGTAAGTTGAATAGATAGAATGTTAGTCTATATAGAGATAAATTATTCTTGGCCTAAGATAGAAATTTAGAAAAATGCAATGGTTACATTATTAATTTAGCTTGCATTCTTGTTTAATTCTTTAAATGGAGTTATTCTATGAATTAAGTTAGAAAGTAGTGAAGTGGGATATTTGTGAGTTTTTGTTCAATGTCTAAATTCTTTGTGTATTAGGAGTCTTCCAAAGGCTAGGGGGAAATTCTCTTCTTGATGGAAATTTTGATAAATCTTGGTGATGGTTGGTTTCATATTGAATGTGTATATGATGATGTTTAGCCTTGCACAGTATATTCATCAATGTGGTTGGAACTTGTGTGCAGGAAATGAGATTTTGTGATTGTGCAAGTTGGCTTTCTCCTTGATTTCATTGGGTCTCCTAGTTTCTAGTAGGGGAGTGGCTCTCAATGGGGGCTGATGCACAAAGTGGTGTCAGGGTAACCCATGTGAGAGTTTGGTAATTAAGTGATAACTTAAAATGCATTAGGGGGTTGGGTAGTAATCATACAAATCAAGATAAGTGAATGCCTCACTCATGGCTCAAGTGGTCATTTAGGCTTGAGATGAGTTGAGAAGGCCTAGAATGACAAGATCAACTTCTTCCTCCCCATGAGAGGTATGTTGATTCTGCATAGGTTTCTATGGGGGCTAGAGATCGATAGAGGCTACTAGGGTAACCTAGGATGAGATCCGGGGCCTAGGAAGATTTGCCTGGGTAACCCATAGCAAACTATGTGATGGCACTCCTACGACAACCTAGTATTCCCTTGTCTCTTGTCTCCCTTTGATGTTGTGTGCCTTTGGAAGTGGTGTTACTATCGTGTGATGTTGTACTGTACTTGTGTATTGGAATTGTGTTGTCTTTTGTCTCTTGACTGTTTTGTGGTGGGACCTTAATGCTATCTCCTAGCACAAGGGGTGGACCTTAGGGTTCCACATGGTCAGGCGGAATGTTCCTTGTAGTCCATTGGTTTCCCTCACTTTTATCATGTTTGTGGTCACTTCTCTTGGATTTGAAGACTTTTGTACTTGTTCTAGTTCATGTGGATTATTATTCATGTACTTGTATTGAACCATAAATCTATTGTATCATGTATTATACTTTTGATGTACTATCCTCACATGTATACAAGGAGACATTGTTATTCTAATGTAACGATGTAATAATGTAAATAAATGATGAACTTTCTTATGTAATGGAAAATGTAAAAGATGCTATTGTATATGTTAGTTAAATGGATTAATTCTAAATGATCTTTATTGAACATGTGTTATGGTTATTTCATATTGATTGTTCAATTAAATGAGATAATTAAATGTAATTTCATATTGTTGATGAAATTGGTTTATTGTAATGTTTTTCTATTCTTGCTAGTGTAGTTAATGGTAATTGAGTAGCATAGTCATAAACCATAGAGGACTTATATTAGAAAACAAACTATTGATTCATCTTCTATGTTGTGAATATTGCATTTACAAAAAAAAAATCCATTTTAGGTGTTTAGTGTGTTGTCCTCTAGGGTTTCGTGGTGGAGCATTACAACACCATACTCAATAACTGTTCTTAATTGAATTTCAATTATAAATTCATTAAGAATAAGTCTAATAATAAAATTCTACCTTGTGGAAGAAACAAAAATGTGTTTTTCACTAGAAGAGGTTGGCATGACCTATAATCACTCCTATGAATCCACTTCATACTCAACTTAATAATGCACGACCCAAAAAGCATTAGGTCGACACCACACAACAAAATTGGTGAAGCAACAAATGAATGAACCAACTATTAATTCAAAACTTGACATGTGAACCACCAAATCATTTTAAACTAGAAGTGCACCCACATTTGACATCTTCAATAACTTCCTAAAATCCGCACAACATAATGATCATCCACGGTGGAATGCAGAGTATTCTAACGTGAACTCTACAACTATAATTATGTCTCTTCTTAGCATGTTACTCTATCATCAATATCTTCTGATACGAAAAAAATACAACCCTAAAACTTTGGATATAGAATCCTTCAACACATACCATTATCACCTCAAAATTATATGACAAGATATTGCAATGCGAAGTAGTGCCGACCATAAAATTGAAGCTCTATTACATCACCATCTTAGTTTGGAACTTATCCAACTTCCCCAAGGAACAATTGGTCTTCTTTGGACTATATACATACTAATGAACCATCATTTATATAATGGGTTGCCATAAATGACACCATACTTCACCATGCTCATGTTTCCAACTGTGACATGATAGATTTGGGTCTTGAACTATCCTGTTTAGGACTAGAATCAAGTAAATTCAATTGAAAGAGTGTTTATGGAATGAATGGTTATGTGCTTCAATATCTCATCCACACATTTCCTTGATGCATACTTAGGTTGGTGTGCACCTACGTGCAAATCATTTTGGATCACATTGAATTAAGTGTTAAGATTGTTTTTTGTTCTATCTATCCTTGAGATAGGACTACATTATGCTTTGGTGGCAGACTAGTTGAATTCATTGTTTATTTTCTTCTTGACTGACCTAATTGAAGAATTAAAGTGTTGTAGTGGATATAAATGTAAGATCATTTCAGATGCAACATGAAGAGTAGTGTAAAAGTGTGAAAAAGTGTGTTTGCGAGCTATATTGAATATCCAATAGAGATAGTACTAAATATTGTGAAAGGAAAGATAAATTGAGCTTGAATGCCTCAATCAATAAAGAGTTGTGTTGACAATATTTGTAATTGGGTATGTACAGGATCATGATGGGCCAAAACGTGGTGATATGATGGGTATGTGTAGGGTATGTGGCTGACGACTTTTTTTACCCAAAATTGATGAAATAAAAAGGGTTTTTAAAAGAGATTCATAGATCTCCACCAATATAAATTATGCTTTACTTTGAATTTAATAAATAATTACTATTCATTTTCTATTTCAATTATGACTAAAGTCTTGATTGATAGGCTGATTGAAAAACATCTATAGCTTTCAAAAATATCACATTTTTTGAATCTGAAACATGTGTCACATTCTATGCTTTGCATACTATAGGATTAAAAAAATTGAATTTCACAAAGTTTTGACCAAGTTAAGGTGGTCAAACATACGAGTTTTTATATTTTTTAAAATTTGTAATTAAAAAATCATAATTAATTATTTACGTGGAAAAAAATTACAAAAAAATATGCATCACATTGGGACATGTGTCCTCTACTTATACCTAAAATCTTATAAAAATATATTATCATTTTATTGTAGTTAGGATGGTTAGACATAGATCTACTTCTTAGTTTTTCCCTAAAATTTATGTGCTACTACATTGAAATTTCAAATTTTCACCAAATAGATTTAAAAAAAAAACATAGTAGTTTAGAAACTACATTCAATTTGCTACAGATTCTATTCTTACATATTTTTGAAATAATATAGATAACTTATTCAAATTTTTACGTCAAGTTGCCTAACTCTAATTTTTCTAATTTTTTTACCACTTAAGGGCCTATTTTTTCCATGATGATCCTACACATACCCAATTCTCTTATAAATATTTTGTATTCTACTTTGAGATATTGAATCTCATTGGTTCCTCTATATCTTGCTCTTATAGTTGGTTGGTACGTCAATGTTACAAGTACTTTTTGTATCTTTCTCTAAGGCAACGAACCTTCTTGCAAGCTTTTTGGCAGTGAGCCTTATATTGTGAGCTAACTCTCATCATGGTTTTTCCCTCATTGGGTTTTCCACATAAATTTGGTGTCTCCTTATGCATGTGTGTGTTATCTATCTCTTTCTCTTTGTTTTTGATCTGATTACTACTATATCTTTTATTGGTAAATTTTGTTGAAGGTGTTAAATATTTAAATTGATATATTCTATTAAAGGAGTTTGAGTTGTGCTGAAAGTTTCAAGTTCCAGAAGGGGTTAAGTTTTGTGTAGAATATTTTACCTCCCTCTCAGTCTCTAAAAGTGTTCAACAAAACACACCTTGCATGCCAATTGAGTTTTCATGTTGAGTGGGTGAATATGCATCATAATTTGTGTTTTGCATGCATGAAAACTATGAGGTGAATCCATGTTACAAACCTAGGTGTCCACTTTGGAGCACTAAAAATATGTCATTTTGGAGATATTTGTATGAGTTTTAGAGGTTTTTTGCAGGTAAAATTATGCTACTAGTATCACTCCAAAAATCCTATCATTGTTGAAGACTCTTGAAAGAGTGTGGCACTAATATTGTAATGTAACCATTTTTTTATTACTAATAACACATTGGGTTATGTTTTTGGAGTGTGAGGTTTTTCTCCTGAGAGGATTTTCTCCACATAAATTTGGTGCTATAGTTTATTGCTTATTTGGATACTATTTTTTAAAATGAATATGCATCTCTCACTATAATTATTTAATTGTTTTATTAAAAAAAGTCACTATCTCCCCCACCTACATTGGCATAGGAAGTTTTTGTGCATCTAATTTCTATTTATTTGGTATCAAAGATTTGGTAGTATTGATCTTGTTGTTTAGTAGAGGGTTTTTGTACCAATCCTTTTTTGAGTGGAATCTTGTTATAGTGGATTTTGTGACCTTGTTGTAGGAGGTAGATGACAAGTACATCCAAAAGGATCAATATGGAGAAGTTAAATAGTGGAAATTTTGAGTAGTTGAAGCTGAAAATAGAGGATATGCTTGTATATTTATATTTGTGGGATGCACCAATACTAGACATGCTATCATAACCCAAGAAAACTACGAGTTGATGGATAAAAAATATAAGGTTTTATAGGGCTCTATTTGGTAGAATTTTTTTTTGGAATCTTGATGAAAAGAATACCATTGAAAAACTATGAAAAAATATTGGTAAACTTTATCAAGTTAAATCCATAGTAAATAAGTTATTCTTGAGAAATAAGAAATATTATTTGAGGATGGAAGAAGGAGCCATTGTTGTGTTGGCACCCCAATTTTTTTGCTTCATTTCATGCCTTAGCAATTTTTACCCAAGCTAATAATTGATCTGTGATAAGTCATAATGGGTCACAGTGCTATTTTTTTCTTTGGTTATGCATTTCCCCTCATGATCATTAATCCAAAATTACAAAAAAATTCGTAAATCTAAAATATTTTGAGCAAAGTCCCAAAAAAACCTTTTGTTAGGGTCTTCAACTCATGAATGTATGGATCCACCAAAATGCAATTAGTATATTTTGTGTGAATTTTCTTTGTTCTCTTTATTTTCCTTTTCAATAATCTTCTAGGTTTGTGAAATTTCCATTTTTCTAAAATTTCTTTCCTTCAAAGTAGTGTTAGCATAGGTCTTGGTTTGAAAACTTAATTTATTTCCAAGGGAAAAATGTCTAAATTTAGTTTTCATCAATGAATTTCTTATTTTTCAAACCTATGAGTTCACCAAAAATCAAATTGGCTAAAATTGGTGTTCATCAAAGAATGATGTAGTTGAAGATGGGGATCTTCTTTAAAGAGTTCTAAGGCTGATTTTGACATCTTTCCTAGTTACAAACCTTTTGTTTTGTTGAATAAATGGTTTTTAAAAGTTAGTCTTTTCCTAAGAAAATATGTTTGTTTTCCAAATAAGAGAAAATAATAAAGACAAGACCAAAGGTTTTTAGGTTTTCCAGTTCTTTGAAGGTCCAAAATATTGATAAAGTTTTGGAAAATGTGCCTCAAACTTACTGACATGAAACTCTTGAAAGAGAAAAATCGGTGAGGCCCTTAGAATGTCTTGCCGACTAGTAGCTGTGTTCTAAACTCTTGAAGAGGTCAAATTAGCATGACATTGGATCTGTCTTGCCGACGGAAGTCATCGGCAAGACATGGGCTATTAGAGTGAGATTCCTAACGTGTTCCAGTGGTAGATCTCTTGCCGATGGATTTACACGTGATGTATATCAAGGAGACTCTTTTCGATGATACTTGGTTGGGGTGACATGAAGGTTCTATAAGAGTCTTAGTGACAAAACATGTCTGGCCAATGGATTTGTTTCGGTGTGACTCTGGTTGATGATACTTGGTCAGGGTGACATGAAGAATCTATAAGAGTCTTAGCGATAGAGTGTGTCTAGACTATTGGTTTGCATTTAGTGTGACTCTTACCAATAAGGACAATTGGTTTTCTTGTGACATCAGGGAGACTTGAACTATTAGTCTGACTTCTCAGGATGTTGTCGATAGTAGTGGTCTTGCTGATGGCTATGTGATCTTCGATAGTAATGGTCTTGCTGAATGGCTATGTGACCTTGTCAATGTATGCTATTGTTATGTTCTTTGCCAGATTCTTGGGATCACTTGTTGATGGCTATTGGGAGTACGACATCCACTTTTAAGATGGAAGATGTTGTTTCTTTGTTATTAGAAGAAATGAGAAGAAAATCTTATGATATGGTGAAGGAGGCTCTTACTATTCGAGGTAGATTGAAAGAAAAAGGAAAGAAAAAGGACAAGAAGTCCAAATTGAAATCAGAAGGGAGATCAAAGTCTCCTAGTAAGAAGTCCAAGGTGAAGTGCTGGAATTGTGGGCAGCCTGGTCATGTCCGAAAGGATTGAAAAGAGGAGAAAAAGAAGAAGAAGAAATCTTTCGATAATGATTCTTCTCAAAGTGATGTAGATGCTTTCATTACAGCCTTGGCAACTCAGGCATCAGATGATGTTTGGTTGATTGATTCTGGAGCATCTTTCCACATGATATCTCATAGATATTGGTTCACTAAGTATGAAAAATACAATGGTGGAAGGGTGTATTTGGCAAGCGATTCATCTCTAGAAATAGTTGGCCATGGAAGAGTCAAAATTCAGTTCCTTGATGGAAGAGTGAAGGGAATCAATGATGTAAAGCATATACCAGGTCTGGCTCAAAATTTACTTTTTGTTAGTAAGCTGAATGATGTTGGAGTGCAAGTCACATTCTCTGGAAATGGCTGCAAAATGACTAGAGGCTCATTGGTGCTAGCTAGGGGTTCTCATATTGGTACTTTGTATAAGTTGGACGCACTTGTTGTTTAATGCAATAGTGTCTCTGCAAAGTCACAAAAGGCTACTCATGGAGAAAAGGAGGAAAAATTTCCTGATAGTGCAAACTCTATGGAAGTTAAACTTCCAGCAAAAAATACTATGCTTTGGCATCATAGGCTTGGCCACATTGGAGAAAAAGGTTTAAAAACTTTGAAAAATAAAAACCTGGTTGAGGGGCTTGATGATTGTAACCTCGAATTTGAATTTTGTGAACATTGTATATATGGTAAACAAAATTGTGTTTCATTTTACTCCAATCCTCATAAATCTTTTGGTTTACTTGATTACATACATTCTAATGTTTTTGGTCCAGTAAATATTCCTTCTTTGTCTAAATCAAGATATTATGTATCGTTCATTGATGATAATTCAAGAAGGGTATTTGTTTATTTTTTGAAAAGTAAATCAGAAGTATTCGATCATTTTAATGAATTTAAAAACCTTGTGGAAAATTAGACTGGAAGAAAAATAAAATGTTTAAGGACTGAAAATGGTGGTGAGTTTTGTTCTGATGAGTTCAAAAGGTACTGTAAAGATCATGGAATTAAAAAACATAAAACTACACCCTACACTCCACAGCAAAATGGAGTTGCTGAAAGGTTCAATAGGAAAGTAATGGAAAGAGCACGAAGTATGCTGAGCAGTGCTGGCTTGGAGGAGAAGTTCTGGGTTGAGGCAATTGCAACGTGTTATTTAGTAAATGTTCTCCTAATTCCACTCTTGTTGAGAAAACACCTTTGGAAGCATGGTTTGGAAAGAATCCCTCTCTGAGACACATTCGTGTCTTTGGTTGTGAGGCATATACATATGTGTTGAATGAAAAAAGATCTAAATTGGAAAACAAGGCTGTTAAATGTATTTTTATTGGTTATAGTGCTAGCATAAAAGGATACAAGCTTTGGAATCCTGATACAGAGAAGGTTTTGTACAATAGAAGTGTTATTTTTCGTGAGCTAAAGCATTCCACTTTAGATTTGTAGTTAGAGACAAAATTAGAAAATAAAAAGGATGTAGTTGAAATTCCTCTGACACCAGATAAAGAGGAATTGAAAATTCAAAATGTGCTTGAAACTGAGGAGAGCTCAAGTAGTTCTAAGAGTTCTAAAGAAGAACAACAACCTCAACCTCAGCCTGTGAGGAGGTCAACATGTGAAAGAAAACAACTTGATAGGTATGGGTTTTCTATGTTAGATTCTACTTGTGCCTATGCTTTAATTTCTAGCATTGATGAGCCTAGGACTGTCAAAGAGGAAATTAGAATGCCTGATTCAAACTCTGGGTTGGAAGCCATGAATGAAGAAATTGCATCATTAGAAAAGAATGACACTTAGATTTTGGTGCACTTGCCTAAAGGTAGAAAAGTTGTTGGTTGCAAATGGGTATTTAAAAAGAAAATAGGTCTAGATGGTAGTGTGGAAAAGTATAAGGCGAGGTTGGTTGTGAAGGGATATTCCTAGGTAGAGGGAATTGATTATGGAGAAATTTTTTCTCCTGTAGCTAAGCTGACATATATTAGATTTCTTTTGTCACTTGCAACAATGTATGACTTAGAGATTGAACAAATGGATGTGAAAACAACATTTCTTCATGGTGATCTTGAAGAAGAAATTTATATGTCCCAGCCTGAGCACTTTGTGGAAAAAGGTAAAGAAAATTTGTTTTGCAAGTTGAAAAAATCTTTGTATCCTTTTGGTCATGTTTGTTTTGTCATTGGGATTTGTAAGATCAAAATCTGATCATTGTGTGTACTTTAGAGCTAAAAATGATTGTGTTCTTATTATTGCTCTCTATGTTGATGATATGTTGTTCATAGGAAATAGTAAGTTAATGATTTCTGATCTAAAATCTCAGTTGTCTACAAAGTTCGAAATGAAAGATCTTGGTGTAGCTAGGTATATTCTGGGAATGGAAATAACCAAGGACAAAAAGAGTAGAAAACTCTGGCTCAGCCATAGTAAGTATGTTAATACTATTCTGAAGAGATTTTGTATGATTGATTGCAAGTAGCTAGTTGTTCCAGTTTTGTAGGGAATGAAGCTATCTGTTGAAGATTGTCCAAAATCTCCTACTGAGAAAGAGGACACAACCAGAGTGCCTTATGCTAGAGCAGTTGGAAATTTAATGTATGCAATGTTTTGTACAAGGCCAGACATTGCCCAAGCAGTGGGAATACATTGCCTCAAACTTACTGACATGAAACTCCTGAAAGAGAAAAATCGGTGAGACCCTCAGAATGTCTTGCCAACTAGTAGTTGTGTTCTAAACTCCTGAAGAGGTCAGATCAGCGTGACATTGGATCTGTCTTGCTAACAGAAGTCATTGTCAAGACATGGGCTATCAGAGTGAGATTCCTAACGTGTTCCAGTGGTAGATCTCTTTCCGATGGATTTACACGTGATGTATATCAAGGAGACTCTTGTCGATGATACTTGGTTGGGGTGACATGAAGGTTCTATAAGAGTCTTAGTGACAAAACATGTCTGGCCAATGGATTTGTTTCGGTGTGACTCTGGCTGATGATACTTGGTCAAGGTGACATGAAGAATCTATAAGAGTCTTAGTGATAGAGCATGTCTGGCCAATGGGTTTGCATTCGGTGTGACTCTTGCCAATAAGAACAGTTGGTTTTCTTGTGACATCGAGGAGACTTGAACTATTAGTCTGACTTCTGAGGATGTTTCCGATAGCAATGGTCTTGCCAATGGCTCTATGATCAGGCACTTTGGCATCGGTGAGACATGGTCTGGTGTCTCACTGACATGCGATACAGTTGAACCTTTTACGATCATCTTATGTGGTCTATTTTGGGAAAATGAGAGAAGCAAAAGGAGAACCATTGGCAGTTGAACTATTGTGACCATTCTTGTGTGGAAGATCAACAAACAGTGAAATAAAAGGATTTCTCTGCAATGGTTGAAATGATGAAAAGTTTGGTGGTGAAAGAGTTGCTCGATTGAACACGAATTGATCAGTGTGTGAATTCATTGTATGCTTCTGAGAGCATTGAAACAATGATTTTCTGTGCAAGGTTGATCAGGGAAATGTTGCTACTGTAAAATTGACATCTAAAAATGAAGTTTGATCTCTATATGTAATTATGTTTACTGTAATACAAAGAGGCTTTATTTGGTGTGGTGGGTTTTTCTCCCGTAAGGTTTTTCCCATGTAAATTTTGTGTCCAATTGTGTATGTGTTTATTTCTCTATTTCTATTATTCTTTTCATGTGTATCTTATTGAACTGTAATTGGAAAATTTAAAGTCATATCTGCATTCTTCCTTGAGTTTTTGCATTAGGAGAGTTTGTTTCTCATCTTATCTTTCCTTACATAAAGTTTGTAGGTTTAAAGAATTTTTTAAAGGAAGGTTGTCTGAAAGGTGAGTTGGCTAGTAGAAATATTTTTTTGAGTTTTATAAAGTGGCTAAGTGCCCCCTTTTGCAAGATCCTAATGTCCATTTGAACCTCCACATTGGGTTACTTTCATCTAGTTTGGATAATTTTTTCTAGATCCACTTGGGGTTCATAATTTGCAACATAAAAAAGTGAAGAAAGTGACTCCCAATTATTTCCATTAATTTTCAACTACTTGCAACTACAAAATATCAATTAACATAAGCTATGGAGATGTCATTAATGCATTTTGGTGTACATCCAAGTATAGAATTTTAGTTCCCATCATTTATTATGTGTAGGTATTGCTTTGTTAGAGTTTGATACCAATATCAAGGATTTTATGTTGCAAGTATGAGAAGTTGGTGTTGTCATTGATGTATGTAGTTGAGTGAGATGGTTGCAAGAGTGTAGTTGATGCTTTTATTATTTGCATTATGTTGTCATTAGTAAAACAACACTAAAGGGATTTCAATTGTGTTGAGATTTTTTCTTTGATAACCTTTTGTCTATGGTTGTGGAAGTGCTGAATATGATGAGGATATTTCTTTGGTGCTTGGTTTCCAAGTGCTTTTGAGAAAAATTGATAAAAAGAGGAAATAGTGTGTTGCAATGGTATTTTGGGTAATAGAGTTATGTTTTGGTATTGGTCCGCATTTATTCTAGGTTGAAAATTTACCTATGAGATTTGGATATGTTGATGAGAAGTAAAGGTGTTATATTCAATAGTTGGTATGCTATATTGTGGTACAATACAAGTTGTGTTCACTAGTGTGTGATTGTGCTTTACAAAGGTGTCTAGGAGAAATTTTTTTACTCTGTATTTCTTTACAGTTGTGTTTCAGGTCTTGTGATTTTGAAGGTGTTTAATGGTGTTGGTACTTTACCTTATTCAAGAGGATTTGAGGTTTGGTTATTTGGAAGATGGTTTTTGAAGTAATAGTGTATGGTAGAGTTGTTTGAGTGTACACACCTATACATTCTTTAGGTGGAAGTATTTTTGAAGGAGTTTGCTGGATTTCAATTAGGTGTTTGAGGAATATTCTAGATGGTGTTCAAGTGTGGTGTGTGGTTTGCATCTCATCCTTAGGCTTGAGGAAGTATGTAATTCAAATTTTAATGGTGTTTGCATGGGTAACGACTGACCTGGTGGTGTTTTCACTACATGCGAAAGATAAATATTGTTTAAGGAAGCATGTGGTTAAGTGGTGTTGTTGATTTGGGTCCCAATTAAGTTTTGATGTTTTCTACATTCACTTCTATCCACCACAAAAGTGTTTTGGCACTGACCTAATTTGAATTTGCACATTTGAGGTGCATAGCCAACCTTGGAGAGGGTTTCAAGGTTGAAGATGGTATAAGTATGAGTTGAGTTGTTGAGAGATGTGAAGATAGGTGTGTGCCAAGTGAATTATACAAAATATAGTGTGTTAGAGTGTGAAATTGAGAATTTTAGTTTGATATTTCAAGTGTTAGTTTACTAGATGCAATGAGTAGAAGGTGGATACAATTATTTAATTAGACTATGAAGGTGTAGAAGTCATTGTGGTGGATTATTTGTTTCATTGAGATGCTCTTCTCTATGTAACATTTCTTCTCTATATTCTTTTATATTTTTGTAGTGAACCTCTTTTCAATGAGACTTTCTTCTTTGGGTAGTGAGCCCTTCCAATAGTGAGCCCTATTGTATTTGGTATTGATATTACTTATATTGTGAGCTAATCCTCACTGTGGTTTTTCCCTTCTTGGGTTTTCCACATAAATTTGGTGTTCTCTTGTGCATTTTGTTAAGTTGTTTAAGTTTGTATTATATACTTTTCATGCTAATTCATCATAATATATTTAAGGGTTTAATGAATGAGTGTGGATCTAAATGTTAATGAGGGTTTTGAAGTTTTAAGGTACAACTGATTCACCCCCTGCCAGTTGTCTTGTACATTCAACAATTAGTATCAAAGAAAGTTTCCTTGAAAGAAATCTTAACTGCTTGAGGTAGATATGGGATGTCTCACAAGAAGGAGATCCCTATATTTGATGGAACGGACTATGCATTCTGGAAGACAAGGATGGAAGTATTTTTGGAGCATCTAGGATATGATGTTTGGAAATTAGTTAAGACTAGATACATTATGCCTATAAATGATCTGAGCATTGAAGTTGAACTTAAGGCCCATGAAAGTAATAGTAAAGCTAAGTATGCTCACTTGAATAGGTTTAAAAATTTTGAATTAGTGAAAGTTATGGATTTAAAAATTGCTAAAGAAATTTTGGGTAAGTTTGAAAATATTTATGAAGGAGATGATATGGTCAAACAAGCTAAAATCTAGAATTTAAAAACCACATTTAAGAACTTGTGAATGTCTGAAGATGAAAACATTTCAAGCTATATGCAGAGGGTAGATGAAGTTGTTAGCTCCATTAGAGGTCTTGGAGGAAAAGTCAAAGAACCAAAAGTGGTAAAGAAAATTATTAGAACCCTTACTAAAGCTTATAGTTATAAAGTTTCTGCTATTGAGGAATCTCAAAATCTAGATCAATATTCTAGAGATCAATTTTATGGCTCTTTAACTACATTTGAAATGAGATATAATTTGGTACTAACAATGGTGCAAATTTTGAGACTGCTTTTAATGCTGCAAAAATAGAGAAGACTGAAGAACCAAATCAGGATGATATTGATGATGTGGAGGCTTTCTAAGAAGGATGAGAAGAGGCACTAGAAAGTGCAAAGATAAATTACCTTTCAAATTTTTCAATTGTGGAAATATAGGTCATTATGCTTCAAGATGTCCAAATAGATTTTTGAATAATAAAAAAAGGAGAACAAAGGTAAGATTATTAATAAAATCTATTGTGTTAGAGAAGATGCAAGTATTTTTTATGATGAGTATAATGATGGATATGATGATGATGGATGCTTGTTCATGGCTTTAAAATATGAATCTATTTCTACTAACTCTAAAATATGTGTGAAGGAATTCCCTCTAGAGAGAAAGGATAAAACTAAAGGTACTTTGGTATCTACTTTTCATGCTATATAGGATAATAATTATTGGATCATTGAGAGTGGTTGCTCTAATAGTATGATAAGAGACAAGAGTAGGTTCATTAAACTTGAAAAGTATGATGGAGGACTTGTTAGATTTGGAGATGATTCAAGTGCTAAGATGTTTGGAATAGGTTCAATTAGTTTTGATGGCAAGCATAGTACTAAAAATATTTACTATGTTAAAGGCTTCATGAATAACCTATTAAGTGTTGGAAAAATGTGTAGCAAAGGATAAAATTTTATGTTTCAAGATAATGGATGTGAGATTAGAAAAGGGTCTGGAACAGTAATTGTTGTTGGAAGAACAATAGATGGAAATGTTTATCAACTTAAGAGTGTTGATGGTCACTGTTTTATGACTCAGATCAATGAAATTTGGTGGAACAAGAGGATATGCCACATTAATTTTGATAATTTGGTGATAATTATTTCAATTCAAGTAGTAAGAGATCTTCCAAAGATTACAAAGCCTATCAATGTTGTCTATAAGGAGTGTCAGATTGGAAAGCAAACAAGAAGTTTCAAAGGCAAAGAAAAATCTTCTACTAGATTGTTGAAGTTGATGCATATAGACCTTTGTTGTCCTACAAGAATAAGAAGTCTTCAAGGTGATAGTTATTTTATGCTTTTTATTGATGATTATTCAAGAATTACATGGGTGACTTTTCTAAGAGAAAAATATGAAGCCCTAGATAAATTCAAAGCATTTAAACTCATGGTTGAGAATTAAATAGATATGAGGATCAAGTGTTTGAGGTTTGATAGAGGTGGAGAGTTCACATCCAATTAATTTAACATGTTTTGTGAGAATCATGGCATAAAGAGGCACGTGTCTACCCCTAGTACATCTCAAAAAAATGGAGTGGTTGAAAGTAAAAACATGATTACTCGAGAAGATGCAAGGACTATGATGAAAAAAGCTAACCTACCAGAAGTCTACTAGAGAGCAGCAATTTGTACTGTTGCTTACATACTTAATAGAGTTCAAGAAAAATCAAACAACACAAAGACTCCCTATGAATTGTGGTATGGAAGGATACCTACTGTTAAATACTTCAGAGTGTTTGGAAGGAAATGCTATATTAGAAGAGATGAAGATTTTGGAAAGTTTGATGCAAGGTTTGATGAAGGAATCTTCCTTGGATATTCTACTAAAAGAAAACCCTATCAGTGCTACAATAAGAGATTAAGAAATATTATTGAGAGTACAAGTGTCAAGGTTGATGAAGATTTTAAAAAATTAGTGGTGATAGATAGATATGAATTAGATGAGCTTGGTTGCAAAAAACCAAAAAAGCTAAGGAAAAAGAAGTATAAATTGAAGAAGAGGAAGAAGCTCTGGAAAGACCCCTAGAACCCCTAAGTATTGTTAAAGTATGGACAAACACTAAGAGGGGGGTGAATCAATGTCTGATAGACAGACCAAAAATTTAAACCTTTTAAACTTTGACAAAGACTTTTAGTTCAGATATCCTTTCTATTGATAACTGAGAAAAGTAATCACTTTGAGAGAATTCATGAAAAGGGGTAAAAAAATATATGACAACATTAACTCAATTCATTTAGACAACTTCTATCAATATAATTTATGTGAAATATCTTGCACTTTGCAAAAAATGTGACTGTCATTGTTTAACAATTAGAGCATAATGACAAGACAGGTGCAACTCATAAAACTATGTACATAAAGACCAACATCATTAAATCACTTTAATACCACTAGATTTCAATGCAACTTTATGAGACACTACAACAATTGTGCAATTGAATGACATATGATAAGCATTGAAACAACATTAAACTTTAGTACATTATAATAGATTGAAACATAACAATCTTGAACTATGAATCAATGGAAGAACATGTGATGTGATAGACTAAATTCTTTTCATCACAACATGCAAAACATGTTTGGTTAAATAGAGCTTTTAAACTAGTTTGCAACATATGATTATGAAAGTACTCGTAACAGTAGAATACATTAACATTGCAGAAATAAGAATAGATAATAGACATTAATGTATCTGAAAAATTAGAATAACAATCACACAAAGAATCATCACATAACACATTATATGTCTTGAGTGGAAGAACCTCTAGAGGAATAAAAACCACTCAAAAAATATCACTTTATTTAGATAGAGCACCAACTGTACAAAGTTCAGGAGCACCAACTCCATACAATTCAGAAGCACCAACTTCCAAAGTTACAAGAGCACCAACTCCAAAGTTACAGGAGCACCAAATCCAAAGTTATAGGAGCACCAACTCCACAAAATCCAATGTATATAACCAAGCAGTGTTCCATCAATACCTTAGCAATGCAAATTGGCATTCCTAGTGCCTCAATAGAAGACCGTGAAAAATAATTTACAAAATCACATAGGAGGATGTTATAGAAGACTAATAAAATCTCCATTTGATACAAAAACTAACATTATTGTAACAAATTACAAAATAGTTCTCAATGTAAACACTGTTACAAAATAATTTTTCAAGATTTTCAAGATTGAACAATGTATCAATATATCTCAAAAATTTCTCACAAGAATGTATGTCTGTAACTTCCCTCTATATGCAACCAAGTCACTAGAAAATATGTTTTCATTTTATAATCATTGAATTGTCTTTTTAAAATGTAGTTTCAATAACTGCAAACCAACTCGGGTTATGGGATTTCTATTATAGCCCAAGAAGAATCATCTAGAAACCCTAAAGGATTTTAATCATAATCAACAACAGTTAAGCCCTTATCAATAATATTTCAAAACCAAAAATTTACTTGCAAAAACCCATACAGATTTGAGTGAGCATAAAATAGTTTCATATCTTTCAAATAAGACAATCCTTCAATCATTCTTAACAAACTTCCTTAAAAATTTTTGTCAAGGCCCGTGAGCATCATTACCTAATTATAGTGAAAAAAAATCTGAAAGAATACCTCAAAAACCTGTCAAATGGTTTCATAATTGTCCAGCTGGTAGTCGCCAGTCTTAACCAACTTTCACTTTCGTTTCCTTGATCAACATCCATATGCCTGACCATTCTCATTTGAGCTCATATAGTGAGCTAAACTTCCATAGCATACCAGTTGAAAAGCCAAAACAAATTGTAGACTCCATAATAACCACGATGGCTAGGGTTTCAAAATGGAACAACAATAATGTATTTTACCCTAATCAAGCTTCAAGAGTTTTAGAATAATTTTCCAAATAAAATAACCATTTGAGATTTGGGAAAAAAAATCACAATTTCTTAGAATCCACTACCAAAACTTTATCAAAAAGATATCGACATCATAATGGTATTAAATCATTAAACCAATGAGCTGTCAATGCCACATGTGCATACACTGTCCATGATAGCTGTCGATGTCACTTTTCAGCCTAGTGACAAGTAGCTGTCGAACCAAAAATTTCAATTTTGTTTAAAAAGTGACTATTATTAATCAACAAACCTGATACCACATCAAACAAAATAATGTTGTCACCACCATGTGACTCTAAGAAAAATCAATAACTTTATAACAATGATACCCGATGTCACATGTCTTTTATTGTGATTAAAATACCAAACATGCTGCCCGAAACCTCATTAAAATGAGTTCAATGTTGATCACCTAGTCACGATGACTACTAATATAAACACTTTCTTGAATGATTTTCCAAGTGACTTCTATAAAGTCAATTTCAATGACATCTTTCAAAGTGTTTTCTAATCAAGCCAAAAAATATGAATTGCAATGAGACCCGATATTGCATATTCCTTTTAAATGTGATGAATCTTTCCAATAAAAACAAAATTTCAATTACCTTAGCAAAGTCATGGAAGAGTGTATTGACCAAGCCACACATATACTTGAATCATTTTTCCTTTTTGACAAATATGAAATGCTTCAAATGCAAAGACCATAGTAATGCCAATGATCCCAATGCAACCAAGCTATGACTTGTAACCTGAAAGGATCAAACTAAAACTTTCAAAATGATAAACACTGTCAACCTCATCATATGTAAATCCAAAATCTTGCAACTGCATATCAAAACACCAACCAATGTAAGTGCATATCATATATCAACCAATCTGAGAATGCATAGCATATCATCACATATATTTTCATATCAGTGAACCACTTTTGGCATCAAGGACAAACCAAAAACAACTGAGAGCCAACAAACTCCCCCTTTGTCCTTGATGGAAAAAAACATACTTTCTCTCCCCCTTTTTTCCTCAATGACAAAGGATGAAAGAGGAGAATGTGAGATGCCATGAAGATAAACAACTAAGAGCCCAACCAACACATATCCATCTAAAAGTAGGAATCAAGAATCATATCATTACTGCAATCATAATCAAATAACTCTGTCATATATCTCCTTGTGTTAATCACATTAGCAAACACAATATCTCTGCATCCATAACAATCAAAGAACCTATCAACTCACATAGTTAAAGAAAAATTGTAACATGAAGCTCCCTTTGATTCTTTGCATAGAAATACCATAAAGTTGATCCACTATTAAAACTTTCATTAGTACTGCCTTATTGCATTAGTACTATCTTACATACAACTTTTGTTAAGTCCTACAAGCATGATTGTTTTAGATTTAAAATAACATTTGTACTACATAGCTATAGAATCATCAAAATATTCTTTATCACTCTAAGAAAGAACAACAATCAAACCCTTTGCAAACTAATAAGAAAATTTTGGCACTAGAAAAGAAATCCAAAGTGTAAGTTCTATGATCAAAAAGCATCAAAATACCATTGTCACCAAACACTGTCCAAGATATTTAGGTGGAAAACAAGTAGATATTATTGTTATACCAATACTTGTCATGAATTCACTATCAATTGTAAAAATAGAATAATCCTTGAAGAAGAATGGTCACTAACTATACACCATTATCAACCTTTATTCCTCCATACTACTATAAGTCCTACAACACAACTTCAGAGAACACTTGTAAAGACTAAATTTGTATTGACTCAAGAAACCATAGTAAATGCATAATATGCTATTCTTGATCTGCAAACATATGCAGATAAACACTTGAACCTTAGTCACCCTGCATAACTTATGAGGTCTTTTTGAATTCTATTCCAATGTTAGTGAAATCTCAACTCAATGCCAACCATTTGAAGACACTATGCTCCAATCATGAAATGTTACCAACCATTTGAAGACACTATGATCTTATGATGATAACCATTATAACCAAAGCTACCAAAACTTGAAGTCACCACTTATTCTTGAGATCAAGTACCCAATGTAAACAAGCTTTGTTGTTTACTGCCTCTATATTTGACAACATATGTACACCTCCAATATACACAACCAACATAATGAGACTTGGATACATGCTATCATAATCAATTCAATTAGAATAAAGCAGAATGAAAAAATTAACATTTACAAATCTTTTCTTTACTTCTTATACCACCAATAGCAAATGCATGTTGTCATACCTCATTCTTGACTTCATAAGGGAAAAAGATGTTACCATAATAGACTCCCCCTGAGCCTTTGCTTCTTCTCAGGACCTGGATGGCATCACATGTGCAAGGAGTGTACAGGGATTTTTCACAAATTTATCTTTATTGCTCTTCTTGTCATCTTGTTTACTCTTTCTTTTCCACACCAATGTAAACTTTTTCATTTGTTTGTTTAAAGTGCTTATCTTTCTATTAAATCTGCACTTTTGTACTTTATGCCCAATGTTATTACATCTTAAACAAATGATCTTATGATTTATTTGAGGAACAAAAGACTTCCTATAGACATTTCCAATTTTGTTCCGTACATAATTATCACTTGTATTTATTCTACAATCTCTTCTTAAATGACCAAAATTGTTACAATTGTAACACACCACATTCTCATTTCTAGAGACATTAGAATGATTCTTATTTGACCATCTTGTGCAATCAATTTCCTTATGACCAAAGTCATTACAAGCATAACAATATCCTTGAAAAGAATGATTGTACCTAAATGACTGATCATGCCAAGAATGTGAAGATCTGAAAACATTTCTCCTTTCTCTATAAATACCTTTAAATTGTCTTCTAGCAACAGTGTTATCCTTTGGTGTAGCAATATGGTGACCAAGATCAACCTTCATTATTGGTGTTTTCTTGACTGTAAACCTCTTTCTATCTGTAGTAGCAAACACTATCTCATGTTTAGATTCTTCTACAGAGCTTTGTCCAACCTCATATCCCAATCTTGTAGGATCCTTAGAATGCTTTTGCCTGTCCAACATCTCATTCAATAGATTAGTACTACAATCAAATTTCTGATTTTTACCTAATTGAACCTTGACACTTTCAAGCTCTTTCCTTAATGCAACTACTTCTCTTTCAAGTTTTAGACATTCAATCCTTTTAACCTCCAAATCAGACCTTACAACATTTACTATCCTCTTACATTCTTCAATTTCAATTTTTTGACTTATAATCATGTCATCTTTAAGAGTTAGTTCTTTTAACAAGGAATCATTATTTGAACTTTTCTTCAATGAAGCAACCTCATTTTCTAGTTTATTACACTATTCATCCTTTTCTTTTAACTTGACTTCCAATACCTCTTCAGTCCTTTTTCTATCAACCATTTGGGCTTTCAGAAATTCAATAATCTTTTTATCATCATTATGATTTTGTATTACAACTTTATTGACATCAACACTTTCTTGTAAGCGTACCTTGAGATCCTGATTTTCTTGTTTAAGCCTTTAAGTTCATCTAAGGCAACAAGCAGTTCTCCTTCCAAATCAACTTCAAACTCATCACCTTCACATTCCTTTTCACCAAATTCTTGTTCAAAGTCACTTACTAAGTGATCTCCTTCTTCTCCAACTATAGGATCACTTTTAGTATCAACTGGCAAGGGTATTTCTTAAGACAAAACTTCACTAGACTTGATAGGGGTTGGTTGATCAACTTTTTGCTTGACACTAGGGGTTTTATTTTAACCTTTCTTTCTTTTGCACTTAGCCGTAATGAATACTACATGACCAGGAAACCCAAAGTTGGTTAGACTTATGCATGGGTATGGCTCTGATACCACTTGTTGGAGTATGGACAGACACTGAGAGGGGGGGTGAATCAATGTCTGATAGACATACCAAAAATTCAAACCTTTTAAACTTTGACAAAGACTTTTAGTTTAGATATCCTTTCTATTGATAAAAGAGTAGAGTAATCACTTTGAGAAGATTCATGAAAAGGGGTAAACAAAGATATGACAACATTAACTCAGTTCATTTAGACAACTTATGCCAATATAATTTGTGTGAAATATCTTGCACTTTGCAAAAGATGTGACTGAGATTGTTTAACAATCAGAGCATGATGACAAGACAGGTGAAACTCATAAAACTATGTACATGAAGACCAACATCATTAAATCACTTTAAGACCACTAGATTTCAATGCAACTTTATGAGACACTACAACAATTGTGCAACTAAATGACATATGATAAGCATTGAAACAACATAAAACTTTAGTACATTATAACAGATTGAACCATAACAATCTTGAACTATGAATCAATGGAAGAACATGTAATGTGATAGACTTAATGCTTTTCATCACAACATGCAAAACATGTTTGGTTAAACAAAGCTTTTAAACCAGTTTGCAACATATGACTGTGAAAGTACTTGTAACAGCAGAATACAATAACATTGTAGAAATAAGAACTAATAATAGACAATAATGCATTTGAAAAATAAAAATAAAAATCACACAAAGACTCATCACATAACACATTATATGTCCTAAGTGGAAAACCCTCTAGGGGAATAAAAACCACTCAAAAAATATATCACTTTATTTAGATAGAGCACCAACACTACAAAGTTCATGAGCACCAACTCCATACAATTCAAAAACACCAACTTCCAAAGTTACAAGAGCACCAAATCCAAAGTTACAAGAGCACCAAATCCAATGTTACAGGAGCACCAACTCCAAAGTTACAAGAGCACCAACTCCACAAAATCCAATGTATATAACCAAACAGCGTTCCATCAATACCCTAGTAATGCAAATTAGCATTCCTAGTACCTCAATAGAATACTGTGAAAAATAATTTTCAATAAGCACATAGGAGGATATTATATAAGACTGATAAGATCTCCATTTGATACAACTGACATTATTGTAACATATTACAAAATAGTTCTCAATGTAAACGCTATTACAAAATCATTTTTCAAGATTTTCAAGACTGAACAATGTATCAATATATCTCAAAAATTTCTCACAAAAATGTATGTCTATAACTTCCCTCTATATGCAACCAAGTCACTAGCAAAAATGTTGTCATTTTATAATCACTGAATTGTCTTTTCAGAATGCAGTTTCAATAACTGTAAACGAATTTGAGTTAGGCAATTTTTGTTATAGCCTAAGAAGAATCATCCAGAAACCCTAAAGGATTTTAATCATAATGAACAATAGTTAAGCCCTTATCAATAATATTTCAAAACCAAAAATTTACTTGCCAAAACCCATACAGATTTGAGTGAGCATAAAATAGTTTCATATCTTTCAAATAAGATAATCATTCAATCGTTCTTAACAAACTTCCTTAACAAATTTTGTCAAGGCCCGTGAGCATCATTACCTGATTACAGTGAAAAAACAAGCTGAAAGAATACCTCAAAAACCTGTCAAATGGTTTCATAACCATCTAGCTGGTAGTCACCAGTCTTAACCAACTTTCACTGTCATTTCCTTGATCAACATCCTTATTCCTAACCATTCTCATTTGAGCTCATATAGTGAGCTAAACTTCCATAGCATACTGGCTGAAAAGCCAAAACAAATTGTAGACACCAGAATGACCATGACGGTTAAGGTTTCAAAATGAAACAACAATAATGTATTTTACCCTAATCAAGCTTCAAGAGTTTTAGAAGACTTTGCAAAACAAAATAACCATTCGAGATCTAGTACAAAACATCATAATTTCTTAGAATCCACTTCCAAAGACTTTATCAAAAACATATTAGCATCATAATGGTATTAAATCATTAACCCAATGAGTTGTCAATGCCACATGTGCATACACTATCCATGATGGTTGTCGATGTCACTTTTCAGCCCAGTCACAAGTAGCTGTCAAACCAAAAATTTCAATTTTGTTTAAAAAGTGATTGTTATTAATCAACAAACTCGATACCACATCAAACAAAATAATGTTGTCACCACCATGTGACTCTAAGAAAAGTCAATACCTTTATAACAATGATACCCGATGTCACATGTCTTTTATTGTGATTAAAATGCCAAACATGTTGCCCGAAACCTCATTAAAATGAGTTCAATGTTGATCACCTAGTCACCATGACTACTAATATAAACACTTTGTTGAATGATTTTCCAAGTGACTTCTATAAAGTCAATTTCAATGACAACTTTCAAAGTGTGTTCTAATCAAGCCAAAATATATGAATTGCAGTGAGACCTGATATTGCATATTCCTTTTAAATGTGATCAATCTTGCCAATAAAAATAAAATGCAAATTACCTTAGTAAAGTCATGGAAGAGTGCATTGACCAAGCCACACGTATACCTGAATCATTTTTTCTTTTTGACCAATCTGAAATGTTGCAAATGCAAAGACCATAGTAATTCCAATGATCCCAATGCAACCAAGCTATGACTTGTAACCTTGAAGGATCAAATTGAAACTGTCAAAATGATAAACACTATCAACCTCATCATATATAAATCCAAAATCTTGCAACTACATATCAGAACACTAACCAATATAACTGCATATTATATATCAACCAATTTGAGAATGCATCCTGCCAACATCCATCAAGCATATCATATATCAACCAATCTAAGAATGCATAGCATATCATAACATATATTTTCATATCAGCGAACCACTTTTGACATCAAGGACAAATGAAAACAATTGAGAGCCAACAAGTATTTGCAGAGAAATTATTATGAAGAACAAATCATTAGAGACAAGAGAAAAGGTGTACTGAAAAGAAGGAAAGTTACTGAAGAAGTAAACTTATGTTTGCTTTCTCAAGTTGAACCTAAAATAGTAATTAAAGCATGTAAAGATGAAAATTTGATGAAAGCTATGGAAGAAGAACTACTACAGATTGAGAAGAATCAGACTTGGGAACTTATCCCAAGACCTACAAAAAAAATGTAATTGGATATAAGTGGGTGTTTAGAAATAAACTAAATGAGAATGAAGAAGTGGTAAGAAACAAAGCAAGGCTTGTGTGTAAGGGTTATTCACAAGTTGAAGGAATAGATTTTAAAGAGACATTTTCCTTGGTAGAAAGAATGTAAGCTATTGAGATATTTTTGTCTTTTGCAACACATAAGAATTTCAAATTTTATCAGATGGATGTGAATTTTTCTTTGTTGAATGGAGAATTGGAAGAAGAAGTCTACGTGGAACAATCAGAAGGATTTCAATTATTAGATAAACCTAATTATGTATGTAGATTGAAGAAGGAATTGTATGGATTGTAGCAAGCTCCTAGAGCTTGGTATGCAATGTTGGAAAAGTATTTGATACAACAAGGATTCAATAAAGGCACCACAAATAGTAACCTTTACTTTAAGGTTGAGAAAGATCAAATTTTGATTGTAGTTGTATATGTTAATGACATAATATTTGGAGGCAATAAAGCTATGTGTAAGAAGTTTGTAAAAGAGATCTAGAAAGAGTTTGAATTTTCTATGTTTGGGGAGATGAATTTCTTCCTTGGGCTACAAGTCATTCAAACAAATAAAGGCATATTAAATTCATAATCAAAGTATGTCAAAGAGAAATTGAATAATTCTGGAATATAAGACTCCAAACTGGTATATACTCCTATGGTTATTGGTTGCAAGCTGAGCAAGAATGATGAATCCCCTAAGGCTGATTAGAGAAAGTATAGATCAATGATTGGTGGAATGCTATATCTAACTATTACTAGATTGAATATCATGCATGTAGTTTGTCTTGTGGCTAGATTTCAAGAAGATCCTAGAGAGTCACATATTACAGTAGTGAAGAGGATATTCATATATTTAAAGGGCACTCTGGATCATGGCTTGTGGTATCCTAAGGATACTAATTTCACTTTGTGTGCTTACACCTATGTAGATTGTGCTGGTTGTGTTGATGATAGGAAAATTACAAGTGGTGATGCATTCTTTCTTAGATGTAGATTTGTATCATGGATAAGTAAGAAACAAGATTCACTTTCTTTATCTACTGCATAGGTTGAGTACATTGTAGCAACATCTTGCTGTACACAAGTGTTGTAGATGAGGAAATTATTGAAGGATATTAGAGTGGTGTATGATGAGCCTATTTATATGTTTTGTGACAATACAAGTCTAATAAATATTTCAAAAAATCTAGTGATGCATTCAAGGACAAAACATATTTCAATCAGATATCACTTTTTGAGAGACACGATTGTGGAGAATAAAGTAAAGCTTGAATATTTCCTACAAAGGATCAGATTGCTGACATATTCACTAAGTCTCTTCCTGAGGATACTTTTGAGTATCTCTAGGAGAATTTGGTGGTTATTTCCCCTTGTTTGAACTAGATGCATAAGGAGATGCATCAGTCCAGTGGATCTCAAGATTCATTTTTTTTCTAGACTAATGTTGGTGGCTACCTCTCAAGGGGATTAGGTAGTGGCATTTCTGATTGTTGTAGTAAGAAGAGTATGTGTTTCCATTATGCAATGGTTTTTGATTTGGTATAGGTTGGTGTGTGTTCCTAAGGGGGAGTATTCAGAGAAGTAAAGGAAAGGTGTTGCAGAGAAGTTGTGTGTAGGTTTTTTGATGAAAAAGGAAAGGAATAAAATAATACAAACATTATGTCCTTTACCATTGATGTCAAAGGGGGAGATATAATCATGTGAAAAAGTCATGAACACAAGGGGAGAGAGTCACGTGAAAAGAACAATTCATTCGGGGAGAGATAAATAAGTAAAGAAGATAAGCTACAAAGGAGGAGAAAAGAGAAAAGGAAATTGGTTTTTTACAAAGCTATTGTATCTTTGATGGTTTTTCACATTATGTGTTGCCATCAATGAAAAATGGGGAGATTGTTGCAAGTATGAGAATTTGGTTTTTTCATTGATGTCAACAATCCTATGTTGTCATTGATGTCTGTAGTTGAGTGAGATGGTTGCAAGAGTGTAGTTGATTCTTTGATTAGTTGTATTATGTTGTCATTAGTAAAGCAACACTAGATGGATTACAATTGTGTTGATATTGTTGCATTGATAAAATTTTGTGTATGGTTGTGGAAGTGTTAAAGATGATGAGGATATGTCTCTAGTGCTTGGTTTTCAAATAATTTTTAGAAATTTTGATAAAAAATAGGAAACAATGTGTTGCAGTGGTATTCTAGGTAAAAAAGTTGTGTTTTGGTTTTTCTCCACATTTCTTCTAGGTTGAAGATCTGCCTATGAGATTTGGATATGCTAGTGAGAAGTGTATAGAGGTGTTATATTCAAGAGTTGGCATGTTGGATTTTGGTATAGTAGAAGTTGTGTTCACTAGTGTGTGACTGTTCATTGCAAAGGTGTTTGGGAGAAATGTTTTTGCTTAATATTTCTTCAGAAGTTATGTTTTATGTCTTGCAATTTTGAAGGTGTGTTGATGGTATTGGTAGTTTACCTCAGTCAAGAGGATTTGAGGTTTGGTACTTTAGAAGATGGTTTTTTAAGTAAGAGTGTATGGCATAATTGTTTGAGTGTACACACCTGTACATTCTTTAGGTGAAAGTAGTTGCAAAGGATTTTGTTAGATTTCAAGGTGTTTTAGGAATATTCTAGACTATGTTCAAGCATAGTGTGTGGTTCACAATTCATCCTTGGGCTTGAGGAAGTGTGTACTTCAAATTTTAATGGTGTTTGCATAGGAAACGACCAACCTGGAGCTTACATTAAATGTGAAGGATAAATATTGTTTAAGCATGTGATTAAGTGGTGTTATTGATTTGGGTCCCAATTAAGTTTTGATAGTGAACCTTTCTTCTTCTTTTGGCAGTGAGCCCTATTGTATTTAGTATTGATATTACTTATACAATGAGCTAGTCCTCACCGTGGTTTTTCCTTCTTGGGTTTTCCACATAAATTTGATGTTCTCTTGTGTGTTATTAAGTTGTTTAAGTTTTTTTTATATACTTTTCATGCTAATTCATAATTATATATTTAAGGGTTCAATGAATGAATGTAGATATGAATGTTAATGAGGGTTTTGAAGTTTTAAGGTACAATTGATTCCCTCGCTCTTAGTTGTCTTGTGCATTCAACATTTATGGGTGATTTCTCTTGTTCATTGCATTAAAACATGAATCACTAATGTGAATGTATTACATGATGAAGTTGATAGTGAACTGCACAAATCTTATAAATCCTTTGCAACCAAAATGCCTATCACAAATGAGAGATCAAAGAAACTTATTTTCTAAGCAATCAAGAGAGAAATGATTTAATCCACACAAGTATTATATAAGCATATGATATTGAGATTAACCTGTAATTATAATTGAACTCATGGAATTTTGATTACAATTAATGTGAATTCTTATAAATTCATAAAATATCAAACCCTATATGAGGATTTGATTAGATTGTGACAAGTGTCCTAACCTTGTGCAATGAAACAACTTGACCTATATTTAGTACAATATAATAATAAAACAACATTGGTAGGTTTAGTTTAAGTGAATAAAGTAATAAGGGACCTAAAAATTAATTAATGATTAATTAATTATCAATTGATGTTCTAATTACTCCAACACCCCCCTTAAGATCAACTTAGGGAGAAGCTATAAAACATTGATGAAGAATGTAATGATGGATGCATGGATAGGTTCTGACTACAAGGATTGATGAGGTACCCATGTACAAATAAATAAATCTCTCATAACCAGATAAAAGGATAAAACCACATGGGAAAAACTCCTCTCCAAAAGAGAAATTGACATGACTGCACAAGTGAAAGAAGGATAGAAGGAGAACTCAATGTGTGCCCCCAAAGGTTGCTTCTATCACACAAGTACAATAGATTTCTCCTCAATAGTTTTGTGTACTTTTGCACACACATCCTGCCAGAAGTAGGGACCCTCTTTTAGCTTGCTTTTGTTTCCTATTTTTTCTTTAGGTTTGAACTTTCCCCCTTAAGGGATGAGTTCCTCTAGTTTTGGGTCTATTTCACCAGGGTGAATTCATGACTTATCTACACTTTTGGTGCTTTCACTTGCAACATTTTGATCTCAGATGATGCCTTGGACTTTATATATTTGAGAAATTTTGACTAAGGCATTGAAACTCTACACATTAGGGAAGTCTTGGGAAATTTACCCCCAGGCAGATTCCCCAAAAGTCCATATGTTCTAAGAATCCACCACCAGGTGGATTCCCCGAAGGTTGATTCACTCAGAGAATCTGGCTCATGCCATATTTTTTGAATCCATCTACTTGTTGCATTTTCGAAGTCTAAAGGGTTACTTCACTGCATTTATGATTTGTCGTTCCCATACATGGGGTTCATTTAATATCATTTTGGGGGTTTTCAAGTAATGTTTTTTCCTTTCTTCCCTCATTTTTGCATTGTGATTTGATTTGGGCAACCTCCATCCTTTCTCCACATTAGGCATTGGTGATTTTAGTAATTGCATTTAGAGGCTTCTCATCGATTTCTGAGATGCATTTGGTCTTTTGGTTTTGTTCTCTTCAATTGAAAAGTAAGAGATTTGAATTAATCCAGATTTTGTTTGATTTTGTGATGACTTTAGTGATTCGTTGATGTGTGCATTCATGGTTTATCTCTTCATTGTCACATTGATCTTGCAGGTGTCATTTACTTTGGTTTGTTTGTTTGCACTTGGTTTGCTTGAAGTTTGGTGTTGAATGGTGGATTTTCAAGAGTGATGTTGATGTTCCTTATGATTTATGAGTGGTCATTTGGTTTTGTTTAAACTGGGGTGTCATTAGGGTTCCTCTTTTAAATTTTCTACAATGGAAAACTAGGGAACACAAATTTTATAAGAGCTAGGGTTAGCATCCATGGTATTTAACTGTGACTAGTGAAATTCAAATCAACTTAATGATAGATTACATTTGATTTGTTAAGCCCTAGCTGTAGTTACCCTTTCCCTAGTTTTGGTTGGCAGATTCAAATATATTGTGATGATGTTCGGAGTTCAAGTTCTTGGGAAATTTCACAAGTTTGTGCCTAGATTCTTGCTTAGGTTTTGTATTTGAAGTATTATTTAAGATGGAGTTCATGAATTTAAACTTGGGTTTTTCAAAGGATGGAGAAACAAAGCGTTAATGAAGGACTTCAGAAAATATGCCCCTAGGTGGATTCTCTGAAGGTTGGTCCTTTTGAAAAATCTAGTCCCTCAAGGATTCTTTGAATCCACTCACCCTCCAAAACTTTGAAGCATAAGTTAAGGTATTTCATGCATGAGTACATAAACTCAAGATGAATTTGGATGGTTTTCTGGTTGCTTTAGAATGATTTTTGAATGATTGCACAACCTTCAGAAAATCCTTCAGACTATGAATTTTTCAAGAGTCGTTTCTTTAAGAAAATCCACCTGCTGGCAGATTCTCCAAACCCGGTTGAGTGTGGAGATCTTGAAGGTTTGCAAAGAATGAGAGGACTTGAAAATGATGTTATTAGTTAGCATGAATAACCATGAGTCATGAAGGGTGATTAATGACTTGAGTTTGCATGGAAATGTGATCCTTCGAAGATTCCATCCCCTGGAGGATTCTTCAAGCTTCATTTCTTTTGGAGAATTCACCTAGGGGTGGATTCCCCAAAAATCCTCCTAGACCTGAAATCTCTGAAACTTGTTAGATTGATCATTTGAGGGCTTCTAATTGGATTCTAAAAGCTTATATGAAGAAAATGATACATGATGGCTTAGTCTTCACTCGGGTATTGTCTTGAATTGAGCCAGATTGTTTACTTTGGAGAATCCACTCCCTCATGGATTCCATGAATGCTTGAACCTTTGGAGAATCCACCTAAGGACTAATTCCCCAAAATCCCCGAACATGTGAAAATTTTGAGGTTTTCCAATGTTTCATTCTATGGTTTTGTGATGAGATTTTATGGCTTCCATGATGTTTTCAAGGTTAATTATGTAATGTTTGGGGGTTTCTTCATGATAATGTAGTTTGATTAAATGTTTAATTGTACCTAATATCATAATAATTATTGCCTATTTCTAATAGATGTAGGTTGAGACTAGCCTAGCAAATGGATCTAAGGAAAAATATTTGGAGGCTAGTCCTAAGGAACCTCATACTAGAGTAGAAAAGATGAAATATGACTTCAAGGGAATCTAGCCAAAGTCTAAGATCATTTCAACTTGGAGCAAGATTGGTGATACAAATATGGGGCATGTAGACTATGATGATTTCAAGTAAAGGATGTTTAGGGATGCACCCTCTGAACTGGCACAGATAATCACACATACAGGGTTGGCTCAGGAAATAGGATTTCCTCCTACTTTTCTATATCCAGAGCTGGTTATAGAATGTGCCAAATACTATGATTCAGATAAAAGAGTTATCATTGGTCCCCAAGGAAGAATCTTGGCCAACCTAATAGAGGATTCCATAGTAGAGACCTTCAACATTAGGTCACATAAAAAGTTAGTAAGGATCAACATCAAGGATGCTAAAGAATTTTATACAAAAGATCCTAATAGGGATTTGTTGATGATGAACAATAATTGGATTGCAAAGCCAAAATCACATTACTCAAAGCTTCCCAAGAAATTAAATAGAAGTGATTTCAAAGTGGAATATAATGATATGATAACTCTTTTGAGTAGAGTAATGGGGTTGGAGGATGCCTTTATATTTAGGAGTTGGATTTTTTACATCATTTCCAAAATTGTGAAAGGGACACACTACCATTGGGTATAAATTATAAGTGATAATCTATATGAGCAATTAAAAAGTATACATGATACTAAGAAGTTCACCATGACCTCCTATTTGGTGTATATGCTTTCCAAAAAGAATAAATATAAAGGGTTGAGTTGTAGAGGAACTATTGGACAGGATAGGATATGTGATGTATTTCCTTGGCTCCAATTCAATACTTCTAACTACAGGAGGGTAAATGATGCATTCTTTATGTACATCACAATATTGTTGCAAGATGCACTGCATGTCATAATTTTAGTTGAGGAAATGGAGTTGATAAGGAAATATGGCCAATGGTTTATCCACTTTCAAAAAATTTTTTATGTTAGAATACAAGGATCACCAATAGTACCATTGAGGCTACCAACGTACCCAACAAACTAGCTTATCCTACTGGAAGTGGCTAGGCAGTTGGTGGCATTTGACACAATTGTGAAAGATATGCACAAACCTGGACTTGGGCCTAAATTCCCTTTAAGGATTGAAGTCTTGGAGGCTTTTCCTTCTATTCAAAGTGCTTATTATGCTGAAAACGAGATGGTGCATTTCAATCTATATTCACATACAAATAGGGACAACTTTGATCCCTATGGAGTCACCTAGAAGCAAGCTAACAAAGAATACATGAATAACATCCACATAGAAGATTATTGGGATAACTGCAGGGATGAGTTTGAAGTGATCAAAAGAAGGTGTTCAAGGTTATCCTTGAAAATGATCAGATTGTATAGAATTTCCCAAATCCTAGACCAAGTGGATGATGATGGAGAATTCTTACAACATCATGATTATGAACAGTATAAGGATAAGCTACTTCCCCCTGTCAATTGGTTTCAAGAAGAGGTTGTGGACCTTAATGTAATAAATGTCCCTATTTTGAGATACTCCAAGTTGTGGGAAAAACACAAGATTTTGGAGCTAGAAGGAGATGGTACAAAATTCACCTATGATTTGATGGGAGACCTTGGGTCTCATTCAAAATAAGATAAGGAAACCACTAAGGATGATACAAAAAATCTCCCTTTAGAGGAGGAAGGAGACAAGCATCCATTCATTATCAAAAGAAGAATAAGAATCCAGGCTAAAGGTAAGGAGAAAAGGAAGCCAGTGGCTAGGGTAAGAAAGACCTCAAAGGAAATTGATGAGGAAGGCACTAAAGAAGTTCAACCTCCAAAGAAAAGAAAGATAATGATTGAGGGCCAAAAATTGGAAAAGTCCAAAAGGGCCAAGGTCATTGTAGAGGATACTACTGAACCTAATGTGGTTGATATTGAAAGTTTTGGAAAAAAAAAGTATATGTAAGGAGAAGTTCTCCTAAACACAAGGCCACTTTAGTAGAAAATGTGAATAAAGGGAAAGAAGTGACCACTGAAGAGGCACCTACTGATGATCTTATGCAAGATATGGAAAAATCAGTCCTAGGATGTAGTTCTCCTCCTCCGTCTGTGGTGTAAAATGTACAAATAGATGAGGAAACTACTGATTAGGAGGGTGATGTAGGGGAAGGAGATGTTTCTAACAATCTAGAAGAGGAGATAACAGATGAAGAGGTCCTTACAAAAAAGGGCAGATAGTTGAGTGATTTTGAGAAATAGTTGGAGGAGAATGAAGTACAAAATAAGGAGGCCACTTGAGAAGTCACTGTGAAAATGCCCTCTTAGCCTCCAATAAAAGAGCACATTGATGCATCAAACTAAAAAGGTGAAAGTGAAAGTAAACTTGATGAGGATGAAGGGAAACAAAATTAGGAAAAGGGTGGTGTGAATGTGGAAGTTATTGAAAATAGTCCTCGTCATGATCAATTAGAGAAAGATACCTATTAGAAAGATGTAGAAATTGAGCAACCAACTACCCCAGAATGGTTAGAGGAAAGGTTAAAGAAAAAGACTATCATTGTGGAGGATGAGACTCTGGATTGGGATGGGTTTCTAGAAATTTGGGGACAGCCCTGCTAAATAGGCATAGGACAACTGAGAGGGGGGGTGAATCAGTTGTCACACAAGTTCAAACTTAAAACTTTATCACTTATCAATTCTTCAACCACACTATTATGTTATTAAATATGAGCATGAAACACAAATAAAAAAAAGTAAATCAACACAATGAACACTAGATTTTTACGTGGAAAACCCAATGAGGGAAAAACCACGGTGAGTGTTAACTCACAATATAAAGATTATAAACATAATACACAGGCTCATTATCAAGGGCTCACTACCTAAAAGAGGACTCACTGTCCAAGTACAAAGGCTCACTGCCTACAAAGGACTCACTGTCCAAGTACAAAGGCTCACTCCCTACAAAGGACTCATTGTCCAATAGCGAGGCTTACTGCCTCCAGATACAAAAGAGAACAAAAGATCCACCACTGCAATATTCAAAGGATTACAGAAACCTTCAGCTCACTGAAAACTGCTATCACAACTCACTTACACACACTTCTTCTCTTATGATTTGTGGCACACTTTCATCACTTTGCATCACACTAGCATACAACTCTTCACAAATTGACTTGATTTTATACCATTCTCAACCTTAGAATCATTTACCAAGGTTGGCCACAAATAACCCATTTTATAAATTCAAATTAGGTTGACAACTCAAAATTCCTGCAGTGGAAAGGAATAAGAGTGGATCAATAAAATTATTTTCTTGAATCTTCTACATGCTTCCTCAATTAAATTTTATTCTTTGAATGAAGTGTAAACACTAGGTCAGCCAAACCTAATGAAAACACAAAAGAAAATTGATGCACATGCTTCCCAACAAAATAATGACATGTGAACGCCACAACATGCTTCCATATGGATAAGAATACATCTCATAACCATCTGTAGAAAAAAAAATAGGCTTCAATCACTGAAATTCATTCACTATTCTATCCAGACTATGTAGACACACACAAAAATATTGAAACATGATTTATGGATAAAAAAACTTCAAACCTCTTTTCCAGAGCATAGAAAAGACCTTCACAAAACATATGCCAGATCTGCAAGATCTGAAATGAAACAACAAAGGACTAGAGAGAAAAAATATTTGTCCTAGTCTATAGAACACTGACTTTGCCAATAGAACACACATACCGGTGGACACAACTTTCATGTACCATCTTACTAGAAGTTGAAACTCATAATATATCACCATCAGATTACCATAATGAAAACTTCAGGATAGTATAGGCATAGGATCAACACAGGAGAAATGTAGAGCACATACTAGAGCACAATCTGAACACATTCATCCCTCTAAATTCTCTTCTTTATTAATTTTCTCAATAGTACTTGGAAACTCATCATCGCAACACATTTACATCCATATAAGATAGCTCCATGAACTCATAGGATATCTCAATAGCATCTCAACTATACATGTACAATCTGCAACATACTGAACAATGTTGACATTAATGACAACATCAATGACAACACCACCAAACTATCCCATACTTGTGACAATGTCCCCCTTTGTCATTTATGACAACAAATGATGTGAAAAAATATCAAAGACAAAATTTTGTACAATACCCTGGGAGAACACCTTCTCTTCTTCTGCAACTATTTTTCACATGAATTTCTCTCCGCCTTTGACATCAATGGAAAAAAACAATTGTTATAATTACTCCCCCTTAGGAGTACACTCATCCTACAACAATGAAAACCTTTTCTACTCCCCCTGTAGAGTAGACCCATCTATTAGTCTAGATAAATAAAGAAGCAGTGAATTCACTAGACTGATGAACCTTCATGTGCACCTAGTTAGGATGGCCAATGACCCCTAACCTCTCCCTAAGATGCTCAAAAGTATCCTTCAGAAGAGCCTTAGTAAATATGTCTACAATTTGTTCCTTTGTTGTCACATACTCCAATCTAACCTCATTCTCCAACACTTTTTGTCTTAGAAAATGATACTTGATAGATATGCGCTTTGTTCTTGAATGTATAACCAGATTCTTCAAAATGTTTATTGCACTTGTATTATCATAAAAAATAGAAATAGGCTAATCACATACCACACCAATGTCTTTTAGAGTTTGCTTCATCAACAAAAATTGTGTGCAATAGGATGCTGCATCAATATATTTTGCCTCTGTAGTGGATAAAGAAATTGAGTCTTTCTTTTTACTCAACCATGAAACTAATCTTCTAAAAAGAAAGAAAGAACCACCACTAGTACTCTTCTAGTCATCTACACATCCAACCCAATCAGCATTTGTATAAGCACTCAAGGTGAAATCATTGCTCTTAGGGTACCAAATTCCATAATTCGGTGTTCTTTTAAGATATCTAAATATCCTTTTTATAGCTATAAGATGTGCTTCTCTAGGATTTTCTTGAAATCTAGCAACTAAACACACTGCATGCATAATATCTAGTCTAGTAGCAGTAAGGTACAATAGTCCACCAATCATGGATTTGTATTTTCTTTGATCAGTCTTAGTAGATTCATCATCCTTGCTCAGTTTACATTCAGTTACCATAGGGGTACAAACAGGTTTAGAATCCTCCATCCCAAACTTCTTCAACAACTCTTTTACATACTTAGATTGTGCAATGAATATCCCTTTATCAGTTTGATTCACTTGTAAACCAAGGAAGAAATTCAATTCACCAATCATAGACATCTCAAATTCTTTCTACATCTCTTTAGCAAATTTTTTACACTTGCCATCATTTCCACCAAAAATGATATCATCAACATAAAAAACTATAATCAACATCTTATTACCTTGCACTTTGAAGTAGAGGTTGTTGTCAACAGAACCTTTATTGAATCCTTGCTTTGTCAGATATTTGTCCAGTCTTGTATATCAAGCTCTAGGAGCTTGCTTCAATCCATACAACACTTTCTTCAATTTATAAACCATGTCTGGATTGTTAGACAACTGGAACCCTTCAGGTTGCTCCATGTACCCTTCTTCCTCCAACTCACCATTCAAAAAAGTTGACTTAACATCCATCTAATATACCTTGAAGTCCTTGTGGGTAGAAAATGCCAAAAACATTATGATAGCTTCCATTCTGGCCACAGGAGAAAATGTTTCTTCAAAATCTATACCTTCAACTTGTGAATATCCTTTGCATACCAATCTTTCCTTATTCCTTACTACTCCATTTTCATTCAACTTATTCTGGAACACCCATTTTGAGAAAATCACATTTTTTTTCACATGCCTAGGGACTATTTCCCATGTTTAATTCTTTTCTATCTATTGTAATTCCTCTTTCATAGCTCTCATCCAACTTTCATCTTCACATGCTTCTTTTATAGATTTAGGTTCTATTTTAGAGAGTAAATAAAAATTTACCTCAGCTGCAACTCTGCTTCTTATCTTCACACCTTCACTCTTGTCTCCAATTATTTGATCTTCCAGATGATTCTTCTGTACATATTTAGGAGTCCTAGCAGCAGGTTCCAGTTCATTTTCTTCTTCTTCTCCCACTTCTTGTTCTTCTTTTTCTTCTTCTTCCTTATCCTTATTTTCTTTAGGTACATGTCTGTAGATAGGATCATCAGGCTCAACTTCACTTATCTCAATAGGTTTGTGTATGTCTTCATCAACTTTCACATTAGAACTTTCAATGATCTTTCTCAACCTTTTGTTAAAACATCTGTATGCCTTGCTAGTAGTAGAGTATCCAAGAAATATTCCTTCATCACATCTAGCATCAAACTTTCCAAGATTTTCATCATCTCTTTTAATATAGCATCTGCTTCCAAATACCTTAAAATATTTCATAGTATGAGTCTTACCAGTCCATAACTCAAAAGGTGTCTTTGTGTTGCTGTGTCTGATCAGAACTCTATTAAGAACACAAACAACAATATGTTTTGCTTCTCTCCAATATACATCTGATACATTGGACTCTTTCATCATAGTTCTAGTAACTTCCTATCTTGTCATGTTTTTCCTTTCAACTACTCCATTCTACTGTGGGGTTCTTGGAGCAGAAAATTGTCTTTTTGTTCCATGCTTCTCACAAAATGCATTAAATTCATTAGAAGTGAATTCACCACCTCTATCAGATATCAAACACTTTATTTTCATATTTACTTCATTTCCTACTCTTGATTTGAATATCTTAAACCTATCCAAGGCTTGATTCTTTTCTCTGAGAAAAGCAACCCATGTCATTCAAGTGTAATCATCAATAAGCAACATGAAATATTTGTCACCATTTAGGCTTCTGGTCTTAGTTGGACCACAAACATTAGTATTTACTGTAAGAACTTATGAAAAGCAACAACAGGATCAAGAGACTAAACATAGCACAAAAGAGAGAGACAAGATGAGAGAATATGATGATTGTATTCTCAATATGCATGAAGATGTAAAATGAAGATAGATTGATTGCAAGCATGTACAAGGCTTGCTTATAAAGGAAAGCTAGGACACAATGAAGGGCCATGAATGAGACAAGTGTCCCAATCATGTGTAGGGTAGGTAGAAAGAAATAATAGATAATTCCATGAAAGGTGGATCACCCACCAAAGTGGAATTATCATGCCATGAAAGGTGGAGATAAAAAGGTGATAACTAGATCACACCATAAAGAGTGGAATTTCTCCTACACACACTTCCCTAAGTGTCCAAGTCACATCTCTCAATGTATGCACAAACCTAGATGCAAGATGCAAATAACTAGGTGTCACAAGTACAACCTATAATGTTATGCATTCCCTAAGTAAGCTTAAGTAAAGTGTAATAAGTAAAATACTTATTTACACCAACACCCCCCCTTAAGTGCAACTGAGGAAATGAAGATTCAAGCTAACCATGCAAGCTAAGATGCAAGATGGGTCCCGACAACTAGGCCATGTTAGGTACCCATGTAAAAATACAATTCAATCTCTCACATCGAGGAAAGATAGAAAAACCCAGTGGGAAAAAACTACCCCCCAAAAGAGAGATGAAATACAAATGCTTATGAACACAGCATGAGAAGGAAAAAACCCCATGTGAGGAAAAATTCCCCCCATGAAAGAGAAGAAGAAGAGAGACAAGGCAGCCCCCCTCAATGTACAATGTTCACCCATGGAAAATGCTCAAGAAGGAATGAAGAAGCTACTCCAAAAGTGTCAAACAACGTTCCTCCCCTTAGGAAGAAACAATACCAAAGGTGCATGAATGAAGTCTCCCCAATCCACAAGTGAAGAAGGAAGAACCCTCAAAATGTAAGGAGTCTTTGAAATTTTCTCAAATTTCCCTGTGTTGATGTTGAAAGATGCCTTTCCCAAACCATGTGAAGCTACCATGGAAAGTGCAAAGGTGACAGTGTAGTCGCTTCCTGAAACCTGTGAGAAACCCTTTGCAACAACACTCTCATCCGTTGAAAAATACAACTCAAGATCTAGCAAGGATGAAGGTAGAACATACTCCAAAGACGCAAGTGTCTCCTCAAGAGAGAAAGTGGCCTACTCCAACTGTTGTACATATGCATCCACAATCACATCAACCTCGAAAGATTGGTCATGTAGAGGAGGGTCAGAGTGTTCCCTAACAACAACTATAGAAGAATCACCTTCATCAAAGAGAAGATGTAAGTAATCAAGTGTGTCTTCCAAATCTGCAATGTAGGACTCAACAAACAAGCTGCCAATGTCTGTCAAGTAATCATCCCATGAAACTGCTGCTAGAAGACAAGGTATGCACTATTGCACTGAATCACAAGGAACTGAAACTATCAGAACACAAGTAGCATCAGGTGCATCAGTCAATGTAGGAGATGGAATATCAACAATAGGCTCAAGAACCTCAGGACTAGTGAGAACTCCAAGATTCAAGTAACCATACTCATTCTCCTCAAGTGTTTCCATACTAGGGTGAACTGAATCATCATTAGGAGAAAAATATGAGAAGGTGTAGAACCGACAATGATTATCAACCTCCCCAACTGCAACAAGAGCCCTACTATGCAAATCCTGAATAATGAAAAAATATGGTGTGAACTCTACACTCTTTCTTGTACCACTATGTGTAATTTGGTAGATGGAAAGGATGTTCCTTGACAAAGTAGGCATGCATAGAACATCATTAAATGCTCCACCTTTAATGTCAATAGACCCCTTCCCACAAACTTCCAAAGAAGTGTTGTTGGCCATCAAAATGGGTGGTGATGAACAAGAATAAAATGAAGAGAACATATCCTTGGAAGAAGTCATATGATGTGAAGCTCCTGAATCAAGGATCCACCTATCTGAATTGGAATTTGCAACTGCAAGAAATGCTTTCCCCTTATGTTTATCATGTTGAGATGATGAAGAAGGAGATGAGCTTGATGTTGTTGCCATGAGAGTTGTACTTTTTCCCTTAGAAGTAGAAGTGGAAGGAGATGAGTCCTTCTCCTGATATGCATTTGGAAAGTTGATGTTGTTCTTCTTAAGGATGTTTTTCAACTTATCGATTTGCTTAACATGAAAATGGTGCTCCTCATGACCAATATTTTTGCAATATGCACATGCTGGTCTCTCCTTCTTGCTTGAATTGTTGTTTTTTGAAGAAAATGATGATGAGCCTTGTTGTGGGGGAGTGGATTTTTTGTTCTCTCCTTGTGGCTTTGGTGAAGATTTCTTTTGGTCCTTCCCTTTGCCTTGCTTGTTGTTTCCATGATTGACCACCAATGCTTTTGAAGTTGAAGACTTGAGAATTCCCATTTTCATCAACTTATTTTTCTCAAGAATGAAAAGATCGGTGAGAGCCTCAAAAGATGGTGACTTAAAGTTGCTAATTGTCAATGGTTGAGTCTGAAAACTTGAAACAAAGGTTGCATACTCAATTAGAAGCTTGTCCAACAAGTTGAAGACCAATTGATCATCCTCTTTTTCAATACCACAATCTTTTAGTTGTGCTCTTAGCTCATTTTCCTTAGTGACAATCCTGAATTATGTCAAAATCCTTTGGATCAAGGATTAGGATATCATGTTCAAGCTTGTATCCCTTAACCTTATCAACCTTGCCATACATAGTAGCAAGCTTATCCCAAGCTTCCTTGGCTGTAGTACATTTATCAACATGAAAAATTAGATCATCTGAAATGAAATTTCTTAGTGTACCCAATCCCATAGAAGTTTTAGTGAGCCAATCCATAAATGCAGTTGGATCTGCCTTAGGATCTGAAGGTGCAGTTATGGTTCCATCAATGTAGTAAATTAAACCTTTTTTCCATTAGTTTACTCCATGCACGTACTTTCCATGTAGCATAATTATGTGCAATTAAGAGTGGAAATTTAGATGAATCCATGATCGAATGCAAGAGCATAAGAGAGAAAATAGGCACAATCACACAAGATATACCCTGCCAAATTCACTCAATCAAAGTTACCCCCCAAAAAGATGATTTTGGCACTTTATAATGTAGTGCATGTACAATAGGCCACTTGCAACTTGGCTAAGTGGACTTATAATTTCTAATTTACAACTTTCCAAAAATAGGATGAGAATAGACTAGAACAATGAAGCAAAGACCTGAATTCAGATCTATGCAATACAAGTGCCAAATGGGCCAAAAAAGACCATATGATAAAAGCACAAAATCCACTCAAGATCGCTTGAAACTGATTGTAGATTCAAGAAGTGGAAAAAGAATCACACACTTTAAAAAAAAATGACACCTGGAAAGGAGTTCATATGTGCCTGAACAGAGCCCTGGAAGTTGTAGAAATGAATCTTGGATAGGTGCAGTGTTGAGAAACTATAAATTCTAGAAAAATTTTCCACCAAAATTAGAAATCGAGCACACAATTGTGAAGTACATGAAAAATTAGCCCAAATAAAAAAAATTGCTCGAAAAAATGCCTCAAAATGAACAAGTTATGAGCCTCTGAACTTGGACTGCAAATTCAAAAACTCCATTGGTGAGGAGGGCAAATTTTTTTTAGAAAATGTTGACGTCATCAATTCACGGGCTTAAATTTGATGGTCATTTGGCTGTCATAGAGATCCACTAGGCTAAACTTGACGGTTGCGGGCCCGTCAAAAGAAAATTTGCTCCTCCGCTTGAAATTTTTACCTGAGCCAGAATATTCCTCTAAAGTTGCTGACGGTGGAATCTGCAGGGAATCTTAAGTCTACAGTGTCGGTCGTTGAAGATTTTCAGTCACTGGTGAAAATATGAGTGATTGCCAAATTTTTATTGGAGAATGTCGCCGACTGTTTAAATTGACACCGCTTTTCTTTTATCGGTCGATGGGGATTTTACTTTCACCATTGACGGATCTATAGGACTGGATTTCTGACAGATGTCATCGGATTATTTGATGCTTCCTGGAGATGCTTGACTGCCTACAGATTTTCTGAAATTGACCACTGAAATTTCTTTATCAGTCAGATTTATGTAAGACTGTCGCCCGGTTGACTATGGACCACCGACAGCTGGATGAGGAGATCACGCCCAATAAAAGACTCCCATGTGGCTGTTGGTGGGTCAAAAAAATTTGTGTGGCTTTGGTGCAAGAAACCCCTTGTGGCTGACCATGTACAACACGGTACAACTGGTCTGCAGGTCGCAGACTTTCTTTTTAAAAGAGAAAATCAAAAAATCAAAAAACCTTACAAATTTTTTATTTTTTTATGATTTAGAAAAAATGAAAAGACCCCAAATACATTTTTAGAGAGGGGTTTAAATTTTTCTAAAAAAATTTTCAAAAAAATTATGACAAACTGGAAATTTTCTGAGAAGATAATTTTTCCAAAACTATTGAAAAATTCATAAATTTTTAAAAAAACCTCAAATTGGCAATTTTTTCTGATCTAGGGCTTCCAATGTCTGATTTTGATGAAACGAAATGCTATCTTGACTGAAAACAGCCTTTTGAATCCAAAATTGAGGTTAGATCTAGTCTAGGGTGCACTAAAATTCTGTTGCTCCTTAGATTTTCCGCTTGACCACCTTCACATGAACTAAGATCTCCCAACAATGGCTATGCAAAGAACCTCCAACTGCTCTGATACCATGTAAGAACTAATGAAAAGAAACAACAAGATCAAGAGACTAAACATAGCACAAAAGAGAGAGAGAAGATGAGAGAATATGATGATTGTATTCTCAATATGCATGAAGATGTACAATGAAGATAGATTGATTACAAGCATGTACAAGGCTTGCTTATAAAGGCAAGCTAGGACACAATGAAGGGCCATGAATGAGACAAGTATCCCAATCATGTGTAGGGTAGGTAGAAATAGATAATAGATAGTTCCATGAAAGGTGGATCACCCACCAAAGTGGAATTAGTGGAATTATCATGCCACGAAAGGTGGAGATAAAAAGGTGATAACTAGATTACACCACAAAGAGTGGAATTTCTCCTACACACACTTCCCTAAGTGCCCAAGTCATATCTCTCAATGTATGCACAAACCTAGATGCAAGATGCAAATAACTAGGTGTCACAAGTGCAACCTATAATGATATGCATTCCCTAAGTAAGCTTAAGTAAAGTGTAATAAGTAAAATACTTATTTACACCAACATGTACTAACTCCAAAATTTTGATAGTAGAATGTTCTTTTCCCTTAAAGCTACATCTTGTCTGCTACCCCAATTGACAACTTTTGCAGATAGCATTAGTAGGTCTTATGATTCTAGGAAGTCCTCAAACAATCTCCTTTGCATTGATCTTGACTAGATTATCAAAGTTCACATGTCCCATTCTCCAGTGTCATAACCAACTTTCACTGATTTGGTATACAAGTAAATGGCCATCAACTCCCTTCAGTTGATAGATGTTTCCATGATTTCTTCTTCTAGCAACAATCATATCTCCATTTTCAAATCCTTTTTTGATTTCATAGGTATTGTTCTAAAACACAAGTTTAAAGCCATTGCTACACATCTGACCAACACTTAAAAGGTTATGCTACAAACCCTTCACATAATATACATCATTAGTACTATGCACTCCATAAAAACTAATTGAACCTTTACCATAAATCTTAGCTCCTGAATCATCACTGAACATAACTAAACCACCATCATATTTTTCAAGTTTAGTGAACTTACTCTTATCTCTAGTCATGTGATTTGAACATCCACTATCAATTACCTAGTAGTCTTCATCCTGTCTTGCATGAAAAATGGTAACCAAAGTACCTTCCATCCTATTCTTCTTAACCTCCAAAGCCTTCTTACTTACACATTTTCTAGAGTTAGTGGATACAAATTTATTTTCCAAAGCTAAGAATAAGAATTCACTATCACCAACCTCATTGTTAGATTCATCATTAGAAATACCTGTCTCTTCCTTAACATAGTACAACTTCTTATACTTCTTATCCTTCCTATCCTTATCCTTATAATCCTTTTTCTTTTTATATGTATCCCTATTTGAATATTTTGAAGCATAATGACCAATGTTACCACAACTAAAACATTTAAAGTGTAACATACCTTTATATTTTTCGATACCTTTCTCAATTTCTTGGTGAAGTTTTCTTTCAACTCTTCATCATCGCTATTTGGTTCTACAATATTCAAAGCATAAAATGCAGTTTCTATCTTCTCTTCTATCTTGTCATCTTTTTGGAACTTCCTTATCTCAAATGCTTGCAAGGTGCCAAACAAATCTTCTAGGGTGTACTTCTTGGGATCATACATTTCTTCAATAATAGAGATCTTGTCGCTATAACATTCTGGTAAAGTGATCATAATCTTCTCAATTATATCTTCATTTGATAGTTTTCCTCCTTGATTTCTAACTTCATTTGCTGCTAGTTCAACTCTCTAAAAGAAACTTGTAAATTCTTCACCATCTTCCCTCTTTAGATTCACAAATCTATGCTTTTCCGCCAGCCTCTTTGTCAATTTCACCTTTCATTTCCTTCATACATGTCTTCCAACTTCTTCTAGACTTCATATGCATTATCCAAATAATTAACCTTAACTCATTTTTAGATAAACCATTGCAGATTGTATACTTTGCCTTCTTATTTTCTTCATAAGCAGAGATTTCATCTGTAGAATTAACACCACCAGACGGAAGTGTATACTTATTATCAATAGCCTTCTAGGTCTTGAAACCAAGAGAGATAATATATCCTCTCATCTGTCCCTTCCAATCATTGTAGTCAGTTCAATCAAACATAGGGGTCACCAACTTGTGTGCCATTGGATCTTCCTTAACCAGTTAAGCTCAAAACAAGGAACCATAAGCTTTGATACCAATTTTTAAATAGGCACAAGACAACTGAGAGGGGGGTGAATCAGTTTTCACACAAGTTAAAACTTAAAATTTATCACTTATCAATTCTTCAACCACACTATTCTATTATTAAATATGAGCATGAAACACAAATAATAGAAAGTAAATCAACACAATGAACACTAGATTTTTATGTGGAAAACCCAATGAGGGAAAAACCATGGTGAGGGTTAACTCACAATATAAAGATTATAAATAGAATACAATGGTTCACTGCCCAAAAGAGGACTCACTGACCAAGTACAAAGGCTCACAGCCTACAAAGGATCATTTTCCAATAGGGAGGCTCACTTGCTACAGATACAAAAGAGAACAAAAGATCCACCACTGCAATTAAAGCACATTCCTAGGATTATAGAAACCTTCAACTCACTAAAAACTGCTATCACAACTCACTCACACACACTTCTGCTCTTATGATTTATGGCACACTTTCATCACTTTGCATCACACTATCATACAACTCTTCATAATTCAACTTGATTTTATACCATTCTCAACCTTAGAAGCATTTACCAAGGTTAGCTACAAATAACCAATTTCATAAATTCAAATTAGGTTGAAAACTCAAAATTCCTACGGTGGAAAGGAATAAGAGTGGATCAATAAAATTATTTTCTTTTATCTTCTACACACTTCCTCAATTAAATTTTATTAGTTGAATGAAGTGTAAACACCAAGTTGGCCAAACCTAATGAAAAACACAAAAGAACATTGATGCACATGCTTCCCAACAAGACGATGACATGTGGATTCCACAACATGCTTCCATATGTACGAGAATATATCTTAGAATCATCCACAACAAAAACAATAGGCTTCAAACACTAAAATTCATTCACCAGTCTATTCAGACTATGTAGACACACACATAAATATTGAAACATGATTTTTGGATCACCAAACTTCAAACCTCTTCACCAGAGCATAGAAAATATTTTCACAAAACATATCTTAGAACCACAAGATCTAAAATGAAACAGTGGACTATCGAGCAAAAATATTTTTCCCAATCCACAGAACACTAACTCTGCCGATAGAACACACATAGTGGTGGACACAAATTTCATGTACCATCTTACTAGAAGTTGAAACTCAGAATATATCACTTAAAAAAATTTAGAGGCACCCATCTATCACTCCAGATAAATAAATAATCTGTGAATTGACTAGACTGATGCACCTTCATGTGCACCTAGTTAGGAGGGCCAATAACCCCCAACCTCTCCCTAAGATGCTCAAAAGTATCTTTTGAAAAAGCCTTAGTATTTATATGTCTACAATTTGTTCCTTTGTTGTCACATACTCTAGTCTAACCTCATTCTCCAACACTTTTTCTCTTAGAAAATGATACTTGATAGATATGTGCTTCGTTCTTGAATGCATATTCAAATTCTTTGAAATGTTTATTGCACTTGTATTATAATAGAAAATAGAAATAGGATCATCACATACCACATCAATGTCTTTCAGAGTTTTCTTCATCCACAAAACTTGTGTGCAGTAGGATGTTGCAACAATATATTTTTCCTCTACAGTGGATAAAGAAACCGAGTCTTTCTTTTTACTGAACCATGAGACTAATCTTCTACCAAGAAAGAAAGCACCACCACTAGTACTCTTGCAATCATCTACACATTTATCCCAATTAGCATCTATATAAGCACTCAAGGTGAAATCATTAATCTTAGGGTACCAAATATCATAATCTGGTGTGCCTTTAAGATATCTAAATATCCTTTTTACAACTATAAGATGTACTTCTCTAGTATCTGTAAGGAAAATTAGATGCAGAAACAATTCTCCTAACGTCAATACCTCAGGAAAGAATGCAGATATACTTTTAATTTTTCAATTAAAGTTCAAATAAGATGCACTATGAAGTAAATAATAGAAACAGATCATTTGACAATCACAAATGAACACCAGATATATGTGGGAAAACCCTTACCGGAGAAAAACCCACCACACCAAGAGAAATCACTTTGTATTACAGTAATGGAGATTACATACAAATGTCAGACTTATCTTTCTGGTGTCTGTTTACAACAACATTCACCATGAACAATCTTGTATAGGAACCTTCAAGTTACAGTCATTACAGATTAGATTACATTTACTGATCATACAACCACCTAGCAATCCATTGATCCAACCAACCGATCACAATCTGCAATCACTGAGTATATCCATGTTGTTCCATGTCCGTCGAGCTTCCTCACAAAACCGTCACAATGAACAAACTTCCAATTGTTCAGATTCAGGTTCTCCTATTGGTCCATGAGACTCCACATAGGACGGTCAAACAGTCAAAAGAGATTTAGGCTTTATTGGCATCTTAGTGAGAAACTAACAATGTCTTGCCAATGCCACATAACCTTCATATCGATATCGAAAAGAGATATTGTTATCACCAAGATGTTTCAACGAGCTTTCATGTGTTACATTGAATCACCAAACAGTCGGCGAGACCTATCACTTTCGCCAGGACATCAAAGAAAGGTCCAAAAGTCTCATAGATGTGAGTTTACCATTCGGCAAGAGTATCACTCTCGCCAAGACATCCCAACAATCCTTCTTGTGTTACATAGAGTTCAGAAGACTATCGCTAAGACTTCCTTATGTCGCCAGGACCTCACACCGACGTTCTCCACATGTATCGCTATCGCCTAGACTCATCGCTTTCGGTGAGACGTTATACCGAAGCTCTAAAAGTCACATAGACTTAAGTGTTCTCATCAGCCAGACAATCAGCTTTCATCGAGACATCATACTGAGTCACCACGGGTTATACTGAAGTGGTATGTTATATCGAGCTCCAAAGAATAGTCGGCAAGAGATATCACCTTCGCCGAGAGTTCTTATCGAACACATATATGTTACACTAATGACCACCATTCACCAAGAGCTATACTGAAGACTTCTCATCATCGGCAAGAAATTCCATTCTCATTGAGACTTCTCCCTGAATCCCTTTGAGTTACCCTGATGACTTTAAACCAAACGCTGTCAGCGAGACTTTAACACATCGCCCAGACTTCTTACCGAACAAGCCTTTCGGCCAAGGGTCTCAATGATATATGATTGAATGGCCTATTGGCAAAATATCTTCATAGGTGCTAAGAGGTCACACCGAAAGCAACCTGTCACAGTGACATGATTCTTCGGTGAGACAAAAGCTAGGTCATAGTGACCTGTACAAAACAAGATGTTCCAAACTGCTAGTCGGCCAGACATAAGAACTGTCATGCCGACTTGGCTCCAATGGAGGTTTTAGCCTATGATGATTGAGGCATACTTTTCCAACAATCTCCAACTTGACGAAGATCACACAGGCACCTCCAGAGCACAACATAACTTACTAAAAATCATGGGCACTAAGGCCCATTGAACTGGAACACCACCTAAAGTTGTCTATGCTCACTGGCTTTGTCAATTAATCTGCAACATTCACCAAAGTATCAACCTTTTCCAAATTGACCTTTCCATCCTCCACCATATTTCATACAAAGTGGTATTGTACATCAATATGTTTCATCCTGGCATGGAAAGTTGGATTCTTTGCCAGAAAAATTGCACTCCGACTGTCACAGAAAATAGTTATTTCCCCTGCATCAAAACGAATGTTAGAACACAAACGTTTCAACTAAATTGCTTCTTTACAAGCATGAGTAGCTACCATGTATTCAGCCTCCATAGTGGACAAAGCAACTACAGCCTGCAGCTTACTCATCCAACTCACTACACCACCATTCAACATGAAAATGTATCCACTAGTGGACCTCCTGTTGTCAATGTCCCCTGCCCAATTAGAATCTACATAACCATGAATGCTGAGAGTCCTTTGTGATTCAACCAAGTTCCCATGGTAACACAAAGCAAAATTTGAAGTCCCCTTCAAATACCTAAACACTCTCTTCATAGCATCCCAATGCGTTCTTCCTGGATTATCCATAAATCGAATAAGAACTCCCATTGCTTGGGCAATGTCTGGCCTTGTACAGACTATTGCATACATGAGACTACCAACTACACTAGCATAGGGTACATTGGTCATGTCCTCCATCTTAGTAGGAGATTTTGGACAATCCTCAACAGATAGCTTCGTTCCCTGCATGACTGGAACCACTAGCTATTTGCAATCATTCATACAAAATCTCTCAAGAGCAGTCCTGATATACTTACTCTGACTGAGCCATAGTTTTCTATTCTTCTTGTCCCTAGTTATCTCCATCCCCAAAATATACCTTGCTGCACCAAGATCCTTCATTTCGAACTTAGCAGACAACTGAGACTTAAGATCATAAATCATTAGCTTACTATTGCCTATGAACAACATATCATCAACATAGAGAGCAATAACAAGTACTCGATCACTTTTAGCTTTATAATATACACAGTGATTAGATTTTGATCTCACAAATCCCAACGACAATACAAAAGTATCAAATTTCTGATACCACATTCTAGGTGACTGCTTTAACCCATACAGAGACTTCTTTAATTTGCATACCAATTTTTCTTTACCTTTTTCAACAAAGTGCTCAGGTTGGGACATATAGATTTCTTCTTCAAGATCACCATGAAGAAATGTTGTCTTCACATCCATCTATTTGACCTCTAAGTCATATGCTGCTGCTAGTGACAAAAGAAATTTGATAGATGTCGGCTTTGCTACAGGAGAAAATATTTCCCCATAATCGATTCCCTCTACCTGGGAATAACCCTTTGCAACCAATCTTGCCTTGTACTTTTCTACACTGCCATCCAGACCAATTTTATTCTTAAATACCCATTTGCAACCAACATCTTTTCTACCTTTAGGCAAGGGCACTAGACTCCAGGTTTCATTCTTTTCTAATGATCCATCTCTTTATTCATGGCTTCCAACCAAGAGTCTGAATCAGACATTCTAAATGCCTCTTTCATAGTCCTAGGCTCATCAGTGCTAGAAATTAAAGCATAGGCACAAGTAGAATCAATCAAAGAGAACCCATACCTATCTGGTTGTTTTCTTTCATGGGTTGACCTCCTCACTTGCTGAGGCTGAGGTTCTTCTTCTTTAGAACTTTCAAAACTGCTTGAGCTCTCCTCAGTTTTAGGTACATTTTGAATTTTCAATTCCTCTTTCTCTGGTGTAGGAGGAATTAATGCTACATCCTTATTGTTTTCTAACTTTGTCTCTGACTGCAGATACAAAGTGGAAGGTTTCATCTCATGAAAGATTACACTTCTGCTGTATACAACCTTCTCCATATCAGGATTCCAAAGCTTGTATCCTTTTATGACAACACTATAGCCAATAAAAATACATTTGATAGCCTTGTTCTCTAGTTTATTACTTTTCACATCCGACACATGAGCATATGCCTCACAACCAAAAACATGAACATGTCTAAGAGAGGGCTTCTTACCAAACCACGCTTCCAAAGGTGTTTTCTCAACAAGAGTAGAATTTGGAGAATGATTAATTAGATAACATGTAGTAGATACAACCTTAGCCTAGAATTTCTCCTCCAAGCTAGCACTACTGAGCATACTTCATGCTCTCTCCATCACTGTCCTATTGAACCTTTCTGCAACTCCATTCTACTGTGGAGTATAAGGTGTAGTCTTGTGTCTTTTAATTCCATGGTCTTTACAGTATCTTTTAAATTCATCAGAACAAAATTCATTGCCATTATCAGTCCTTAAGCATTTTATTTTTCTTCTAGTCTGATTTTCTACAAGGTTCTTAAATTCCTTAAATCGATTGAACACTTCTGATTTACTTTTCAAAAAATAAACAAATGCTCTTCTTGAATAATCATCAATGAACAACACATAGTATCTTGATTTAGACAAAGAAGGAACATCCACTAGACCAAACACATCCGAATGAATATAATCTAGCAAACCAGAAGATTTATGAGGACTAGAATAAAATGAAACACGGTGCTGCTTTCTATATATACAATGCTCATAGAATTCAAATTCAAGATTACAATCTTCAAGCCCCTCAACTAGGTTTTTGTTCTTCAAGGTTTTTAAACCTTTTTATCCTATGTGGCCTAACCTATGATGCCAAAGCACAGTATTCTTTTCTGGAAGTTTTACTTCCATAGAGTTTACATAATTAGGGATGTTTCCCTCTTTACCTCCATGAGCAGCTTTTAGTGACTTTCCAGAGACAATATTACATTGAACAGCCTGTGCATCCAACTTGTACAGGGTACCAGTTCGAGCACCTCTAGCCAACACCATTGAACCTCTAGTCATCTTGTAGTCATTTCAAGAGAACATAACTTGTACTCCACTATCATTCAGCATACTTACAGAAAGTAAGTTTCGAGCCAGACCTAGTATATGCATTACATTATTAATTCCCTTCACTCTGCCATCAGGAAATTGTATTTTGACTCTTCCATGGCCAAATATCTCCAAAGTTGAATCACTTGCCAAGTACACCTTTCCACCATTGTATTCTTCATACTTCATGAACCATTCTCTATGAGATGTCATGTGGAAAGATGCTCCATAATCAATCAGCCAAACATCATCTGATGCCTAAGTAGCCAAGGCTGCAATGAAGGGGTCACCATCACTATGAGAAGAACCATTATCGAAAGAGCCCTTCTTCTTCTTTTTCTCCTCTTTACAATCCTTTCGGACATGACCAGGTTGCCCACAGTTCCAGCACTTCACCTTGGACTTCTTGCCAGGAGACTTTGATCTCCCCTCTGATTTCAATTTGGAATTCTTGTCCTTCTTCTTGCCTTTCTCTTTTGGTCTTCCTCTGACAGCAAGAGCTTCCTTTGCCATCTCAGAAGATTTCCTTCTCATCTCTTCTGACAGCAAAGAGCCAACAACATCTTCCATCTTGAAGCTGGATGTTGTACTCCCAATCGCCATCACCAGATGATCCCATGAGTTTGGAAAAGAACACAATAGAAGCATACAACGATCCTCTTCTTCAGTCTTCACACCAACAGATGTCAATTGAGCAATCAACATATTAAATGCATTCAAATGATCAGCTACAAACCCTCCTTCTTGCATTCTCAAAGAATACAATTTCTTCCTTAGGAATAGTTTATTCACCAAGGACTTCCCAATAAATAGACACTAGTCTCTTCCACAAAGAAGAGGCAGTCATCTCCTCATGTACATTTAGAAGAACTGAGTCTGCTAAATAAAGCCTTATCAGCCCCTTAGACTTCCTATCTACAAGGTCCCAATCTTCTTGCTTCATGCCTGTAGGTTTAGTTCCAGACACTGCAAGCCATAGATCAGGATCAACTAGAAGATCCTCCATCTTGAGTTTTTACAACTCAAAGTTACTGCCATTGAATTTCTCTATTTCAAACTTTCCAGACGTGTTGCCATCTCAGCCTATAAAGAGAAATAACAAACTCTAAAAGACTCCCACTAAACATAATTGACTCAAAAAACCCAACGTACCCACAAGGATAACACAACTGGCCAGGCTCTGATACCACTTGTAAGGAAAATTAGATGCAGAAACAATTCTCCTAACGTCATACCTCAGGAAAGAATGTAGATATATTTTTAATTTTTCAATTACAGTTCAACTAAGATGCACTATGAAGTAAATAACAGAAACAAAGTATTTGAAAATCACACATGAACACTGGATATATGTGGGAAAACCCTTATGGGAGAAAAACCCACCACACCAAGATAAATCACTTTGTATTATAGTAATGAAGATTACATACAGATGTTAGAATTATCTTTCTAGTGTCTGTTTACAATAGCATTCACCATGAACAATCTTGTATAGGAACCTTCAAGTTACAGTAATTATAGATTAGATTACATTTACTGATCATACAACCACCCAGCAATCTGTCAATCCAACCAACCGATCACAATCTACAATCACTTAGTATATCCATGTTGTTCCATGTCCATCGAGCTTCCTCACAGAACCGTCACAATGAACAAACTTCCAACTGTTCAGATTCGACTTCTCCTATTGGTCCATGAGACTCCACATAGGACGGTCAAACGGTCAAAAGAGATTCAAGCTTTGTTGGCATCTCGGTGAGACACTAGCAGTGTCTCGCCTATGCCACATAACCTTCATATCAATATCGCCAAGAGATATCGTTATTGCCAAGATGTTTCAATGAGCTTTCATGTGTTACATCGAATCACCAAACAGTTGGCGAGACCTATCACTTTCGCCAGGACATCATAGTGAGGTCCAAAAGTATCATAGATGTGAGTTTACCATTCGGCAAGAGTATCACTCTCGCCAAGACATCCCAATGAGCCTTCTTGTGTTACACCGAGTTTAGGAGACTATCGCTAAGAATTCCTTATGTAGCCAGGACCTCACACTGACGTTCTCCACATGTATCGCTATCGCCCATACTCATCACTTTCGGTGAGACGTCATATTGAAGCTCCGCAAGTCACATAGACTTAAGTGTTCTCATCGGCCAGACAATCGGCTTTCGTCGAGACATCATACCGAGTCACCATGGGTTATACCGAAGTGGTATGTTATACCAAGCTCCAAAGAATAGTCGGCAAGACATATCAGCTTCACCAAGAGTTCTTATCAAACACATATATGTTACACTAATGACCACTATTTTCCAAGAGCTATACCGAAGACTTCTCATCATCGGCGAGACATTCCATTCTCGCTGAGACTTCTCCCCGAAGCCCTTTGAGTTACCTTGATGACTTTAAACCAAACACTATTTGCGAGACTTTAACACATCACTCAGACTTCTTCCTGAGCAATCCTTTCGGCCAAGGGTCTCAACAATATATGATTGAATGGCCTATCGGTCAGAGATCTTCACAGGTGCTAAGAGGTCACACTGAAAGCAACCTGTCACAGTGACATGATTCTTCAGTGAGACAAAAGCTAGGTCACAGCAACCTGTACAAAACAAGATGTTCCAAACTGCTAGTCGGCCAGACATAAGAACTGTCACATCGACTTGGCTCCAATGGAGGTTTTAGTCTATGATGATTGAGGCATACTTTTCCAATAGTATCTGCTTGAAATCTAGCAACTAAACACACTACATGCATAATATCTAGTCTGGTAGCAGTAAGGTACAACATTCCGCCAATCATGGATCTGTATTTTCTCTTATACCGATTGTTGAACATGAACAAGAAAATTAAGAGGGGGGCTGAATCAATTGTCACACAAGTTCAAACTTAAAAACTGTATCACTTATCAATTTTTGAACCACACTATTTTGTTATTAAATATGAGCATGAAACATAAATAATAGAAAGTAACTCAACACAATGAACACCATATTTTTATGTGGAAAAACCAATAAGGGAAAAACCACGATGAGGGTTAACTCACAATATAAATATTATAAAACTAAATATAGAGGCTCACTGCCAAGGGCTCACTACCCATAAGAGGACTCACCATCCAAATACAAAGGCTCACTGCCTACAAAAAGGACTCACTATCCAACAGGGAGGCTCACTACCTATAGATACAAAAGAGAACAAAAGATCCACCACAACAATTAAAGCACATTTGTAGGATTACAAAAACCTTCAGCTTACTACCTTTAGCAAACTGAAAACTGCTATCACAACTCACTCATACACACTTCTGCTCTTATGATTTGTGGCACACTTTCATCACTTTGCATCACACTGTCATACAATTCTTCATAATTCGACTTGATTTTATACCATTCTCAACCTTAAAAGCATTTACCAAGGTCGACCACAAACAACCCATTTCATAAATTCAAATTAGGTCAGCAACTCAAAATTCCCGCAATGGAAAGGAATAAGAGTGGACTAATAAAATATTTAACCAAGACCATAAATAATATTCTTGGATCTTCTACATGCTTCCTTAATTAAATTTTATTCTTTGAATGAAGTGTAAACACCAGGTCATCCAAACCTAATGAAAACATAAAAGAACATTGATGCACATGCTTCCCAATAAGAAGATGACAATAGGATGCCACAACATGCTTCCATATGCACAAGCATACATCTCAGAACCTTCCAGATACAACTGCAACAAAAAAAACATGCTTCAATCACTGAATTTCTTTCACCAGTCTTATCTGAACTATACAAACACACACAAAAATAATGAACATGATTTCTAGATCACCAAACTTCTAACCTCTTCACTAGAGAGCTTGTTCCAATGATGAAAACCTTAAGAAAAAATACAATCCACTACCTAAAAACATTTCTCCCCTTAGGAAGAAACATACCCATTGGTGATTGGAGAAGCTAATCCAAAAAGATGGGTGAATCCAAATCCAAATCATGTGTGCCTCTAAAAAGTGTCCAAGTGTCTACTTGTTGGAAAGAGATGATGTCACTCCAAGATCCTTTGAAGAATGATGTAGATCAAGCTACAAAGGTGATGAATATGGTGGGTGAACAATGATGATGTGGCTATCAACAAAGAGGAGATTAATTTCCTCAAAGTAATACTCTAGATCTGCAATCCGAGACTCTACAAACAATGATGATATGTCTACGAGAAATAAATCCCAAATATGTCTAGAAGAAGATGAATGTTCTACTACACTAAACCAATAGGGGCCAAAGATGTGGCTATGCCAAGCTAACCAAGAATAATAAAACATGGTGATGTAGCCTTGATCTAAAGAGTGATAAGATGAAGACAAGTTTCTAAACTATAAGAACATGCAAGAGCTATGATATACTCAAGATCCTCTAAAGTATCATCATCAAAGGGTATGAAATCTGAGTTTGTAAGAGGGATGAGATAATATATAGTAGGATCCTTTGGCTATGGAGAGATATGATAGTCTCCATGGATCTCCCAAAGTTGAGTCCAAAGTGTGTGGGGATAATCAATGTTTGATACAACACACATGGTGTCAATATCAACATTAGAATATATAACCCCTCTAATATGACCATTGATAATACCCCATGTTGAATAACTCCCTAGTGTGTCTGGTGTAGGTATGAGTCCATAAAGATAAGGCAAAAGATCAAAGCCACTTGAGATGTGTCAAGATGTTATTTTATCAAGACTCATAGTTATCCTTTGCCAATATGACCATAGAAGGATGAACATAAAAACCCATGATACTTCCTCAAATAATAAAATTAAAGAATAATAACCTTAGTACATGTAAGCAGATCAAATAAAGTCATCTCATGCAAATAAATCCTTTCTAGATGCCAAGATGTCGAGTTGACAAAAATGTGAAATAAAAATATTGAATAAAATTATACCAAGAGTAGATTCTGGAAAAAGTGCATGAATGGATTTGAAGAGATCTAAAACACCTTTCCAACTCCACTAAAATTATGAAAATTAGAGATACAAGCAAAACATTATGAGCTCAAAAATAAAAAAGTAAGATCTTACTTTGATCGAGAATAAAATAAAATTAAAGAAAAATATGATGATGAAACCTACACTAGTGGAAAGAGCTCAAAACCAAATTTCTAATAATATCTTGTTTTCTTGATTTTGACAACATATGTCCAAGTTATGCCAAAAATAAAAAATCTCTCCTTTAGAGAAAAAGAGGCTAGGAGGGAGGATTGAAGGGCCTAGCCATACGAATTTTGTACTACTAACATCAACAACATATGCATAGAATATCTTGTTGGTTGAAAAAATGGTTTATCGAAAAGGAAGATGTGTTGGTATATACATTGATGTTGATCAAAATATTTTGTTGAGTTTATGTCACCCAGAATAGGGTCGTCCGCTAAAATATTGTAGGGATAAAAAAATATTCTACCAAAGTTAACAACCAACCAAGAGGGATTCCCATCGCCAATAGGAAAAGAAGGCGAGTGGGAGAAAAGGCCAAATAGTGACTAGTATAAGTTATTGGCAAGGGGCCCACCACCAAGCCTGGCAGGCTGCAACATGGTATCAATGTACCTTGAACAACATAAAGTTGCTAAAAAATATTTTTTTGTCTTTTTTTTTAATTTGATTTGGAAAACTTTTCTTTTTCATTTTTTTTTAAAACCTTTGAAAATTTTCCAATGTTGGTATAATATTTAAAAACTAAATAATTTTTTGTTGAACCTATATCACATGTACAATGCTTGTGGAAAAATTTAATGAGGGCTATGGTTGCATGAGCTATATGACCTTATGGAATTTTATACAAATTTCCTAGCCCTAATTTTTTCTTTCTTTTCAACTTTTCTAAAATTGATGAAACGATAGACGATCTGTAAGTTTTTAGCCATTCTAAACTCAACAATGATGCCCATTTCACTTTATTATGAGATGAAATTTCCCTCAAGATCAGATCGTCACAAATCTGGTGCTCTGATACCATGGTGGAGTTGATATTGAACCCCATAGCTCCCAAAAATCCTATACAACCAAAATATCTATCACAAATGAGAGATCAAAGCAACTAATTTTCTATACAACTAAGAGAGTGTTGAACATAGGTTGTTATTGATGTAAAATTTATGTCAAAGGATTGTTTCTAATAGTGGTTATAAAAGGATGTCAAGGCTATTAGATGTGAAGGTTGTCAAAAGATGAAAAATATTGGAGTAATAGAATTGTCGTTTGTCTTAAGATTTTGGAAGCATGTTTGGTATCAATGTATAGACTGCCTAATTGACCATATCTTGTATCATGTTTGGTGAGGCATGAATACCTTCATATAGTTAATGTATTTATTATACCATGTCGGGTATGTAGCCAACATGAGTGTGATAGTTTGGAAGGATATCTTTTGGGCAGACAAGTTACTAAATATGGTTGGCATTTGTTTCAAAAATGTAGTGTTGCTATGCAGTTTAGAAGGAGAGTGTGTCCACACTAGTTCTATCAATTTCCTAAGTTTCCAAATGTGAGGCTTGGTTTGAAAGAAGTTTAAAGCATCAGAAGGTTCATCAAGCTATACAAAGTTTGAGGCATGTGTGATAACATTTTGGACTGTGCAAATTCAAATCTTGCATGTGGAGTGAGGATGTGACCTATTTAAGGTTCTTGTGTGACACAAGGCATCAAGCTCTCTTGGTGGTAATAAATTTGTGTTTGGACCATTATATTACATGTTTCATGTAATTTTAATTTAGGTCCACCCTATATCATTTGGGTTTGTGTGAACCCTTGGCTAACGTGAAAGAGTGTTAATATAATGTCATGTATACATTTCAAATGTTTAGATGCATTGTATGTAGCTGTAATGAATGTGAATGTATGGATCAAGTGTAATGAATGGAAATTAGGTGATTATGGAAGTGTGAATAAAATAGGGAGCATCAGTATCATAGGGTCATTCTCAATGTGAGAGAGTGTTAGCTATGTCTTTGGTGCATATCAGAGTTAAATTTCAAATCCACCATTACTTCTATATTTTTATAGGATTAGTTTTCTACTTTTTTAATTGTTCTAGTAGGGATTGGTGTCTCTCTCTGATGGGGATTGTTGTCTCTAGTAGGTTGGTGCCTATAGATTCATTTGGAGATTGGTATCTCTAATAGGCTGGTTCCTACAACACATTATAAATTCACTTATTATATTCCTTCTTTTGAGATTTCTCACTATGGTTTTTACCATCTTAGGTTTCCACATATATCTAGTTTCATGTGTTATCTTGTGTTGTGCTTTGATTACTAGCTTGTATGGTTCATTTCTCTTCATGTTGAAAATCTATATAATAGTTGTAAAAGTAAAGGTTTCTGATATTGTTTTGATCTATTGATTTACCCCCCTCTTAGTAGATTGTGTGCCCTTCAATTGGTATCAGATCTAGGTTCCTTTGAAGAAGTTTAACAACTTAAGGAAGATTTAGGATAGCACAAGAAAGTTCAACTAGAAAAAAAGTACCAGTTTTTGATGAATCTAATTTTTCTTTTTGGAAAGTTTGGATGGAGTCCTATTTGTGGCTTTAGTAATGGACATCTAGATGTCAGCTATAGAATATGAGCCTCCTAAAAATCTCCCTCCCTAGGATTAGGTAGGAAAGAGGGATCTTGAACTCAATGCTAAGGAAATGAATACTATTATATGTGGTTTGACTAACACTGCATTTGTGAAAGTGATAGATTGTAGGAAAACAAAGGAAATATGGGAAAAGTTGAAAACTATCTATGAAGGTGATGAAAAATTCAAAAAGGAAAATGTAAGGTAGGGGGACCAACCACACCAAGGCTCTAGGTCACGGAGAGCCGAGAGCAGAGGGTTACCCTATCTTACCTCAAGCTAATAAGTGTTTAGGACATGGATCGAGAATGAAGAGAACTCTCAAGTGCTTCTTTCACTCTATAGATCCAAAAGACTAAGTGAGGAAATATGAGCTAGCTTTTGGAGTCCAAACTACACTTCTGATAGCTCTCTATCTAAGGATAGCAACGCGGGTCTGGGATGACAACATGGCACACTGACATCTCTCTGGCGCACTAGAATCTCTATGGATAGAGAACATGAAATATAGTACAAAAAGTAGAAAAAATCTACTAATAGCCTATCTTATTAGTTTTAATGAAATAAATAGAACTATGAAGTATGAAAAGTAGCTATGTAAATGATACAGAAGATAGATGAAAATAAGGGTGATGAATATCAATGCCCTGAGGCTCTAGTTCGCTAATGAGCTCCACACACACGTTCACCAACACAAAAGAAAGAGAGGGAAAAATGTTGGGCTGTATAGGGGTTTACCTCAGTTAAACCCTCACTTTAGTGTTTCCACCTCCATGGACAGCCATAAAATCCATGAAGTAGGAAATGTGATAAAGGAAAGAAGAAAGGAAAGTATTGAACACTACAAAAGATACAATGCTACTCTATCAAACCACAATGAAAGGGAAGTGAAGCAATACCACCTCCACCCAAAGGCTCTTAAGGCCAATGAAAGGAGAATGCAAGGCAACAAGCTTGGAAAAGTCGACACAGCCATAGTAGTGACGAAGGGAGGTCTCTAAGACTCCAAAATCCCATCTTTTATGTTAGAGAAACATGTACAAAGATGAAGTTGATGGGGTAACAAGCTACTATAATGCTCAATGGAGTTTTGGAAATTGCTAGAATTATGAGTAGAATGCTAAAGAGATTGTAGAAGATTGAAGTAGTAGTAGATGGGATGAATGAGAAAGATAGGTATTTCAAGATCAAAATGAGAGGGAAAGAGCCATTTTTGGGTCGGTTGGTCAACACAAAGGAGTTAAGCTTGATGCCCAACAAAGAATGTAATGTTCCTATAGACTCCCGAGGTAGGAATCTATGAGGGATGGTAGTGCGCTGTGCAGACGTTTGTGCATTGTGCTTGTGTCCTTGAAAAATATTCCCCCACTAACACATAATAAAAATGCCAAGTGGATGAAAGGAAAGTGGGTGATGTGGAATTTCGCCTTCAGGTTTGATTTTCTAAGGTGAGGGAATGCTAAAGGGGAATTTACACAAGGGGTCCAAATTCACTCCTATACATTTTTCCCCCACTTTATTGAGCATGAGTATTGATGAGTGTTTAGTAAAGTAGATCGAAGAGTTAGAAATGTATACCTAAATTGTCAAGGAAGAAGACTACAATTTGGCGAACTCGAAAGTGCACGGTAGGCAAAGGACTCCATAAGCACTCTCTCTTAAGGAGGTTCAAACAAAAGGACTCCATAGCTCCTCAAAACTATGAATTTGAACAAAATACACAGAAGGCCCATGGACCAATGATGGAAAAATCATGCAGGATGCAAGCACTTCATAGGCCCTCAAACCTACAAATAAGGTTCCCCCGAGGTACTTTCTCCTAAAGGAAGCCCAATGTGAGGGTACTCTGTAGATTCAGACTGAAAAGCAACTTTACAAGCACACCTACAAAGCAACATGTTAATCTATAGATAAAACATGTCAGAGAACAAAAACAAACCATGTAGGTAAGCAAGTAGAAAGTCATGTAAATAGTCAAAAAATTGAATGAAGAGATTTCAAAGGGGTCCCTTGGGAACCCTTCAAAAGAAAAGAAGTCCACTCAAGGGACACACTATTTGAAAGTGCAAGAATGTTTTTCAAAAGTAATTTCAACATCAAGGAATCCTTTTGAAAGATGTTCACTTCATCAAGGAATTTGAAAGGAAGAAAATCCCCCCTCACAAGGGGAAGGTAAAGGCTTCTCCCCTAGGAAAAGCTACTCCCTCGGAGGAAATTTCTTCAAGTTATTTCTTTGAGAACCCATGACAAAGGAAACACATTCTGCTAGGGGTCCTTGTTGAGAATGCGGTTTTTTGAAATTTATTGCAAAGATTAACAAGAAAAGATTCATTGGTCCCCAAATGCATTTTCTGAAAATTGAAATTGACATGATAGCCCCCCCTTAGGATGGTGCGTGCTAAACTTAGAGGCACATGGCATCCTAAGGAGAGAAAAGTAAAAATGAAAAAAGTGATGTTTTGGCGCATGGAACATAGTGAGATGTCACTATGGTAATGTTTTCATGCACATGAGGGACAACACATAGGCACTACAACATCACAAATCAAGCAAAGAAGAGATAAAGATAACAAAACTATAAAAAGAGACAATGCCATCACAAAAAAAGGGCACAACGGCGATTTGATATTTCAGGGTTAGAGCTACTCATAAATATATGTAAGTATAGTAATAGTATATTTAATGAACTATCATCAACCCCCTACTATATCAAACCATATGAAGAATGCACAAGAAAACAAAGTAAAAAATAATAATTTGGTCAACATGGAAGGGAATCCTAAATGCCCCCAACACTTTGCATCATCCCCAATTGTCGAAAATCAATACACATAACAAGGAAGAATGATGTCACATATATAGGAAGTTTTATGACACATAATCACTCTTGTATCCAAGAACCTACAAGGGTGACAAGGGTCATCTAGCAACACATAACGCAAGCATGGGGGAACACAACACAACACACAATCTACACTATAGATAAAGAAGACGCACTCCCTTAACATTCATCAACCAATAGATCATCAACCTCTCAATCTAGATCATTATATAGGGAAGGAGGATGAGCCTACAGAGGTGGAAAGTTAAGGGGGAACCCTCTAACCCTCTTGCAACAAGAGCCAAGGAAGGAGACTCTTTGGGGTCTCCTCCACTCAGTTCCTATGGAGAAAAGGTCAGCGATCTCAGAAAGATCACCAACCGGGAAAATACCTCATCCAAAGAGTTAAACATGCACTTCACAAGAGTTCCATGTGTTACCTTAATTGATGAGGAAAGCAACACTCGTGAGTCACTACTAGGCTCATTAAGTAACTCGGGAGTAGTGACAAACTTAGGGGATGTCAGAGCTTATTTTCTCACAAGGATGTTGCATTCTAATGTAGAACCACCCTTTGAAGAGGGTGGACTCCTCTTTTGACTCCCATTGCTAGTAGATCCATCCTCCACCTTTTGCTTCATTGAAGGGTCTAAAACCCCCATAGATGAGGCAAAAGATGTAGAGGAGGAGAAAACAAAAATGGACACCATTGAGGTGTTCAACATGTCCACAGGCTTTGAGAATAGTGGGATGTCTAGGAGGGACATCAAGAGAGGGCGCTTGACCAAAGGAGCAATAAACACTTGCACCTTTTTAGGGTAAGGGGTGTTTATGCTTACAGTAGGATCCAAAAGCAACACCGAGGCTGATTGAAATAAATCAGAGAGGATGGGAGAGGAGGACACAATAGAAGGCCCTCAAATAGAAGTGGTTTACTCCCCTTCCTTTGTAAAGCGGCCTGCTTAGTAGCCAGAGCCTTTCATTGATGCTTGCACTCATGTGCAAGGAAATTTTTGTGACTTCAAGAACTAGAGGCCAAGAGCTGAGATTGAATAGAAGGATCCTACTTCACCATTGGAGTGTCCATGAAAACCATTTCTAGTAGAGGTTGAGACTCATGGATGAGAGTAGGAGTGAGATACTAAGAAGAGGTTGGAGCAATAACAGGGGGAATCAGCTCTAAATCCTTAGTAGTGGGCCTCTTCCCATTCACTGCCTTAGGAGAAAGAGAGATAGGAGGCCGTAGAGGCCAAGACATAGAGGATTCCTTGTAGGGACCTTTCCTTCTACCATATATGTAGACCCAAGGTCCAGGAGGCATAGTAGGAAGGTTCGATATTCAAATCTTGGCTTTACACCAAGCAAGCACCATCATACTTCTTATGCAAAATCTAGGAGTAGTCATCCAAAATTCCTCTTCAAAAAGGGGTAGAAATGGTGCCTCAAGGATGGGGAAGCCTCTCCTTTCCCTTTCAAGAGGAGGGGGCATCCTACTGCTACACTTTCAGAGGGGTCACTTTCGGCTGTCCCTTGCCCCCAAATTTATACTTTACATAGTTTTAGTAAAGAAGGTCTATTCTAGGGGGAAGCAGACTGATCAGGGTGGGCCAAAAATGATCCAATGAATAACCCCCATGGGACATCAATGGCTAATATCCAATGTCATACACAACGTGCACAACACCTTTGTGAGAGATCTTTAAACATTTGTGAGTAATGGAAATGATTTCGTTCATGGGAAGCTGACCATGGGATGCGAAACTTCACCTTGAACATATCAAATTTTGGAATCACATCAAAATTTATATCCACAACCCTAGGTCCAACTAGGATGGAAAGAGTTATGGAGCCATATGGCTTTAGAGAGAGGGCATCATGCATACATATGGTATACTTTGTTTCTTCATATTCCTCCTTTTGTAACAAATTTAACCATAACATCTCCTCCATAATAACATTCACCCGGTTCACGAGGTTAGCTAGGACTCCTATCACAATGTTCCCATTGAGGCGAGTAGGAATGTATAAGGGAGAGGGCTTATTATTCAAGGGCAAGTCTTGCAAGGTGAATGTCACTTCTAGAAAACTAGTCACAAGTTGTGGGGGGGAAGTAATTGAGACCATGTTAATGTACACCAAGGGTTGAGGAGAAGCATCAGAGGGTTCAATAATCAAGTTTGCAGACTGAGATAGAAATGGATCTATGTAAATTTACAACTTACTAGTGGCCTTTGCTACTAATTTATTTGTGTTTTTTTCATCCCATTGAGATGAATGGTATTTTCATTGATATGATCTTGTATCTTATGACACAGGTGCATACAATGATCAATATCATACCCATTAACATGAAGGTACTAGAAAAAAGAATTTGCATCATACAAATCAATATATGGTTCCTTTAGAGGTCAGGGGTTTTACAAGGTTATGATCTTATCCTTCAACAAACTTTGCAATATGGAAGAATAAGATTATGCTAAATTTGTAAACTTCATGTTGCATTTGAGGCCTTGATCATTAGTTGCGGCCACTATGTTTGCATCAACCTTTCCTTTTCCTAAGATGGACACAATAGACTTTCCTTCTAAATGGGAGCACGAGGAACATCCCTCGAACTAAACCACCATTTTTTGTGATAGAGCCCTCAAAATTCTTGAAATTTTAGGGTCTTTTGTGCTTGGTAGTAGCATGTCACATGTCTCCAAATGAGGGTTTAAGGTTTTACTTAGGTAACCTTGTTTCCAATTAATCCATGTATAACCCTTAGGTGTTTTAATTTTGTGTTGACTTGTTTTCCCAGTTGTTGGTGATATAAGTTGTCTTCGGAGCCATTTTTATGTGTTCCTTACCCACCCCTTTTCTTAGGTTATTCAATCATTTCCATCCTCACAATGATTTAATCTTCCCAAAGTCAGATTTTAATGTTTTTTTATTGTGACTTAAGTTTAAGTCATTGATCCCCAAGGGTAAATATTCATTGGCCTAGTCATGACCCTCATTTATGAATAACTTCATTGCATGTGCAGGTTTGAAGATCAAAAGATTGTGGGATTTAATCAAGGCCCTTCCCCATTGGCTCGCATGTCCCAAGTGATGACAGTTTAATTGTTGTGAGATCAATGAAATGTTGAAACATGTTTGATCAAGAATGTGGGCCCAACCGTTGTGTTCCATTCCAACACTCAAGGTTTTAAGATTGACGATAATGATTGAAAGACGAAAGATGATCACCACCATTCCTCACCAACTCACAGAGGTAAGATGCAGGCTCATTAAAAGTAGCAAGACCCATGAGAAGCTACCACATACACTCTACGACTACTAGTGGGTGGAGCCCACAAGTTCATGAAGAAGGTCCAATCAGAATGTTTCTATTGGCCATTTGTCCAAGGTAGAGTAGCAATATAAATTCAAATGCCATTGACTCATTCTAAGTCATTCAAGAAGGCCATCTCATCTAAAGATTGACAATACACATTCAAAGTTGTGAAGTACGCCCATTACAATTGTTTCACTTTGCGTGAGTGGGAAGTAATAGTAGAGATGACCTATAAACTTATTCAATTTCCTTCAAAATTTGTGTATATGGTCAGTTCTTGCTAATTTTGGATTTGAAGACATGGTCGGAGCAATATGAAAAATTAAAAGAAGTAATTTGTAGAAGTTGTCCCGACTGGCATTAGTGTTTATCACAATTGAAAGCTGTAAGTATGACAAATGTAGTTTTATGCTTTTTTAGTTTTTTGAATTAGGGCTCACTTTCAATTTTCTTTCAGACGATTGTGTTTTATTGCTTTTCTTTCATTACTTTGAATTAGGGTTAATTTTTTCTTTAAAAGGTCATAACCCTGTAAAATCATCTAGAATTAGCATTCGTTCTAAGTCATAGGTTATAATTAGGAGGTTGATAGTTGAAATCCTTCATATTAGAACCCTAGTATATATAAAACCCATGGCTCCCAAAGTAAAGATTGCCACCTCTTCGACCCAACCCAGATTGTTCTCTGAGGATGTAATTGACTTGCTACCCCCATCTATGAATAAGAAACTGGAAGGAAAGGTCTTGTTTCATGGCCCTATTGTAAAAGAGGGAGTGATGGATAAAGCTTGCTTTATAAAGGATGCCGAAGTACCCTACACTAGATGGAAGTTGTTTCAACATTGGTTCGGGAATAGGAACCTTGGAGATCCTCTCAGTAATCCTTGGAGGTTGGATATGAGAAAGTTGATTGCTCCCAATGTATACATAGATGTTGATCTTTTGAAGGATATCGCCTCAAGGTATGACCCGGTTTACCAAGTGGTCAGGACATTTGATAGGGTAGATATGGTAAGGATAACCAGGAAGGAAATGGAAGAAATATTTGACTTGCATGAATGGAAACTAGATATGGTCCCTTTGGATATGGAGGTTATTAGAAAAGAACACAACAATACCAAGGTGTTCATTAGAACAAAGATGTTACCTCTGCTTATTGTTGTGACTGGTATTGGGAAACATAAGAGGCAGATCAAGATTGGTGAGAAGGAGCTTGAACCATTCCCAATGAGTTATTTTGCTAGTTATTTTAGAAAGACTTTGTATTCTCTGTGCCAGATCATTGGTTGTACCCCACCTAAAAGTTTTTAGAAAGAATACAATTATTTGACCACACATTTGCAACACCCACCATATAGCATTGCCTATGATTATGGTACTTATTGGGAAGAACACATCTACAAAGGCTTAGTTGAGCTAAAGGAAGGAAAAAAATGGGTAAAGTTCTGGTGGTATTCACTACTAATGAACATGTTTTTGCATAGAGGACAAAAGGTTTTTGAAAAGGATATCACTTTGAGAAGGAAAGAGGAAGGTGTTGACCTGCATGTTCAGTGTTGGACTTGAATTTTGGACAAAGATGACAAGAAATACAATTTTGTAATTTTTCAAAATGATTTTTCATCCAGAATAAGGAGGTCCCTAATATATGAACCACCAAAAATTCCTAGAAAAATTCATGAGTTCTTGAGACCCATGGAGATGAGGCCAGACTTGAACTTGAGCCATAATTGGGGAGACTTGATTTTATATCCTGACAAGACAATTTTTAGAATATATGGCAATGTTCTAGACCCATAATTTCTTCCAAGGGATGTGCCTTTGAGGATAGGATTCCTCAAAATCATGAGGCAACTAGGAGCTTCACAAGAAATGCATCTACCTGATACAATAAAGAAGGGGTCATTCTTTCCAAGGTGGACAACATTTGTTGATTATGTTCTGATGAAAGGAGCATGGAAGAAAATAGTACATTTTTTGGCGCCTTATAAGTTGATGACTATGTGCCTGAGAAATCATGATCCTGAGGGCTTCACTACTAAAATAAAAGAAAATAAGAAAATGGGTAATTTTGTGCATATTTTTAATTATCCTAAAGATGTCATTAGGAATGTTTTTATCTTCAAAGAATAAGATCAAAGGAAATCTAAATACCTAGCTTATAAGAAGATGGTAGAAGCAAAATGGAAGAAGGATTCCTAATATAATCCTCTTCCAAACATACCTAGTGAATTTAGCAAAGTTATGCATGTTATGGACAATTTTGAAAATGTAGTTGGCATGTTAAGGGAATATCGGGAAGTCATAGATAAAGGAAAGCAAAGGGTGGTTGAAGAAGATGTTGAAGTAACATTGGAAGAAAGGCCTACATACCAGCCACCCAAGAAATTGAGAATTTACTCCAGGAGGAAGAAAGCTACAGATGAAGAATGAAGCTTGTCAGTCCCTGTCACTTTTGAAGGGCCAAAGGAATATTCTCCTAAAAGTGCATTGCCACCACCTACCACGTAGGCTCCTTTACCTATGATTGATATTGAATCACCCCCTAAAATTCCTATCCCTCCTGAGAAACCACCTCTAAAGAAGCAAAGAACTAAGGTAAGATGAGTGGTTGAATATTTTGATATAGATGAGGATGACATCTATATCACTCTTGAAGATATGCAGCTAGGAATGCCTCCTCTTGAAGGGGAAATTGCCTCAAGTTTAGGAAAAAACAATCTCAGATTGGGAAAGCTTGACATTAGTGGTATAAACACTACTAATGATCTAAGAATAGAAGCTTGTAAGGAGTTTATGGAGGATGGTTCCTTTATTGAAACATCTGCATTCAAAGACTTTTGGTGGAGATCCAAAGCTGAAAAATATGCAGAGAAAGTGGCCATTGAAAGGATTTTGCATACAAAATTTCCCCTGAAAGTGTCATTTAGGAAAATGTGAGAAGTATTATGAAGAATGAGTTTCAAAATATTAATGCCCAGGATGGCAGAGAGCTTGTAAAGAAGTGTGGTGTGCTACTGCTACCAAAATGGAACATTGTTGATGCTATTGTGCTAGATGCCATAAGGAGGGCTAAAAGGCCTCTGGTGCAAACAAAAGAAGAGCTAGAAATGGCACTTTGAGGTTCAAAATTTAGTGAGGATTGGGATGCATTGGCAATATGGTCACTATCTATGGGATCCAAGAAACTAGTCCTTGCAAAGCCATTAGTTTTTAGTGGAAAATTGGTTGTGAAGAGCATTGCTAATACCCTAGCTTTTGAGGAAGCAGACATGGTTGTCAATGTTGCTAGGTTCACTAAAGAAACTATGGAAAGTCTCACCCTAGAGAGGGATGACCTCAAGAATAAATGAGATCTTCTTAATGAATATGATAATAGTCAACAAAAGGTGGATGTATTAGAAACTAAATTAGCATTTTATAAAAAAAGAGAAGAAATGAAAAGAGAACAAGGTCAACCCAACTCAAGCCACTCACCTCCAGCATCGCCAATTGCATCTTCCCAACATTCACCTCATGGTCAGCCCTTAGCAATGGTTCCATATAGTTTGGCATAGGGATCATTCTCAGCGGAAGAATTGAGCAAACCAGGTCCTAGCTCATCTGATGAACAAACAAGGGAGCAACTTCTACAAGTTGAGACATATAAGAAGTTGTTGGAAAAGGCTTAGGTTACAATGTATGAAAATGTATGAAATTGTTTTCATATTGTCTTGAAGCATCTGAATGAGAAGATTTAGGCGAGACTGAATAGTGTACATGACAATTATGCCCTGATGATGTGAGAAATATGATTGTCTCAAAGGGATAAAGAGTTGTCCATGCCAATCTTAAACAAGTGGATCCCAAGAGCTAAGAGATTCAAATTAATAGTAGTTGGAGCTGGACAACATGAAGATAAGTATCCTCATGTGCTTCCAACCTATACATTTGTGTGTGAGCTAAGTGAGCAAAATTTTTAGGGATACATAGCCCCACTAGAGCAAAAGATAAGAGAATTAATAACTCATTATGATCTAGCAGATTTGTCACCATTGCTAGATATTCTGCTCACTAATTATGAAATGAAACCATTGCAAGTATGGAAAAGAGAGATGGATGAGTTTATCAATTCCTAGGTGAATGAATTTTGTAAAGAAGTTGATATTGATGTATTTAATGACACTTTGGAAAAGTTGACATTTATTGTCATCTTTCTAGATGACTTTGACAAGGAATCCAATTTTGTAATAACCAAGTACTCCCCATACAAGAAGAAATTAGATAAAGTTATTGATTTCAATTGGCCATCTTATGAGGAATATGAAGAATGAGGAAGATATTGGTTGGCTGATTTGGTTTGTAAACATGGATGTGAAACATGTAATTGGTCAATTATTGTATAGGATTGGCCTTAGAAGTTACAATGTATAAAACATATGTTTCACAAAAAAGTATCAGCTATTGATGATGTGGAATGCTGACTAAGATGCAAATTCACTTTTGGTCTACATCATTTTATCATCTTGCTTGATGAAGTGGATGTTCTATAATGAAGAAGATTATTCTTTTTGACATGTGCTTTTTGGAAGGCAAAGTTGCTCTTTACAATGAATGTAAATAATCTTTGTCTTATGTATATTCCCTCCATTTTGAAGAATGTAAAAATAATTAAATTAGGGAATATGTCTTATAGCAGTCCAGTTAGAATGTGACATGTGTACATCTGACCTAAAGCTTGTTTTTACTCCCTTGTTCTATAAAAGGGAATTCAGGGCCATTTGTGTGGGTCTTTTGTTGAATTCTAGAACTTAATTGTGAAAGGTAAGAACACAGAGTAGATAGAACTTAATTTTGAGTCTAGATAGAAAATTTTGTCAAATGTATGGTTCTTGAGCACATTTGAATGATAATGGATATTTTCCAAGTCTATAATTTCTCCATTTTTGTTTTGTATTCAAATTATTAATGAAAATACTGATCAGAGATCATTTCATTAATTGTCATTGTTTCATACTTTGATATATGTTTTGGTTTTAGCTTTGGTTCATAGAATGAGTTAAAATTCTTGAATCAAACCATAAATTTGTGTGCAGGGTCATTGGATTTGATAAGTAGTCTTTAGAATTTGGTTATAGATTTGTGAATTGCAAAGTAAAATCACTTAGATCATTGGTGTTCAATATTAAATATACCTTATATTTCAATTTGCTCAGACTCCTAGCCCATAGATAATGGCACTAATTGTAACCCCATTAAATATTTCTTAAGGTTCCAGTTACCCAACTTGAGAACAATCTTTTAAATAATTTTTGATCTATCTTGAATTTGTAATATTTTGTGTTGCTTGATATTCTCGGCTTAAGGTGTACATTTCATTCAAGGAATTGCCAACTTCTTGGAGAATTTCTTGTTAGTCATGGGTGAGAATATATCATCTCGAATTTGCAATGTACATGCAAATTGTCTAAAATAGTGGTATAATATACAATGTGGGATCACCCTCCTAGGTTTTGCAGAGCCCGAAGTGTAGGAGATAGAGCAATTAGGTGCTATATCTTGTTCTTTGGCCACTTATCTTGTAGGTATTCAAGAATTGAGTTTGGAAAACTCATAGGTACCTAGTGAGACCTGCTTGGTTCATTGTAAACAACCAACACAACGGTGACTCTAATGGGGACGTAAGTTATACAATTATTGTTCTCTAGAATGCCTTATCATAGATGACTATGTTGTATGGTGATATTTACTTATTGAATCAGTCTAGTAAAAGCTTCTGTTAAATTTAGCTCAAATATTTCACCTACATGCCTGATAAGTTTCTAGCCTACTTGTCTTTAAAGTTTCTGTTCAAAGTTCATGTGAAGGAACCTCATGTGTATCAAAGTTTGTCTCAATTTCCAAAGATCTATTGAAATGTGCAAAAGGAATAACAAAATTGCTACTAATTTGTCCCAAGGAATTTGGATGGTGACTCTGACATCTCTGCAACAATGCGATCCGGTGTTTAAGGATATTGAAGAAGTAAAGAAGGAAATTATCAAGAAATCAAAGAAGGTGATGAATGTGAAGAAGACTCAAGTTCAAATGAGAGGAACACAAGGATACATGAAGAAGCATTTGGAATAGAAGCTAGAAGGTGAATTGACTAAGAACATGAGCCTACACGGGAAATGGATAAAAGTAAAAGATGTAGGGAAAAGTAAGTCTACCCCTCATCCCACCCCTAAACATGAAATGCATTCTAATTCTAGTTCAGAATGTGAAAGAAATTTTCTAGATTTTAGTGATAATAATTCTAATGAAAGGGGGAAATTTTTTATGAAGATTATTGTAAATGAGTACTCCTCAGACCCTAGCATGAAAGCTATGAAGAGGAGAGGAAAATATAGAATACAAAGGGATAATATCAGTACTAGGCATGCTAGAGCTGAAGGATATATCGCCCCAAATTCCCATACATATACCCCCGTCCCTCCTAATTTGTTAACTGGAGAAGAATATTCTCATGATGATGCTCCCCACCAAGCTAAAGCTACAATAGTTTCTGATAGAGAGTCTACCTTACTAGATGAAGAAGAAGTGTTGAATGATATGCATTTGCTCAATCAAAGAGCCTCCAAGTGCAATGCAAATAGGAAGAAGAGGGATGCAGAGAAGGAGAAGAGAATCAGGGATGTTATGATGCAAAGGGATATTTTGAGAAGGAAGGTTGAGGAGATGGAGGCTTTGGACAAATTAGCAGCCCAAGATGATCAAGAGAATGACCCAGTTGTGAGGGAGATTGTAGGATAAATCCCTATAAATTCCATAGATGGAAATATTGTTGTAGATCCACAAAATAATACCACTGAAAAGAGATCTACTTCATCTACTCCCCCTCCCCCTCCCAAAATACAAAGCATGAATCTTGTGATGTTGATAAAGGGAAACAACCTGTGGGAGAGAAAAATGGAAATGAAGGGGTTGCTTCCAAGAAAGATACATCAGAAGATGATTATGTCCCATTTTTGGAAAAACTGATGAAAGAAAATGAGGAATTGGACAAGAAGATGAATGAGATGGAATTACTTGTAAACAAAGAGATGAAGAAGCTTAGCTTCTTAGAATCTACATTGAAGGATCATGTACCTGAAGCCTAAAGCCCCCAAGGCCACACATCCTCCTCAAGCCCTCATGATAGAGACAAAACTTCACCCACTGGTAACCCCTCTAGTTCTTCGTCACAACATGAAGATAAAGCTAGAACTGTTCACTGCAATGATCAACATGATTCTCAACACAAAAGGTCTAGATATAATAGTGAATGAAGGAGAGGTAATGATAACCAAGATGAGGAAGGACCTACTGGGAGAAGATTATTGCATACTAATAGGTATAGGAAGCTATGTTTTGAAAATATCCTAGGATATCCAAATCTAGTGCCAGACAATGCCAAGAAACATGTTCCCAAGTTTACTGACAACAATGCTCTTAGTGGTGAAGACCATTTAAAGGATTTTCAGAGTTTTGTAGAAGAATTTGAATTGTGGGATGAGGATGTGGCTATGAAATACTTTATGCAATCCCTAACAGAATATGCAAGGGATTGGTATAAAATATTGTTAGATGCAAGCATTGATTCTAAGGATTCATTATTTCAAATATTTAGAGAGCAATGCAAAGACCAAACCAATCCACGGTTTACGTTAAATGACTTTAATAATATCAAAAAAGGACACAATGAGATGGCTACTGAGTTCAATGTGAGGTTCTAGAAGGCAATGTATAAATTCCTTGGATGCTTGAGGCCTAATGAGAGAGCATTTTTGGTTGTGTATTGTAACGCATATGACTCTAAGATGTGTTATTTTCTTAGAGACAAGAATCCACAGTCTCTGAGGGAAGCTTACAAAATAGTAGTAAATATTGAAAATAATAGAAGGGCATCTAGTAAAGTTGGTAGAAGGGATGAACCTAGGACTTCTAAGAACTCAAAAGCTCAAACTGAGAAAGTAGTTAAAGTTGCAGCCCCAGATGAGAAGTTGGATCAAGTCCTAAATTTGTTGTAGAAACATGCATAAATTGACAAACCTCAATTCCAGAGGAACGAGAGGCCTCCAAGACTTCAAGACTATCCTTACCATACAAGTTGGCATAATGGAAATCCAGTTCAAAATAATCAAAAGAACTTTTAGGCTACACTTGACCCTTTACATAAGAATACAACAAATGTGGTTGACGATTTACCATGGTGTGGAGTGTGTGAGATGCTCCATTCATCACAACAGTGTGTAGTGGTGATATCTATGGAAGAAACTCAAGATGATCAGAAGGAACCTGATTCTCCACATAATCTAGATGCCACTACAAATGTATTCATGACTAGGTCAGACCTGGAATGTAGTGATTATTCTTCTAGTGATGATGCTGACATAAATGATGTGAATGTGCAAAGACATGAAGCCAATTTGCACCATCAATAAGTATTCTTAGATGAGGAAAGGGATGATGAATACACTACTTATAATCTTGAGGCATGCTATGTTTCCTTGAGAATACCTTCGAATGAGGAAATAGAGAAATATAGAATTGCACTGACTGCTAGAGTTCAAGCAAGAAGTGATCTCCACTTGAGGAATGGGGTGGTGAGTGGAAATCAAGGCCATATTGGAGGCTTATTCATTAAAGAGAACAATGTAGATAGTAAAGGAGTCAAGATAGAGGGTAAGAAGGAAGAGACCAAGCCCAAAGAAGTTAAAGAAATGAGAATCTAGGCTAAGAAAGGTAGAAAAGAAAAGGTTATTGCTAAAGTTACACATCAGGATCCAAAGGCCAAAGAGTTGAAGCCTATCATTGAAAAAATGATAAGAAAGTTGATAAGGTAGTCCCCAAGGAGATAGTACTTCCAGAGATACTAAGTTATTCTCCCATTGATATGTTTTAGGTCTTATCTCAAATCTAGGTTATAGTCCCATTTCTTGAAATGATGAGGATCGACCGCCATAAGAACAAAACAATGGTTGTTATTAACAACATTGCAGGGAGTAGCAAACACAAAGTAGAGGTGGATGCACCTGAAACAAGAGCCAAGTAAAGGACACTAAGGTAGGGGCAATAATTATTGAGAATCTTGAGATTTATCTAGGAACTACCATCACTACAAATCCAAGTTTGGTCAATCCTTTCTTTTTGATCTTGATCATTAATGGAAAATTACTTAGAAATTGCATGATAGATTATGGTGCTTCAAATAATGTTGTTCCAATTAGGATAATGGAGGAAATGGGCTTGAAGGTGGACAACACTTATGGAAAGTTCCATGCTATGGATTCTAGAGAGGTCCTTGTTATAGGGGTAATTCACAAAGTCACATATAAACTAGCCGCCTTTCTTGAAAAGGAGCTAGTCATGAGTGTCATAGTAGTAGACATTCCATGAACCTATGGAATGTTATTGTCAAGAAAATGGTGTGATTCTATGGGAGGTAGTATGCAATGTGATATTTCCTTTTCTACCTTCTCAATTGATTAGAAGGATGTAAAGATTGCTAGGGAGTGAAGAGTTTGGCACATGATTTAACATATCGGTGAACCTAAGGAGCCCCCAATAATTAATATTTTGGACATTGGTATATAAAATTTTCATGTGGAAGAGTTGAAACAACAACAAGAAGAAACTAAGCCTGAACCAATTGTTAAAGAAGTCTTGCAAGCACCATAGTAAGATGCTTTATGGACATTGTATTTTGATGGAGCTTGTTCCAAAAAAGGCTCGGGTGCTGAGGTCATTCTTATTTCTCCCCAAGGTAAGACTTTCAAGTATTCCTTTTTTCTACAGTTTGCATGTCTCAATAATGTTGTTGAATATGAAGCCTTATAACTTAACTTAAAGCTAGCCTCCAAACATGGGATAAAATTGTTAAAGGTATTTTGGGATTTTGTGTTAGCAGTTTCCCAAGTCAAGTCTAGATTTGTCACTAAGGAAAAAAGGTTGAGACAATATAGAAATGAGGTTTGGGATACTATTGAGGCATTCGATGATTTTGGAATAGATTGGATAGAGAGAGGAAAAAATGTCAGAGCATATTTACTAGCTAATATTGTAGTCAAACTAGATGATGTGACCTTTGATGGTATGTCAAGGATTGAGGTACAGACAAGGCCTGCAGTTCCTGACAACATTTGAAATTGGCAAGTGTTCGAGGATGATAATGACATTCTAAAGTTCCTACACTGTATTGAACAATATGAAAGTCAAGATATTGACTTTAATTCATATGTGGTGGAAGTTGATGGAAAGGAGACATTGTTTGGAAACGAGGTAATTCAGTTGAAAAAAAAATTCCCAAGGGATTAGTTGCACTTGAAAGGGTCTTTGATGGCCTAGATAGGTCAAGTGCTAAGAAAAAAACTACACATAAAGAAGACCTTGAAGAGATAAATTTGGGAACAAATAATTCTCCTAAGAAGGTGTACATTGGTAAAAAAATGAAGTGACATGTGAGGACTATGTTGATTACTCTACTAAGGAAATACAGACATGTATTCACATGGTCCTATGATGATCTAAAGGCATATAGGGAAGACCTATTCCAACATGAGATCTCATTGAATCCTAATACTAAGCCCTTTAGGAAAAAAAAAGACCGATTAATCCTACTTTGAGACCTAAAATGCAAGAGGAGCTTGCGAAGTTGAGTGATGCAGGAATCATTAAACCTATAAGGCATTCCTCATGGGTGTCCAATTTGGTTCCTTTCAGAAAAAATAATGGCGACTTAAGGCTGTGTGTGGATTTTAGGAACCTTAATGTTGCATCCTTGAGGGATAATTTTCCCTTACCTAATATGGAAGCAATGTTGCAAAAGGTAACAGGTCATGAATTTCTTTCCATGATGGATGGATTTTTGGGATATAACTAGGTTATGGTGAGGGAATCGAAACAATACAAGACAACATTTACCACACCATGGGGAACCTATGTTTATGTCATAATTCCTTTTGGCCTAATAAATGTTGGTGCTACTTTTCAAAGAGCCATGGATGTGGCTTTTCCTGATTTTTTAGATTTATTTCTTGCTATTTACCAAGAGGATCTCACTGCTCATAGCAAGAAGGAAGATCATTGCTCACATCTTGAGAATATTTTCATCAAATCTCTAGAATATGGTATTTCCTTGAACCCTAAGAAATGTGCCTTTGGATTTAAAGAGGGTAAGTTGCTGGGGCATATTATTTCAAAAGATGGTATCAAGATTGATCCTGAAAGAGTAGCAGCTATAGATAAGATTACACCACCAAGGAATGTTAAAAGGATTCAATCTTTCTTTGGTCAGATAAAAATTTTGAGGTTTGTGAGTTATTTTGAAGAGATAGTTAGGCCTATCTCAAAAATGCTCAAGAAAGGGGAAAAGGTGGTATGGTCAGAAGATATTCTCAAGGATTTTCAAGCTATTAAAGATGCTATTAAAGCTGCACCTATCTTAAAGACTACAGACTATTCCAAACCATTCCAATTGTTCACATTTTCCTCTTTTCATACTATAGCAGGTGTGTTGCAGAAAAATGATGAAAGTTTTGAGCAACCAATTTCCTTTTTTAGCAAGTCCTTGCAAGTAGCTGAGCTTAAGTATGAAACTATTGGAAAGCAAGCTTATGCCTTAGTTAAGGCTGTTAAAAAAATTATAACCTATTTGACTGGTGCAACGGTAGTTGCTTATGTCTTAAGTGCAGCAGTCAAGGACATTTTTACTCATCAAGAAACTATAGGTCCAAGATGCAAGTGGATTAATAGAATCCAAGAGTTCAACATAGATATTCAAATCACTAAGCTAGTAAGAGGCCAAGGTTTGGCCAAACTTATGGCTAAAACTAATTTGGAGGCCAATCAAATTAATGAAGTTAAACAAGAAAACATTGCTCCCATATGTGATATCCAAACATGTGGTTGGTATAGAAGGATAGTTGAATATTTGTAGACCATGAAATTCCCTGATGGAATGCAAAAAAATGAGAGGAGAAATTTAAAATTATAGGCAATCAAATATGTTATCATTGATGGAAAAATTTGGTGGAGAAGCCCAGAAGGTGTACTCCTTAAGTGTGTGGATGGTGACTAGGCATAAGATTTGTTGATTCAAATGCATAAGGGAGTGTGTGGAGGTCACTATATGGCTAAGACTACCATGAAAAAGATATTAAGAGCTGGTTTTTGGTGGCCCACAGTGTTCAAAGATGCACATAGATATGTAAAGAAATGTGATGCCTGTCAAAGATTTACTGGTAAGCTGAAATTTTTCAGGTAACTTACCACTTAGACCAGTCTAAGCACCAACCCCCTTTTAATAGTGGGGTATTGACTTTATTGGAGAAATGGTGGTGAAGTCTAGTGGAGGACATGCTTGAATCCTAGTGGCAACTGACTATTTCACAAAGTGGGTTGAAGCTATTCCTACCCGAAAGGCAATTACTAAAGTTGTCATTGATTTATTGATAAATAACATTTTGAGTAGGTTTGGTGTTCTAGAAAGGGTTGTCTTTGATAATGCTATGTGCTTTAGGTCTAAGTATTTTATGGATTTATACAACCAACATGGCATAAATGTATCCTATTCTTCCCCATATCATCCCCAGGGGAATGGGTAGGTTGAGTCCAGTAATAAGAGCCTTATGAAGATTATCAAATGGGTCCTTGAGAAAAACAAGAAAGCTTGGGATTTGAAGTTGCAATTGGAATTATGGGTGGATAGAACCACAATCAAGAAAGTTATTGGATAGTCTCATTTTAACTTGGTATATGGGGTAGAAGCTAGAATAACACACAATAATTTGATGAAAATGTATAATTTTTTTCAAGAATATGATATTGACATTTGTGATGAGATGCAGACTCGAATGAATGAGCTGACTAAGCTCAATGAGATGAGGAGAGAAGCTCAAAAGAGAAATGAAAGGTTGCAGCTCCAGGTCAAATATTTGTACGAAAAAAGGGCTATTCAGAGTAAATTTGAAGTAGGTTGTATGGTTTTGATGTGGAATGTGAGATTGGAAGACAAAGGAAAGCATGGGAATTTTTACCCTTTATGGCTCGGGCCTTATTTGATTGTAGACACTCATGGGGAAGATTCCTACTTCCTACAATCACTAACAAGTGAATTTTTGGAACTTCTAGTACATGGACAATTCCTGAAACCCTATTTCTCCTGAAATAGGCTATGTTTTCATGTACATTGTATAGTCCTATAAATTTTGTACGTAGGGTTTGGTGTGTTTTCTTTCTACTATGTTTGCTTGCCTTGTGGTTGAATATTTTGATACAGATGAGGATGAAATCTATATCACTCCTGAAGATATGCAGCTAGGAATGCCTCCTCTTGAAGGGGGAATCTCCTCAAGTTCAGGACAGAGCAATCTCAGATTGGGAAAGCTTGACATCAGTGGTCTAAACACTGTTGATGATCTAAGAATAGAATCTTGTAAGGCGTTTATGGAGGATGATTCATTTATTGAAATGTCTGCATTCAAAGACTTCTGGTGGAGATTCAAAGCTACAAAATATGTAGAGAAAGTGGCCACTAAAAGGAGTTTTCATCCAGAATTTCTTGAAAGTGTCATTTAGGAAAATGTGAGAAGTATTATAAAGAATGAGTTTCAAAAGATTAATGCCTAGGATGGCAGAGAGCTTGTAAAGAATTGTGGTGTGCTACTGCTACCAGAATGAAACATTGCTAACACTATTGTGCTAGATTCCATAAGGAGGGTTGAAAGGCCTCTAGTGCAAATAGAAGAGCTAGAAATGGCACTTCAAGGTTCAACATTTAGTGAGGATTGGGATGCATTGAAAATATGGTCACTATCTATGGGATCCAAGAAACTAGTCCTTGCAAAGCCATCAAATTTCAATGGACAATTTCTTGTGAAGAGAGTTGTTGATACCCTAGCTTTGGAGGCAACGAACATGGCTATCAATGTTGCTAGGTTCACTAAAGAAACTATGTAAAGTATCACCCTAGAGAGGGATGATCTCAAAAATAAATACCAAGAGCTTCTCAATGAATATGATAATAGTCAACAAAAGGTGGTTGTATTAGAAACTAAATTAGCATTTTATAAACAAAGAGGAGAAATGAAAAGAGAACTGGGTCATCCCAACTCAAACCACTCACCTCCAACATCTCCAATTGCATCTTCCCAAAATTCACCTCATGGTCAGGCATTAGCAACGGTTCCATATAGTTTGGGACATGGATCACTCTAAGTAGAAGAATTGAGAAAAATAGGTCCTAGCTCATCTGATGAATAAACAAGGGAGCAACTTCTTTTGTAAGTTGAGACATATAAGAAGTTGCTGGAAAAGACTTATGAAATAATGTATGAAAATGTGTCAAAAATTGTTCATACTGTCTTGAAGCATCTAAATGAGAAGATTCAACCTAGACTGAATAGTGTACATGACAATTACACCTTGATGATGCGAGCAATAGGATTGCCTCAAAGGGATAAAGAGTTGGCCATGTGAATCTTAAACAAGTGGATCCCAAGAGCTAAGAGATTAAAATTAATAGTAGTTGGAGTTGGCCAAGATGAATATAAGTATCCTCATGTGCTTCCAACCTATACATTTGTGTGTAAGCTAAGTGAGCAAAAGTTTCAGGGATACATAGTCCCACTAGAGAAAAAGATAATATAATTAATAGCTCATTATGATCTAGCAGATTTGTCTCCATTGCCAAATATTTTGCTCACTAATTATGAAATGAAACCATTGCAAGTATGGAAAAGAGAGATGGATGAGGTTATCGACTCCTAGGTGAATGAAATTTGTAAAGAAGTTGATATTGATTTCTTTAATGACACTTTGGGAAAGTTGACGTTTATTGTCAACTTTCTGGAGGACTTTGACAAGGAATCCAATTCTGTAATAAACAAGTACTCCCCATACATAAAGACATTAGATAAAGTTATCGATTTCAACTGGCCATCTGATGAGGAATATGAAGAATGGGGAAGAGTATTGGTTGGCTGATTTGGTTTGTAAACATGGATGTGAAACATATAATTGGTCAAGTATTTTATAGGTCTAGCCTTAGAAGTTACAATGTATAAAACATATGTTTCACAAGAAAGTATCAACTATTGATGATGTGGAATGCTGACTAAGATGAAAATTCACTTTTGGTCTACATCATTTTATCATCTTGCTTGATGAAGTGGACGTGCTATGATGTAGAAGATTATTCTTTTTGACATGTGCTTTTTGGAAGGAAAAGTTTCTCTTTACAATGAATGTAAATAATCTTTGTCTTATGTATATTCCCTCCATTTTGTAGAATGCAAATATAACTGAATTAGGGAATATGTCTTATAGCGGTCTAATTAGAATATGACATGTGTACATCTGGCATGAAGCTTGTTTTTTCTCCCTTGTTTTATAAAAGGGAATTCAGGGCCATTTGTGTGGGTCTTTTGTTGAATTCTGGAACTGAATTGTGAATGTTAACACAAAGCAAATATTCTAAGCTTTTTTCTAATGTTTAGAGTCTAGATAGAAATTTTTGTCAATTGTATGGTTCCTAAGCACATCTGAATGATAATGGAGATTTTCAAAGTCTATAGTCTCTCTATTTTGGTTTTGTATTCAAATTATTAATGAAAATACTAATCAAAGATCATTTCATTAATTGTCATCATTTCATACTTTGATATATGTTTTGGTTTTAGCTTTGGTTCATAGAATGAGTTAAAATGCTTGAATCAAACCATGAATTTGTGGAGGGTCATTGGATCTAATAAGTAGTCTTTAGAATTTGGTTACAGATTTGTGAATTGCAAAGTAAAATCACTTAGATCATGGGTGTTTAGTATTAAATATACCTTATATTTCAATTTGCCCAGACTCTTAGCCCATAGATAATGGCATTGATCATAACCCCATTAAGTATTTCTCATGGTGCTAGTTACCTGACTTGAGAAAAATCTTTTAAATAATCATTGATCTATCTTGAATTTGTAATATTTTGTCTTGCTTTATATTCTCAGCTTAAGGTGTATATTTCATTCAATGAATTGCCAACTTCTTGGAGAATTTCATCTTGTTAGTCATGGGTGAGAATATATTTTCTCACATATGCAATGTACACATGAATTGTTTGAAATAGTGGTATAATATACATTGTGGGATCACCCTCCTGGGTCTTGCAGAGCTTGAAGTGCAAGAGATAGAGCAATTAGGTGCTATATCTTGTTCGTTGGCCACTTGTCTTGCAGGTATTCGAGAATTGAGTTTGGAAAACTCATAGGTACCTGGTGAGACCTGCTTGGTTTGTTGTAAACAACTAACATGTTGATACTCTTATAATGAGGCACATAGATGTGCAAAAGAAGGATATTTCATTAGGGAAACATTTTTCTACTAGGCTCACTGTAGGTTTCCTATGAACACATTCTGCACATTAGAGTCAGGGAGTGGGTATGAGATCTATGGAAAGAGTGCCTAGTATCATGCTATAAAGTTTTTTATATTCTCATTATCCCCTACTTACATTGAACGAGATCCAAGAAGGTAATCTTCAGACTGATGTTAGCATAGAACTGATGGATTAACTAATTCACTAGTTGGTCAAATGAGAATTTAGAATTATTGGGAAAGGAATAGTACCACTTGAGTGTCTTTGAGAGATCAAGGAAAGAGTTTCACCATCAAAGCATCGTGATGAAAGAAATTTGACACATGTATCTATGGATCCCCTTTGCTACCATACTTTTCAAACTTAGGAATCTTCATTCCTTGAGGGAAAGGAGTACTCAAAATCACCACTGAAAATGGGCTATGTTGGAAGAAAGGTTGAAAAATAGGATGGGCAGAGGCCTGGGAAAGGCTCACCAACTAGTTTTTCATCTGACCCATGTTCTAAAGAAGAGCATTCAGAATAGGGTTAGAGGATGAAAAATCCCCACTAGAACCTCCAAAACCACTAGTACCAAACCCACCACAGTGGCCACTATCGAAGCCACCACTATTAGTAGGGCCTCCACCGGATCCACCTTTGCTACCAAAGCCACCACCATGGCTTCCACTAGAGCCACTTCCACCAATTTCACCTCCACTACTAATGCCACCACCACTCATCCCTCTCGAACCACCACCACTAGGGGCAGCAGGAGGGGTGAAGCTGAATCCAAGGGGTATTCTACTCACCTTAATGGTAGGGGGCTTTTGAGAAGTAGAAGAAATGCTAATCAAAGGGATTGTTTTGGCCATACATACATACGTGGTAGGCATCAAAACACCTATTTGTATCTCATAGGCATTGAGTGCCTCCTCTTAGGTAGTACTTGATCTAGTCTTCACTTGCAAGTCTAGCACCTCTTACCATGTTTGGTACTTTCTCCAAATGATTCCACGACCGTAGTAGTGATGAAGGGAGGTCTCACAAGACTCCAAACTTATAGCTTCTATGGTAGAGAAAAACATACAAAGATGAATTTGATGGAGTAACAAGCTACTACAATGGTTAATGGAGTTGTGGAAATTGCATGAAATGAATGAGAAAGATAGGCATTTCAAGAGCAAAATGAGAGGGAAAGAGCCATTTTTGGGTCGATTGGTCGACACAGAGGCGTTATGCTTCATGCCCAATGGAGAATGTAATGTCCCTATAGACTCTAGAGGCAAGAATCTTCTAAGGATGGAAACACACCTTGCAGACGTTTGCACATGATGCTCACATACCCGAAAAATATTTCCCCACTGACACACAAGACAAACACCAAGTGGGTGGAAGGTAGGTGGGTGATGTGGAATTTTTCCTTTGAGTTTGGTTTTCTAAGGTGAGGGGATGTAAAAGGAGAATTTACACAAGGGGTGCAAATTCGCTCCTATACATAAAATTTTTAGACTAATAGAGCTCACTTTGAAGGTCTAGAGATAAAATAAGATGGGAACATTGCTACATTCATGCTTAGGGGTTAAGAAGTTTTCAACCATATCTGAGGTCTTGGTGAAAGTTTGGAAGAAAATATTGTTGTAAATAAGGCACTCAGGTCTCTCCCTAGAAGGTTTGATCCTTGTTTTCAATCACGATTACACCCTAGCTAAGGTTTGACTTAACTATCCTATTGAAACATGGAAATGTTCTTGAGTTGTGGGTAACTCATGATGAGAATGAATCTCCAAAGAGAGTTGATTCCCTTGGAAAATCAACTAAACTATAGAATTTTTTGAGAAAAGGGTTTAGAAAGATAACTTAAAATGAAAATCCTAAAACCTAAGGGGTGATGCACTAGAACTTTAACCTATTTTAATAATTCCACTCACAAACAGTTCTCAAAACACTAACTCTCACAATCCCATCTAAAACATACAACTCAATAGTGATTTGCATGAAGGCTCAAAACCTGAACAAACACACAACCTGGATCATATGAAATTCTTGCGCACAGATTCATAATAAAGAGACATAACAAAGGATACAATTCTTATGATCACAATGAAACTTTGAATCAATACTGCAAATATCAGACAAAAATATGAGATAGGAATGCTATGTTGTTTTTATTGAATTGGAGTATGCAAATATGAAAATTTGAGTACCAAATGAAGCTTACAAAACTCTCTTCATATGATCAATAGAGAAAGAAGCAAATCTGAATTGTGAAAAAACTATTTTTTTCTCCAATATATAACTCCACTATGTCTCCATGAGTGAATGGGAAAAATCTGAGCTAATTGCTTGCCAAAATAGAAAATTCAATGCCATTTCGAGCAAAGGGAAAAACCTCCAAAATAGGGCATAGAACTACTCCAAACTAAATGAAAAAGGTGGGAAATTCCCCTCCGAAGCAGATCAACCCAAAAGGACTCAAAAATCAAGTTAGGACTGACTGAAAATTAGGAATAGAAAGCTTGGTTTACTAAATCTTTCCAATTTGTATGATTGGAACTCAAGCAAAAAATAGAAGGTAAACTAAAAGCTTCTATAAGGATACTCAACACTTGCTTTATTTTACTACATTTACTTGACATCTATTAAATAAATTTATAGAATGTTTCTTTAATAATGTCTTACAATTACTTTACAATTTTCAATTTTGCAAAATAGAAAGAAGATTAACTTAGGATGGGTGAAAGTTCTCAAAAACTACGAACTGGGTTAGTGAGATATTTAAAGGGTTTTGTTTCCTTATATTTTTCTAATTTCTATCCAAAAATCATGACAACCTAGATCATAGTTTTTGAGATATGATTGAAGTACGTGACTATTATTCTTGTGGTACAAGACCTTCAAATGGTTACTTTTTTGCTCATATTCTTGTCCATAAAATATTTCTTTTGAATGTTATCACCATTAATAGTCTATTTTATCAAATGAAACTTAACATTATTCATAAAATCGACTCACAAAAAATTTGGTTGCATCTTTTGAATCTGAGAAGGTAGCATGTTGGGTTCAACTTTTGTGGGAGCCCATTTTTTCACCACATGCTGAAATGTCAAAAAAAATGAATCCAACAACAAAATTTCACTTATACTTGCATAATGAACAAACATGTTAGCAAAACAATGAAGTTGAAAGCTTCAAATGATGCATTAATTCTTTTCTCTTGAGTGCTTCTGAATGCTCTTGAAAACTACAAACTATTTTAGCTCTACCAGATTGAGTAGTAAGTGAAAATTGGTAACATTTCTGGCGATTTTTGCTGAATGCTTGCCTGCTAAGCATATAGACCAGTAGCCTAAATAATCCATTGGGAATGGATTCAAAATCTATTCCTTCTCAAACTTAGAAAACCATTCAACCCAATTGCAAATACTCCAAACAACAATAGAAAACCAAACTAAAAGAAAAATAAAAGGCCTTGGTGGTTAGCAACATGTGCGGTAGCACTTAGGGAAATAAAATGACTAAAATAAATGTTCCTAGAACACTTATTTACAAAAAACCTCTACCCTACCCTACACTAACTGGTAGTGGTAGTGCTCAAACATGACCATTCACTGATTGTGAGAAATAACTTCCCTTTCTAATTAAGAAAGGTTGCTCTGCAAGGTGACTAAGTACTAATAAGATATGACCCCCTAAGAACATATCCTAAAGAATGTTGCAAAACTTTCTAAAGAAAAAAAAAAACTCACTCACCATCTAAACATGATCATAAATACTATTGTTATGGAGTGAATGAATGATTTAATTCTATTGCTCTAAGGTTGCAACCTCCTCATTGGGTACAACAGTAACATGCGTATCTTTATTTAGCTCTCCGTTAGCTAAATCTATGATCATGCATCTTCTTGAAAGGATGAAACTTTCACTTTTACTGTTGGTTTCTTGCTCATGTACTATTGTCTCTTCAACCATCACCGTTTCTTGCTTTATCTGAAACATGCTTTCAATCTCCTAATTTTGTTCTATTTGAGCTATATTACCATGCCTATCAGGATCTTGACATTTAATAACCTTGTTATCCTCACTTATTTACAAAAATATCAACACCTTGTCAATGTCATTTTCATGGCTTTGCTAATTAGAACTTGACAATTTTGTTAGTTCACATACATTCTCTTCATCATCACTAATAAATAAAGGAAGTTATTCAAATTAATCAATCAAATATAGAGTTTGGATAACCCCTTTTATCTCTTCAAGTTGTTCCACACTTTCTCCTTGAAAAGATGATTGTTTGACATCTAGATTTGAAACAAAAATCTCAAGGTCATCCCAAAACATGTCTTCTTCGTCCTCATTTTTATTTTTCTGTGAAAGGAGACTATTTATTACTTTGTTACAACCCTCTTAAGATATCAAAACATCAAGGTTTTGAACCCCTTCCTGTTGTTCTAGAGCTAGTATGGGTGTGATATGAGATATGATTTCTTCATCATCCACAAAATGTGGTAATTCATCAAATAGATTAGTCAAAACTTGAGAACTATTAGCCATTCATTGATCTAGAATTTGTTGTCTCTCAACTACAACTTCCCCTATCTCTTGCAGCAATAATTTCCTATCATTTTGGACCTCTTGAATGAGCACATATGCATGTGTAACACCCATTTTTGTCTCCACAAACACTTCTTCCACTTGGTCAACAATTTGATTTTCTTGAGGAAACAAAACATCATTGGGCTCATCTATGGATGGGATGATAATAGTTGGGTTAAGGAGCTGATTTTCTTGAGACTCTAGAGACTGCACAAGCTTGGGAAAAAAGGCTGCTCTTGTGGTATCGTAGGCTAAAACTACTTAGGAATAGGTTCATCTAGTATGAAACATAGTGTATTGAACCTGGGAATGTCTTTTCCAAAAAATGGGTTTGGAAAAGTAATAGCTAGGCTAGCTTCTTGCTCAACTAAAGAAGGTAGCTCATGAAACCAAAATGTAGACTCTTCCTTTTCACCACCCTTTCCTTGCTTTTTATCAGCTTGTTTTGTATGATTAACCTTGTAAAAATGCTCACTTTTCCAATTCATTAGTGCTACATCATGTTGGCCATATTCAGGATGAGAACCCTGCTGTTCCAAATCCTCTTGTGTTGCATCTCATTGAATAACAATATTAGGATTATAAGGATGAAAGGGTCTAGCAATGAAATTTCTTCTTTTACCTTGAGAGTCATCTTGAAAAGGTGGCCTATTTCACTCATTATTGTGATATGGAGCTTGGTAGGGCCTAGGGTCTTGACCAACTTGCTTCTTAATACTCACTAAATCATTCCCAATAGTTTTCAGTATGCTTCTAATCTCTTGAATTTCTTGAGAATGGGCTGGAACAACAATTTCTTGGGTTGTAGCTTGATAACCTATTGTGGGAATAGGCAGAACAATAGCTAAAGGGGGAAATGACATGGGAATAGGTGGTTGCAGTTCACAAAAATTTGGCATAGGAGGCCTTGGGGCTATTTTACCAGCTTGTATAAGGAAATTTTCTACTCTAATAGCTATATCATAAGCATTAGGAAGTGTAAATCCACCCATAGATTGAATCACCATAGAAATTTCACTATTTAAAGACTTTAAAAAATATAGAAATACATGTTGAGGTGAATGCTTTTCCATCAAGGAAATCCTATCCCAGGTCTTCTGAAAAATAGTAATTAAAATTAGTCATGTGCTCATGTGGAGCCCTCTTGATAGTACTTAATTATTCCAGCAAAGAAAAATGATTAGATTTGTCTTCAAACTGTCTGTGCAAGCCATCACCCAACTAATCCCATGTTGTGATCAAATTTTTTGAAAGGCCTCTAAACCACTGCAAGGATTTTCCTTTTAGTGAGGCAGCTAAAATCCTACGTGCAACATTCTCTTCAGTGATATTATGGATCAAGCACAATGTTGACACATCTCAAATGTGCTCAACAAGGGTGGTCTGATCTTCTCTAGTGAAATATGGTAGACTTTTGAGGGCTGCAATTGGAATTTCATCATGTTGAGCAAGATAAAATGGGTTTCCCTCATTAAAAGGTGCAAATGCAAACTGCCTTGCCACCACTGGTGCTTGTACTTGTCTGCACCCTTCTCATAACTAGTTACACTAGATTTGCATGCAAAAATAGAGAATGGAGTCACTAGGTATAAAATTAAAACCTCTAAAGGTTGGAAAAGCTACTGCATATACCAAAAAAACTACTTAAAACTTTGAAAAAAAAATCTCTGAAATAAGTTTCAGAGTCCCACCAGGCATGCCAAAAATTGTTGTCAATCAAGATTGCACCCTAGCTAAGATTTGACTTAACTATGTTGTTGAAACATGGAAATTTTCTCGAGTTGTGGGTAACTCATGATGAGAACGAATCCCCAGAGAGGATTGGTTCCCCTAGTAGATCATGTAAACTACAATTTTTTTTGAGAAAAGGGTTTAGAAAGATAATGTGAAATGAAAATCCTAAAACCTAAGGGGTGATGCATGAGAACTTTAACCTATTTTAATAATTCCACTCATAAATATTTCTCAAATCACTAACTCTCACAATCTCATCTAAAACATATAACTTAACAACGATTTGCATGAAGGCTCGAAAGCTGAACACAACACACAACCTGAATCATACGAAATTCTTGCACATAGATTCACAGTAAAGAGACATAACAACAGATCCAATTCTTATGATCACAATGAAACATTGAATCAATACTACAAATATGAGATATGAATGGTCTGTTGTTTTTATTGAATTGAAGGAGTATGCAAATATGAAAATCTGAGTTAACTGCTTTCCAAAATAGAAACTTTAGTGCCATTTTGAGCAAAGGGAAAAACCTCCAAAATAGGGCATATAACTACTCCAAACTGAATGACAAAGGTGGAAAATTTCCCTCCTAAGAAGATTGACCCAAAAGGACTAAAAAATCAGGTATAGAAAGCTCAGTTTACTGAATCTTTCTAATTTGCACGATTGGAACTCAAGCCAAAAATAGAAGGTAAACTTAAAGCTTCTATAAGGACACTCAACACTTGCTTTATTTTACTGCATTTACTTGACATCTATTAAAGAAATTTATAGAACATTTCTTTAATAATGTCTTAAAATTGCTTTGTAGTCTTCAATTTTGCAAAATAGAAAGGAGATCAACTTAGGACTGGTGAAAAGTTCTCAAAACTACGAATTGGGTTGGTGAGAAATTTAAAGGGTTTTTTTACCTCATTGTTTTCTAATTTTTATCCAAAAATCATGAAAACCTAGATTGTATTTTTTGAGATATGATTGAAACACGTGACCACTATTCCTATGGTGCAAGACCTTCAAATGGTTACTCTTTTGTTCATATTATCATCCATAAAATCTTTCTTCTGAATGCTATCACCGCTAATAGTCTATTTTCTCAAATGGAACTCAACATTATTTGTAAACTCCACTCACAAAAACTTTCGTTGCATCTTTTGAATCTGAGAGGGTAGCATGGTGGGCTCAACCCTTGTGGGAGCCCATTTTTTCACCACATGTTGAAATGTCAAAATAAATGAATCCAACAAAAAAAATTCACCTATACCTGCATAGTGAACAAACATGATAGAAAAACAATGAAGCTAAAAGCTTCAAATGATGCATTAATTCTTCTGCTCCTAAAAATTGCAAATTGTTTTAGCTCTACCAAATTGTGTTGTAAGTGAAAATTGGTAACAATCCTAAAATATTTACTATTTAATAAGCTACAAATCTAAATAATTTAAAGTTTGTTGAGTTGCATGGAACATTAACTATGTTTGAAATGAGATTTGAAAGTGAAGATTCTGTAAGGAAAAAGGTTGCTTTTAAAGTATCTTTGAAGCAAGTTGATCAACATTTTGATTATGGATCATATCTAGAAGAACATTATTTTTTTAGGAAGCTACATGTTGGGACTTTCAAATTTTGGAAATTTGAAGTGCCCATATTGAAATTTTTTCCTTTGCATATTCAGAAATGCACCTGAAGAATCTGCTTAAGTGACCTACTTTGGAGGGTTGTAATTTGGACCCAATTGATTTTCAAGCCAAACCCCATGGTAAGAACATTCAATGGGCATATGTGAAAAGGAATGTCAATTTTTAGCTACCATGACAAGTTTTGACAGGGTTTTGAAAGGAAAAGTTGGAGGGTTTTGACACTTTTATGTTGTTTGCAAACTCTTTGTTTTGCGAAGTAGCCTCCTATTTGAGATGATATTTCACAGTTGGATGGTTGTCAAGACAAAAGGATTTTTGATCTCCATTCTCCCTACATTCAAATGCTCCCTGGTCTAGTTTCAAAGCCTCATGATATGATTTTCTATTTTTTTGAGATCAAAAGCAAATGTTTGTTCTAATCTTACATCTGCATTTACAAAATGTCTCAAGGTGGTCAACTTTGACCCCTAATATCTCGTGAAGAATAATGACTGAAGGAAATACCTCTTGTACACATTCTTAGTGTACCTAAATGAGCTTATGTTTCTAGTGGTATCCCCCCTAGAAGTTGATTTGATATTTTTTCAAAGTGGTGATTTGGTGAGTTTTAATTAGTTCTGAACAAGTACAGTTGTAGAAAAGTTTGATTGAGCAACTTAACATTGAATATCTTTCACCTCATGACTTTTTTTGTCAAATAATCTTTTTCACTCCACTCTTGGGTCAAATGTTTACATGAATGTAAGTTTTTATGGCTCCAAGAGGTCGTTTGACTAATTTCACAGGGTGATTCTAGAGGCAACTTGACCAGTTTTGCTCATTGTTTAAACATGCTTGAAAACAAATTTTAATGATAACTAGTTTATCATTTCACTTCAAAAGCATTCAGAAGTTGCCTCAGATAAATTCAAGGAGGAAACTTGTTTGAAAACAAATTTTTTTTAGCCTGTTCCACATGGGGACCTAACATGCTTTGGACAATTGTGAAATAGTAATTGATGAAATGCACCAAAGAGAGTAAAATACTTACTTAGTGTTTTCCTGCAACAAAGGAAACATATGCAAGTGAATTGTGCGAGCACACATAAGGCATGTAACTTGTTTGACCAATGTAATTTAGGAATCTCAGTGTCATGGAGAACAAGTGCACAAAAAAGAGGCATTGGAAACATGTAAAGCACATTAAAATGAAAAAGGATTGGTGCATTTTTCCAATGGAGAAAATTGAACAACTTCAAGTAGATAGAGAGTTTATTGATACTTCTTCCTCTGTAGCAATGTCATCTTCACATTTATAGCAGCACATAATTCTAATAGGATCAGTCAAGTTTAGTCTGCTCATTGTTTTGATGAAAGCTCCCTTGTTCATTATCTACTAGCAAATGTTGAAGAGCTTTTCTCATCATTTGGAAAATATTAAAGTGTTACAATTTGAACAAAGGCAACATAGATGACTCGATGGCTGTATAATGAAAAATTTGCACCAAAGGCCATGAAACATTTTTCTGATGATGGGGCACAACCAACCAACAGAGAGTGGTCATTTTGACAATGTAAAAGAAATTCTTAGATAGTGCGAGCTTATGCAAAGCAATTGTTTATTTTTTTAAAGCATCTAAAGAACTATGGAGTTTTGCATTGTGACAACACACAATGAAATTCTCTTGCTAGACATGAAACAACCCCCATGGTGTTGCAAAAGATGGCATTAATTGATGAGTAGTATATGCACAAGATGGATGTGTTGATTTTTTTTTAGAAATTTCAAGCAAATGCAACTAGAAGGGCAAGGAATTATTTGTGTTGCAGGAGGCAGCCATGAAGGGATTCAAGGAACGCCTCAACACTCTAGAAAAGGCTCAAACTTCATTTTGTAAGGTGTTAGCACGAACAATTAAGGACCCATGTTATTCATTGGGGCAACCTCTACACTAGTTGAAAAGCATTCAATACGCTAACTACGTGGAGTTGAGGTCATCTTGCAGTTGATGTCAATGGGGCAACCAACATGCTAAGAGGAGGGCTTGGCCATATCAAGTCATCACACTTTTTAACCTTGCTCAATTGTTTGAGCAGCTACATGATGCAAGAGAAGCTAATGCATTAGCCAAGGAGTGGTTAGTGTAACATTTGAAAGCAAGTATTGAAGCCTAGCACAGGTTGGGGTAGAATCCAACTATTCTTGGAGTCAAATACGATGCTTTGGAGGTAGATAAATTTCCTCTGAGGATTTGTAAAGAGCCATATTTCATAAGAAAAGAAGGAACAGTTGTTAGGCGGCCTTCTCCTTGCCATGAGCCTTTGTATCAAAATTTATCCCTTGTCAAAGATTGAAGGAGAAGGCCAGTTAGAATGAAGCACGACTCATAGGGACAAAGAAATTTGTTGTGGGTGGATCAACCATGGTGTTTCTTGAAGGAATCAATTTGACATTATAGAAAACAATAAGGACTCATCAAGTGCTCATTGAAGTTGCTCAAATATACACCTAGAATGGATTTATTGAAAAAGGTCTTAATTTTTTTTAAGAAAATGCAATTGGAAGTTGTATTTCCATCCCTCTTTCCCATGCAAAAGAAGGTGGAGTGAGTGTGCGTGTAGTGAAAGTAGTCAAAATTGTTTGAGGAAATTATTGTCACCATTGCTAAACACGAGTTGCAAAGCATGGATTAGGGAAACCAACAAATGCAACCAAATAGAGATTAGGGAAAAAGAGGGAGATCAATGGTTGAGAGAGATGGAGACAATGCAACCAAATCTCAGTTGTTAATCACTAACCATGCAAGACCAAAGGTGATGTCATTAAATGTGCTGTGAGGTATATGATGGGTAAAGAGTGGGCCCGACAAAACATCTTTTAAAAGGAAAAACATTTAAACTCAAATGTTGCCTGATAAGTTTTGAAGGCTTTTAAAACATTTAAAAGAATGTTATTAAAATATGGTGTAAAGTAAAGGGGTACATGTAAAAAAATTGTTTTCCCGATGAAGTATTACTTAAAGTCCATCATTTAAGGAGGTAACCATTTTTTATGAAAATGCAATCTATGGGTGCAGCCCAAGGTAAAAGGGGTTGGAGTTTATATTTAAAAAGGTAAAATATTTTTAAATATAAAATGAAAGTAAAAGCATGGGAAAATGTTTATGAAGGTTCAATGATGAAATTTTTTAAGTCCTTCAGGTGTCAATGCAAACATTTTTAAATGTAAGGTGAAAAAACAAATAGGCATTGGGTGAAATATTTTGGTGGCACGGATAAAATTTTATGCAACATCATGGGAATAAAAAAAGATACTAATAAGGGCCCCATTTATTAAAGTTTTGAGTTTTCTATTGGTTGGGAAATATAAAGTGCAACTCTAGTAGAACAAAGGAGAAGTGAATAATTTTCATGGGAAAGAAAAGATAATTTTTCACTACAAGGCAAATAAGTGTGAAGATTTTCATGGAGGAGAGTAATTTTTCTATTGCACATGTGAATGAAGGAAAAATAGAGGCAAAGTTTGTTGCAAAGGGAAGAGAGAAGAGAGAGGCTTTTCATTTTTCTGATTAATAGTCGATGAAGCTTCCAGATGTCATCAATGGATCAGTTTTTGGGCTTCTATTTCTTTTTATTCTCTTTCTCTTCTCATTGTAAAGGATTCTGAATTTTTTGTATGGGTTGGGTAGATAGAGAAATGTTGAGTCTGAGTCATGAATTCAGTCTATAAGTTGTAATTGTTGATTTCATGAGTAGATATCAGTCAATTTGTGCAAGTAAAGCATAAATGTCATTGAATTGTCTCCAGATTTGTACATATTTGATCATATGAATTCAATAATACAAAGTATGGTTGAATTTTCCATCTCAATTTCCTTGAGATTTTGTTATGTGTTCATGGTTCTATTTCAAGGAAGTAGTTAAATTACTTTGAGTAGATAATTGTGATTTAGAGTATGTAGGGTGGATCTATAAGAAGAATTTGATTGACAATATAAGTGGATCTATTGGTGTAATGCATTAGCAGTTTGAATCCACTAATTGAATTTCATTTGCTAATGAAATTATCTTTATGATTATGTGTTTGACTCCATGGCCCAACATTAGGCACTAATTTATCATCCTGGAACTTAATGCATCTTAGAAAAAATTAATAAATTCAAAATAATTTTAAATCCTTGCTATTTGGTTGAGGTTTAGTGTTGAATTTTGCTTCCCAATTGCTGAGTGAGTGTTGAGATACCAAGAATTTAGCCAAATTTGAAGTTGTCAATACTTTCTTCGGTATAATTGAATTGGGAGTTATCTGCTATAAAAGCAATGTCTTTGTATAATTGAATTGAGTTTTAAGCATTGTAAAGGGAGACCCACCTTGGTCTTGCAAAGCCAGAAGTGTAGGATGTTTTAGTCTTTGACTGAATCTTGTCAGTTGGCCAAATCCCTCTCTGAGTTTAAACATAAGAAATTGGCTATTGTTTAGGACTCATTGGATTTGTTCGATTTGGAAAACCAACAAAATGGTGACTCTACTGGGGAGAAATTTGAATCTCCAGTTGTATACTGTTTAATTACAGAGTTATATTATTTGCTAATCTAAATTTGGTTCAAATATTGATAGAATTCAAACCTAGAGAAAGAAATTGTTGTAGTACACCTGAAAGTTTCATGATTTGTGGTGATCTGCTGGTGAAAGGAACTCAGAAAGAAAATTGTCTATGAAATGGCTTCATACTGCTTGAAGTTCAGTCCATTATGAAGAGAGGTGGCAACTCTATTAAAAGAACTTTATGAAGAGGTGAATATAGTTCCAGATCTACAATATTTCTAGTCAGGAAGAATTTACAATAGCTGCAACATTTCCAGGTATTCTTCACTCTTGTTTTTCAAGAAAATTATGTGTGAAAACCATATTTGAATATCTTAGGAAAAAAATTTGGTTCCCTATAGAGTGAATTGGCACTAACAAAGGGAAAGGACAATAAAATTGAGTTTTCATACTTCCATTTGTTGAATTTGTCATACTAAAAGCAATTATTGTCCCATTTAAAGATTTTGTCTAGTATTCAAAGATTTTCTAGTGTGAATGGTTAGAATGAATTTGTATATCCTAGGGATTTCCATCCACTTGCATTATCATATGTTTCAAGCCCAGGTTATCATCATGTTAGCAATTGTCCTAGTGATCCTTCATTTGGTCATGGTTAAGATTATGCACGGTTAGTTAAACCCATATTTGCAAATATCTATGAATCATCAAGATAAAATAGCCATACCATTAGACACCTTAATACAACTTTTCAAGAAGCTTCAAAAGTATGATAATCCTCAAACATTTGACACCTCAAAGTACAATAACCCAAGTTTTAACAAGCCTAGGTTGAGTCAGGAATGGAAAGCTATGTTTGAAAGGAGAATTAATGAGATGGGAAAAAGGCATTAGATGTCTCTACAAGCCCAATTAAGAGACAATCATACTATATTTGGTAGCCAAATTAATGCACCTTTTTTCAATTCCTTTGATCCATTGTATAATCAATTAGACTTGTCATGGTTTGATTACAAAATTGAGAGTATTCCAACTCAAGTCTATAAGGAGATGCCTAAATTTAATGGATACAATGTCTGTGAACGAGATGCACATGTCCAAATTTTTTCTAGATTCATTAATAAACATTCATTTGGATATCAGGATATGTGGATAAGATTTTTTTTCAGGTCTCTTGAAGCAAGAGCTAGGGATTGGTACTTGAGTTTTCCTAAGAAGTTATTTTCCTGTTGGGATAAATTAGTGAATACTTACAAAGAAGAATTTGCAAGAGAACCTTCTAACATTGTTACAAGGTTAAAGTAGATTAAGAAACATAATGAAGAGTCAACCATTGATTTTAGTCACATATTTGTTGTTGCTCTTTCACTAACCCCTAAAAATTTTAGACCTAGTACTTTGGATTTCATTCATATGTATTTTGAAGCCTTTGAGGAGGGATCTTGTGCACTATTAAAGGATTATAAAATATTGAGCATGCAGATGGCTTACACAATTGTAAATAATTTGGAGAAAGTGAGGAATTAATGTGTAAAGTTTGTTGTCTTCAATTGTGGGTAAACATGCTGATAACATTAGCAGTTGTGTGAATACAAATGATCATATGTCTTTAGTTTTAAATATAGATAAATAAATATTTGAGAAGGTAGAAGATAGGAATGATGCAACATTAGGTCATGAGAAAATTTTCTTTGAACAACCTAAAAAATAAATATATCCAGATGAAATTTGAAGCCATAATGATGAAAGGCATGATGAGATTAATGAAGCATTTGAAGCTTCTTATATCTCCTCTGAAAATGCAAAACAGAGAGAAAATTTTCTATAGAAATTGATGGTTGCAATGATGTAGATATTTTCTTGAATGATCATCTTAGTTCAAATTGTCCTGGTGATATTTTCCCTTCAAGCAACGAGTGTGATGTTGTGAAGAACAATGGGATTCCAAGTTTTCTAATCCAAAACACATGATGAGGGATATGAATTAAATTTACTCTTTGAAGAAGAGATATGTGATCAGGAATGTTATGGTACAATTGATCATGTCAATTCTACAGGATATTAGAATGAAGAGAGAAGTTGATAGAAGAACTAAACAGGATATTAGAAAGATCACACAAGATATACCGTGGAGAAACCCTTTCAGGAAAAAACTCCACCAAGAATTATTCTGTTATTCAATCTCTGAATTACAATAGCTCCAATTCTTGCTTGAGAATGCTTCTTTTGTCTTCACCAATCTTCTTCACAACCTGCAATAAAAACTCTCACAACTCTATTCAACTTGCTTGAGATAAATAGGATTTAATCAACTTTGTAAACTCAACATGAGTTACAATTACAATGCACAATCCCTATCCCTAAAAGGTATGCCATATCTCATGCAAATAGGGTTATCTCATGAAGAACAATGCTAAAACATGTGCTTCATCTATTTGCGCGTCCCAAACTGAAGCTACATCTCAACCTTCATTCTATTGATAATTCCAAAGCTCTTCCTCAAAGTTGGCACCCATCAAAGGTCCTACTTAACTGAGTTTTCAAAAATATCTTATCATGCATTAGAGGTAAATCCAATAAAGCATCTTGGGTGCCCAAGTTGTCTCCAAGTGCTTTATAGTTAACTGAAACATTTACTCAACACCATTTCCAAAGAATGGTCATCCCTTGTTAACTGGAGGTAGTCCCTGTTATCTTTCATACAACTCAATGTTATTAGCCATGCATTACAAGTTAACTAAAGCTAACTACATGCAACTCAAAATAACTAACATGCACTTGCATGCAACTGAAGATAACTGAACTAAACTGAATTGAACTGAATTGAACTAAACTAAACTAATTCTGAATTAAACTAAACTGAACTAAATTGAACTGATTTGAATTGAACTTAATTGAACTTCAAGAATGCAAACATCAAATCCTAACTCCTAGGATCTTTTCATGCATTCAGAAGTGTTAATTGTTACTCTGTATAGTTAACTGGACACAAAGTGAGTTTCAACTTACCATGTGAGTGGTGCAGGAGCACCCAAGCCCTTCAAGGAACACTTCAGGGGTTAGGAGTGTGCAGGGGTCAGGAGGACCTGTCAAGAAAATCAAAACATCAATTATAATCTTTTGAAGCCTATAATGGCTTTTGAAATGGGAAATAACTTGGAAGGAGTCAACTGTCCTAAGGGTCCTGATAAGGACCCTAGGACCAAAATGAAATGTATTTGGACCAATAGTGTCCCAGGGGGTCTAGATAGGTTTATAAAGTTTTAATCATGTCAATAAGGTTGAATAATAATGATTTAATAGTTTGGAAGGGTTTCTAGTTAATAGGAATTAATAGAATAAGAGTTTGGAAATTCAAAATTTTCAAAAATCCACTTTAGGTAGGAAAATGAGTTTTAGGTGTTTTAGGGGTAATTATGCATTGTAATCAATCCAAAATGGTTGTATTTGTTGGGTAATGGTTCTATAACCTCAAAATTATCATTTGTACGGAGGTTGGGCATTTGGAGCAAGTAATGTACGAACTGTTCTCAGAAAACTCAATAAAATTTATATTTCTTGCATTTTTTTCTATGTTTTCTTGATGAATTACTGATTCCTATTGAAGGTATAAGTAGTTGGATGTTCTAGGAGTTTTTATTTGCATGTTTTATCACCATTGAATTCTCTAAAAGACAATAATAATCAATTTCTTTGCATTCTACAACTGACTGTCCTCAAGGTGGTGTGGATTTTCATTGGTTTTGAGAGGCTGAATGGATGATTGATCCATTTCATGGAGTATTTTGATTGAACACCTATGAAATGGATCACATTTCACATGTACCATAATAAACTAACAAAGTAATATGCAGGGAAGAGGAAAACTAATGTGTGCACAGTGATTTGGCAAAGTAAAAAGCATGAAGATGGACCCTAGGGTATAGCAGTGGAAGATCTACCTAGAGGAGGGGTAAGTTTTTGAGTTGGTAATGATTCAATATGTTTTCCTAATGGTGTAGGGTCAATAAACAAGTTCTGGAAGTGTGTGCAAACCCAAGATCCAAGAAGCCCTAGTTTTGAGACATTTTATGGAGGGTTTTGTGATCAAGGATCTTAGAGGTGTCATATAAGGTTAGGACCTTGAAAATCCTTAGTTTTGAGACAATTTGAGACATGATTGAAAATTTCATGGTGAGGGGATAAAGTTAGAGAGGGGTTGCTTTGTAAAAGTAGGCTAATTGGGTAGCCTTGAGCAGGTTAGGTGTATTGAAAGTATATGTTGGTCCAAAAGAATCACTATTGGTTTTTAGATATGTTGTGTAGGCCCTAAAAGGGTATCTCAATCCATATTTTATTTGGTAAATGTTTTGGAAAGCTTGAGCGTAAAGTGGCTTAAACCAGGTTGCATATGCTACAAGGTAGGGCATGCTCATATGAAGGATTTTGATGAGTTCTTTGAAACCTATTTTGAAGTTGATCTAATGTCCATTTGTGTGTTATTTTGAGAAGGAACCACCTTCCTCTGCATCAGAGTGGTATCAGAGCGGTGAGTAGGTCCTTTAGGGATTGGAGAATCAACAATGGCACCAAAAAAATCAACTAGCAAGAGAGTTGGAAGATTTGAAGGAAATATTGGAAAGGGAGAGAAGGGAAAGAAGAGAACAAGAAGCAGCAAGAGCAAGAGAATAAAGGCAATGGATAAGGGAGAGAGAGACCACACAAGTAAGGATAAATAACCTTGAGAGAAGTAGGGGGATAGAAGAGCAAGAAAACCAAGAAGACAATGATGAAGATGAAAATCATGTGAGGGTAAATCAGGAACAACAAGCAGATGAGATAGTGGACCCTGAGGAAAGGAGGTTACTGAGATTGTTGAAGGTAGTACAAGGTCATGGAGGAAAGAGTCACATAGATTTTCCTATCTATCAAGGGAAGATGGATAGTGAAGAGGTGTTAGGATGGCTTGATGCCTTAGAGAACTATTTTGAGTTCAAAGAGATGGATGAAGAGAGGAAGGTTAAGTTTTCCAAAACCAAGTTGAGAGGCACAACATTGTAATGGTGGAATAGTTTTTAGAATGATAGGATGGCTAGAGGATTGGAAAAATTTTCTACATGGGCTAGGATGAAGAGTTTGGTCAAAGAGAAATTCCTACCATCTGATTACACAATTCATGTGAAGAGGATGAGGCATAATTTAAGACAAAAGGACATGGATGTGATGTCCCATATTGAGAAATTTCACAAGCTTAGTATTAGAGGAGGTTATGAAGAAGAGGATGAGAAAATAGCCAGGCATATCAATGGCTTGAGGTATAATGTACAAGATGAGATTGGTTTGCAATTGCCAAGGACATTAGGAGAATGTTTTCAGTTGGCCATTAGAGCTGAGGAAAAGGTGAAAAGAAAGCAAGAAAGATCAAGCAATGGTGGAAGAGGAGGTAGTTCAAATAGGGGTAGAGGTAATAGAGAACAAGGACAAGGCAACAATGATAAGAGCAGCAATGACAAAGGTAAAGAGGTTGTTTCAGATCAAAGAGGAGGATACACTCCTAGAGGAGGAGGCAGATTTGGAAAAGGTAGAGGACCATTCACAGGTAGGTGTTTCAATTGCAATGAACCAAGACATCCTTCCTTCAAGTGTCCTAAATGGGAACAAGCTAATAAGGGTAGAGATAGGAGAGCTAACTTGGTACGAGAAGAAGACAAGAAGGAGGAATCAAAAACATTCATGGTAGACCCTGTGACTGATGGTGAGTTTCTTATGATTAAGCAAGGAGAAAGACTTCATCCAGAGCCAAAGGTAACTATTTTCAAAACAAATTGTTTGAGTCATGGTAAGATCTACAAATTGCTCATAGATTCAGGGTCACATAGCAATTTAGTTTCACTTGATATGATAACCAAGTTGGGGATTGAAACATTTGATCATCCTACTCCCTACAAGGCCACTTGGGTAACTCAAGGACAACATGTAGAGATTGGTAAGAGAGATTTTGTGGATTTCTCAATTGGATCATATCATGATAGGGTGCTTTGTGATGTCATTCCAATGACTTGTGGTCATATCATCTTGGGGAGACCATGGAAGTATGCTAGGACATTGCATGATGGATTCCATAATACATATTTAGTGCATAAAGGAGATGTTAGATACAAGTTGGTTCCTTTGCCTTTGGAGCAGTCTAATGAGAACTTTGTGATTTTTTTTGAGAAGAATTTGTAGGTAAATGAGTAGGGTAAGATAGGGGAAGACATTGATAGGTTGAAAAAAGGCAAGTTGTAGCAGGGTTATGAGGTGGATAGTCCTTCAAATCAGACTTTGTGGGATTTGGATATTATCAGGGTTGGAGGAATTAAATGACCTATAGTTGAGGGTGATAATGGTGGAGTTCTTTCACCAAGGAGATAGTGGAATGAGGGCAAGAACAGGGCACAATAATATACTGTTATCAAACAACAAAGAGGACAAACTAAACCTTGTTTTGGTTCTCACATGATGAATGTCAAGAGTGCAGATTAGCAGAAAAGGAAGAAGGTGACCTTGGGTGATTTCTTGGTTTTTTGATCAGAAGATGCAGGGATATAGGAACAAGGAGCAATATTCTAACAACAAGTTAGATGATTCTTGGGGCAAAAGTTTTTTCTTTCTTGGGGAGAATGGTGCAGGAGCACCCAAGCCCTTCAAGGAACACTTCAGGGGTCAGGAGTGTGCAGGGGTCAGGAGGACCTGTCAAGCAAATCAAAACATCAATTATAATCTTTTGAAGCCTATAATGGCTTTTGAAATGGGAAATAACTTGGAAGGAGTCAACTATCCTAAGGGTCCTGATAAGGACCCTAGGACCAAAATGAAATGTATTTGGACCAATAGTGTCCCAGGGGGTCTAGATAGGTTTATAAAGTTTTAATCATGTCAATAAGGTTGAATAATAATGATTTAATAGTTTGGAAGGGTTTCTAGTTAATAGGAATTAATAGAATTTTGAAATGGGAAATAACTTGGAAGGAGTCAACTATCCTAAGGGTCCTGATAAGGACCCTAGGACCAAAATGAAATGTATTTGGACCAATAGTGTCCCAGGGGGTCTAGATAGGTTTATAAAGTTTTAATCATGTCAATAAGGTTGAATAATAATGATTTAATAGTTTGGAAGGGTTTCTAGTTAATAGGAATTAATAGAATAAGAGTTTGGAAATTCAAAATTTTCAAAAATCCACTTTAGGCAGGAAAATGAGTTTTAGGTGTTTTAGGGGTAATTATGCATTGTAATCAATCCAAAACAGTTGGAACTCTATCAACACTTGGAGCAATTACTGTATGGCTCATAAAAAATAAAATTTTTGTTTCTTGTCTGTGTTTTCTTGATGAATTACAAGGTATAAGTAGGGCAAAGCCTCAAGGAATTTTGATGATGTTCTATGAAACCTAGATGAAGTTGATCAAATAATGTCCAGTGTGTGTGGTCATTTTGATCTGAACCTTAAAAACTACCTCTATCATTTAGTGAGTGTACCCCTTTTATGGTTAGAAACTACATATGCCGCCCTGCATGCTTCTTCACGTTTAAGACTGTAGAAGTCATGCATGGATGTATTTATAGTATTAATCCATCCTATCTTATGTGTAATTTACATTTGGTAACCAGATTCAATATTGAATTTTTCCCTAATGGTGTCCATTGGGTCAATAAATTTTCAAATGGGATTTTCATCCTTTACTTAGGAACAACACAAAAAAACTTAAATTTTAGAATCATGAATCCATTCTAATTTCCTTTCAAATTTCATTAAATACTATTATCCTTTTCTCAAAAGAACCAAACTGCCAAAAACTATGCCTGTCTTTCGAGATCCATAACAAATAAAAATTAAAGAAACCCTCAATAAAATGGGTACCTATAAAAAGAAGAAAAACTTTAATCTTATAACAAAGAGAACAAGAGAAGCAGAACAAGATCCCCAATTCCATACTCCATGGGAAATTAGAACAAACAAAAAATTTATCACTAAAAATGAGCTAATTACCTCCAATTTACATAAGGATTAAAAATCCTGAAATCCTCCTCTGCTTTATCCTTCTCAACAGTGGATTCCAGGGCAAATGAAGAATCGTAAACTGAAAAATTTTGGAGTTAGTCCAATCCATTTTTAGGATCTTAAATATCCATTTCTCAAAGTTTGAATCCCTAATAGAAATATAAAACCAAATGATCCATTCCAGCTGGGATTCCTTATTGGTTAGAATTAATGCAATCATCTTATCCTTATTCCAGAATCTTTACAATCTATGGATCCTCTCTCAAAAATCACTCACCCATCAAAACAAAGAGGATCAATAAATCATTTATAATTAACCTCACAATTTCAACTATCTAATAACAATTTTGCATTTCAAAGTGAAACAAAGTGGAAAAATTCACTTCACATTCCTGGGTGGAAAGTTTTTGCAGATATTACTTCCTATTCTGAAAAGGAAAAATGAATCTTCCCAAGGTCTACATACAAACAAATATAACAAACTTCATTGTCCTAAACATGAAACTTCCTGAAAAACAATCACAATTGAAGGGGAATGGTCCAAGGAGTGAAAAATTGAAATCAAGTATGCAAACCAAAAAAAACAAGAAAAATTTTTGGAAAGAAATAAAAATGCTGTCATCATCCAAGTGATGCAAATAATCTGCGAACTGACCACTGTTTTCAACAATCAAGTGCTGTTGTGCCAATGAAACCAAAAACAATCAAATGAATATAATTTCCTTTTCAGATACAACTTATTGGTGAGACTCTTAGTTTGATAAATATCCCATATTATTTTCCATAATTTAATCATGAACACTGGTTTCCATTGAAACAATTTAAAAGAACAACATTAGCAAGACATAACCTTATTGTTCTCTTTATCCTTAATGTTTGTCTTTGTCTCATTATTAATTGGTGAAGGTCAACCTTGATACCTGAAATAGTGGTGGAAATGGTAAAAATGCGGGTTCTAGGAAAGGATTATCTTGAAAATTCATTTTGAAGTCAATAGACATGAGTCTTTTATAAAATGTTATTAATGCTTTGAAAAAATCACAACTCTATTCAACTTGCTTGAGATAAATAGGCTTTAATCAGCTTTGCATGAGTTGCAATTACAATGCACAATCCCTATCCCTAAAAGGTTGGTACATGAAAACATGTTCTGGATTCATAGGATGAAGACCAGATTGCATCATTGCATGATGCATGATGATGATATGACTGAATGAGTTGATTGGTTATTGAGTCAGAAACAATAGATGACCATGAGGTGTACATATCCAATGAGCCAAGTTTTGAGAATTGTAATGTGAATTTAAACAAGTGTCTATTGCTGACTTGAATGAGCCTAGTCATGAGTTTTTCATGTGGATGTAGATGCTAATTTCAAAGTAAAATCAGATTATTCTTCTGAACTAGAGTTAGCTCATTGTTGAGCAAGCTTGGGATGTTGAAAATGTTGATATGTTATGTTTAGAGGATAACAAAGTGAGTAAGGATGAGGATAAGTTAGAAATCCTCGATGACTCTTAATACCAGTGTGATGGAGGATAGTTATGAAGTGTGCCTATGCATGAGTGTATCTCTTTGCATACACTTGGAGATAATTTGCATGATGTGTAAAATATTTTGGTAAGTTTTTGTGATAGTCTCACCTTTGACATGGAAGCTAGTAATTAGATTGAGTTTAATAGTATCAACCATATGGAAAAATGTGAGTGCTAATTTTGCTAGCTAGAAGAAGTTTTCATAAAATGTGGCAATGTGAAGAACATTGAAGAATGTTGTTTTCAAATTGAGAATGATTCATATGATAATTTGTCACATGATAATCAACATTTTGAGAGTATTCATGACTTTTAGATGCATAGTGATTATGAACATGTTGATAATGTTGAATATGATAAGTTGTTGGGAGATGCCAAATTTTTTAATCAAGCAGATGGAAGTGATGTGGCCTATATAATTTGGCTTCCATGTGATAACAAAGTTGAACAGGAAGCAAGTTTCCACTTGTTCAAAGGTAGCTTGATACTTCTGATTGCAAAAGTGCAGTCACTCATATTGTTGGTGTGTGATGGAGGCAAGCATGAGTTGAGGGAGACCAGCTCTTTTAATAGATTGGTATTTAACAAAGGTAAAAATTGACTCCCCTTTTTCATTTGGTGGCCCTGGGTCACCAAGTGAAGATGAAAAAGGGGTTCAATAAAGGAGCAGTTTGAGAACACCCAAAGGACTCAATATTTGGTCAAATCCCCAAAGATATGGAATCTTGCTATTCCCACATGGGGGATACATCCCAAGTTAGAGCCACTATTGGGACTTCTAAATTTTTCAAATTTGAAGTGCCCATATTGAAACTTTTTCCTTTGCATATTCATAAGTGCACCTGAAGAATCTGCTTAAGTGACCTACTTTAGAGGGTGGAAATTTGGATCCAGTTGATTTTCAAGCCAAACCCCATAGAAAGCACATTCAGTGGGCATATGTGAATAGACATGTCAGTTTTTAGCTTCCCATAATAAGTTTTGACAGGGTTTTGAAATGTGAAGCTGGAGGGTTTTGTCACTTTTCTATTGTTTGCAAACTCTCTGTTCTGCGAAGTAGCCTCTTGTTCGAGCTGATATTTCATAGTTGGATAATCATCAAGACAAAAGGATTGTTGCTCTCCATTCTTCATACATTCATATGCTCCTTGGTTCAATTTTCGAGCCTCACGATATGATTTGCTATTTTTTCGAGATCAAAAGCAAATGCAGTTTGTTCTAATCTTACATATACATTTCTAAAATGTCTCAAGGTGGTCAACTTTGACCCCTAATATCTCATGAAGAATAATGACTGAAGGAAATCCCTCTTGCACACATACTCAATGTACCTAAATGAGCTGATGTTTCCAGTGGAAGCCCCCCAAAAGTTGATTTGATATTTTTTCAAAGTGGTGATTTGGTGAGTTTTAATTGGTTCTAAACAAGTGCAGTTGCAAAATTTTTTGACTAACTCTGACATTGAATATCTTTCACTTTGTGACTTGTTTTGTCGAACTGTCTTTTGTACTCCACTCTTGGGTGAAATGTTTACATTCTTGTAAGTTTTTATGGCTCTAGGAGGTCATTTGACTAATTTCCCAGGGAAATTCCAGAGGCAACTTGACCAATCTTGCTCATTGTTCAAACATGCTTGAAAACAAATTTTAGTGATAACCTAGTTTATCATTTCACTTCAGAAGCATTTAGAAGCTGCCTCAGATCAATTCAAGAAGGAAAATTGTTTGAAAATAATTTTTTTTTAGTCAGGTCCACATGGGGACTCGACATGCTTTTCAAAATTGTGAAATGGTAATTGATGAAATACCCCGAAGAGATAGTAAAAAACTTATTCAGTGTTTCCCTGCAGCAAAGGCAACATATGCAAGTGAATTGTGGAAGCACACATAAGGCATGTAATTTGTCTGACCAATGGAATTTAGGAATCTCAGTGTCATGGAGCACAAGTACACAAGGATGTGGTGTTTCACTTGAAGCCGTCATGGAACAAAGTCACAACACTATTTGATCTTGATAAGTTGTTTGAACAACTGCATAATACTGAAAGAAAATCAAGTATACAGGTCAATATTGCTTAAGTTTATTGATGGATGGATCAAAAAAGAGGCATTGGAAGCATGCAAAGCACACTAAAATGAAAAAGGAATGGTGCATTTTTCCAATGGAGAAAATTGAACAACTTCAAGCAAACAAAGTGTTTATTGATACTTCTTCCTTTGCAGCAATGGTATCTTCACATTTATGGCAACACATACTTCTAATAGGATTGGTCAAGTTCAGTCTGCTCATTGTTTTGATGAAAGCTCCCTTATTCATTATCTACTAGAAAATGTTGAATAGCTTTTCTCATCCTTTGGAAAATATTAAAGTGTTACAATTTAACCAAAGGAAACATAAATGACTCAATGGATATATAATGAACAATTTGTGCAAAAGGCCATGAAACATTTTGCTGATGATGGGGTGTGACCAGTCAGTAGAGAGTGGTCAATTTGATAGTTTAAAATAAATTCTTAGATAGTGTGAGCTTATGCAAAGCAATTGTTTATTGTTTTAAAGCATTCGAAGAACTATGGAGTTTTGCATTGTGACAAAAAACAATGAAATGCTCTTGCTGCACATGAACTAGCCATCATGGCCTTACAAAAGAGGGCATTAATTGATGAGCAGTATATGCACAAGATGGATTTGTTGAAAACCTTTTAGAAATTTCAAGCAAATGCAACTGGAAGGGCCAATAATTGTTTGTGCTACATGAGGCATCCATGAAGGGATTCAAGGAATGCCTCAACACTCCAGCAAAGGCTCAAACTTCATTTTGTAAGGTGTTGGCATGAACCAATAAGGACCCATGCTACGCATTGGGGAAGCCTCTACACTAGTTCAAAAACATTCAATACACCAGCTACGTGGAGTTGAGGTCATCTTGCAGCTGATGCCAATGGGGCAACCAGCATGTTGAGAGGAGGGCTCGGCCATATCAAGCCATCACACTTTTTAACCTTGCTCAATTTTTTGAGAAAGTACATGATGCAAGAGTAGCTAATGCATTGGCCAAGGAGTTGTTAGTGTAACATTTGAAAGAAACTATTGAAGCCTGGCATGGGCTAGGGTAGAATCCAACTATGCTTGGAGTCAAATGTGATGCTTTACAGGAAGATAAATTTACTCTAAGGATTTGTAAAGAGTCATCTTTCATAAGAAAAGAAGGAAGAGTTATTAGGTTGCCTTCTCCCTACCATGAGCCATTGTATTGACATTTATTCCATGCCAAAGCTTGAAGGAAAAGGCTAGTCAACTTGAAGCATGGTGCACAAGGACAAAGAAATTTGTTGTGGGTGGATCAACCATGGCATTACTTGGAGGCATTAATGTGACATTACAAAAAATATAAGGACTCATCAAGTGCTCGTTGAAGCTACTCAAATATACACCCAAAATGGATTTATTGAAAAAGGTCTTAGAAAATTTTAAGCAAATGCAATTGGTAGCTGTATTGCCATCCCTCCTACCCGCACCAAAGAAGGTGGTGAGTGTGCATATAGTGAAAGTAGTCAAAATTGTTTGAGGAAATTATTGCCACCATTTCCAAACATGAGTTATAGAGCATGGATTAGGGAAACAAGCAGATGTAGCCAAACAAATATTAGGGAAGAAGAGGGAGATCAACAACTGAGACAGATGAAGATAATACAACCAAATCTTGGTCGTTAATCACTAACCGTGCAAGACTGAAGGTGACGTCATCAAATGTGTTGCGAGGTATGTGATGGGTAAAGAGTGGGCCCGACAAAACATCTTTTAAAAGGAAAAAAACATTTAAACTCAAATGTTTCCTCATAAGTTTTGAAGGCTTTTAAAACATTTAAAATCATGTTATTAAAATATGGTGTAAAGTAAAGGGGTGTAGGTAAACAAAATTGTTTTTCTGATGAAGTATTACTTAAAGCCCATCATTTAAGGAGGTAACCATTTTTTTATGAAAATGCAATCTATGGGTACAACCCAAGGTAAAAAGGGTTGGAGTGTTTATATTTAAAAAGGTAAAATATTTTAAATATAAAATAAAAGTAAAAGCATGGGAAAATGTTTATGAAAGTTCAATGATGAAAATTTTAAAGTGCCTTTAGGTGTTAAGGAAAACATTTTTAAATGTAAGGTGAAAAAAAACAGGCACTAGGTGAAATATTTTAGTGGCACAGATGAAATTTTATGCAGCATCATGGGAACCTAAAAAGCTACTAGTAAGGGCCCCTTCTATTAAAGTTTGAGTTTTCTATTGGCTGGGAAATATAAAGTGCAACTCTAGTAGAACAAAGGAGAAGTGAATAATTTTCATGGGAGAGACAAGATAATTTTTCACAAGGAAAATGAGTGTGAAGATTTTCACAGAGGAGTGTAATTTTTCTATTGCATAGGTGAATGAAGGAAAAACATAGGCAAAGTTTGTTGCAAAGGGAAGAGAGAAGAGAGAGGCTTTTCATTTTGTTGATTAACGGTGGATGAAGCTTCTAGATGTCATCAACGAACTATTTTTTGGGCTTCTTCTATTTCTTTTTATTCTCTTTCTCTTCTCATTGTAAAGGGTTCTTAATTTTCTATATGGGTTGGGTAGATAGAGAAATTTGAGTCTGAGTCATGAATTGAGTCTGCAAGTTGTATTTGCTGATTTCATGAGTAAATATCAGTTGGTTTGTGCAAGTAAAGCATAAATGTCATCAAAATTTCTCCATATTTGTACACATTTGATCATATGAATTCAATAATACAAAGTATGGTTGAATTTTTCATCTCAATTTCCTTGAGATTGTGTTGTGTTCATGGTTCTATTTCAAGGAAGTAGTTAAATTACTTTGAGCAGATAATTGTGATGTCAAGTGTGTAGGGTGGATCTATAAGAAAAAAATGATTGACAATAGGAGTAGATCTGTTGGTGTAATGCATCAACAGTTTGAATCCACTGATTGAAGTTCATTTGCTAATGAAATTCTCTTTATGATTATGTGTTTGACTCCATAGCCTAGAATTAGGCACCAATTTATCTTTCAACTTAATGCATCTCATAAACAATTCATAAATTCAAAATAATTTTAAATCCTTTTTGTTTGGTTGAGGTTTAGTGTTGAATTTTTCTTCCCAATTGTTGAGTGAGTGTTGAGATACCAAGAATTTAGCTAGATTTGAAGTTGTCAGTACTTTCTTTGGTATAATTGAATTAGGAGTTATCTACTATAAAAATCAATGTCTTTGTATAAATGAATTGAGTTTTAAGCATTGTAAAGGGAGACCCACCTTGGTCCTGCAAAACCAAAGGTGTAGGAGATTTACTCTTTGACTGAATCTTGTCAACTGGCCAAATCCCTCTCTGAGTCTGAACATAAGAAATTGGATATTCTTTAGGACTCATTGGACCGGTTCGATTTGAAACACCAACACTACAAAAGAGGTTTCAATAAGTACAAAGAAAAATTACCTTTCACTTGTTTTAATTATGGAGAAGTTGGGAATTTTATGGTTTTGTCCCCATAAGAATACTAACAATGTTGAACAAAAGAATGGAAATAAAACTTTTCAAAGAAGATTCAAAGGTCAGAGAAAATGTAAGAGTTTCTACACTTACAATGAAGAAGACTATTCCACTGAAGAATAAGATGAAGATGCATCCAAAGATGAAAATGGAAAATTAGGGTTCATGGCTTTCGAAATTACTAATGGAGATGTTGAAATGGGTTCCAAAGACAATGAAGAAGAAGCAAATATTATAAAGAAACTATTGTGGGCCTAAAAAGAAATTAAAAAACTAAAGAAAAAAATGTAGAAGAAGTGAGAGCCAAATAAAGAATATCAAAATATTTAAAGATTACAAAAAGATGATTGTTGATATGAAGACTTAGGTAGAAGACACAAAAAGAGTTGAAGAAGTTCAGACAAAAAAGATACTTTCAAGAGACAAAGATTGTGAGAAGCTTGAGGAAAAAATTGTGACAACCAAAAAAGATCTTGAGAAAGTAAATCAATAGCTACAGTTGAAGTTTAGTAAAAGTATGGAAACCCTAGATCAAATATTGGAAATTCAGAAAGCTTCACATGGAAAAATTGGAGTAGGATTTGATAATCAAAAGAGGAATGTGACATGACAGTCAGAGAAGGATACTAAGGCAATTTTGAAAGTGATTGGTTATGGAAGTTCAAAGTAAGAAAGGACCATGGAAAGTGATAAAATTATGACTCATAATGATGGATTTATTCAAGTTTAGAACAAAAGAAGAAGATCCAAAAGACAAGGATGCAATACCAAGTAAAATTTTATTTTCTTTGGTTATTGTTTTAGTTGCAATAATTATAGACATAAGGCTATGGATTATAAAAGACTTTTGGTAAGAAAAAATAATTTTTATGTAACAATGCATTTGCACCTTTGCATAATTTTAATATAATTTTTTTCAAGTGCAACAATTTTGGACACATTGCAAGGAATTGCAAAAGTAATTTTGTGATTTTTTTGTTACTAAAAAAAGGAAGAAGTGATGTTCTGAATAAAGTCTAGAAGAAGGTTATTGAAGAGAAGAAGTCTGAGAAGTCTATAATTGCTCAAACTGCACTACATGCTTAGAAGGAGAACCTGTGGATTATTGATAGTGGTTTCTCTAGTCATATGACTAGAGATAAAAGTAAGTTCATGAATTTCAAGAAATTTGAAGGTGGTTCCATTACCCTTGGAAATAATTCAATTGCCAATTTTTTTGGTAAGGGTATTTTAAGCCTTGATGGTGGTAAAACAAAGAAACATGATGGTTTTTATGTTGAAGGCTTAAATCATAATCTATTGAGCGTTAGTCAAATGTGTGATAAAGGATAAAAGTTATCCTTTAGTGCTGAAGGTTGTGAAATCAGAGAATCAAGTATCAGTGAGATGATTACAGAAGGAAGTAAGACAAACAAAATATTTGTCATCGCACTAAGTTTAATGGACAGAGTTGTCTCACTACATAGAAGGATGAAAGCTAGCTTTGGGACAAAAGGTTAGGACACATGAATTTTGATGAAATTGTTTAGTTCAAAAGGGATGGTCCAAGGTATTCCAAGTATTAAGAAACCTGAATCAATTATTTGCAAGCCATGTGTGGACCAATGAGGACTAAGAGAGCACAAGGATACAAGTAATTTTGTGATGTTGATTGATGATTGTACTAGGATGAATTGGATAACATTTTTGAAAGAGAATTTAGAGGATTTTGAAAAGTTCAAGGAATTCAAGACATTGGTAGAAAATGAAACCAATATGATAATCAATATATTGAGATCAAATAGAGTTGGATAATTTATTGTTAAGAAGTATGATAGATTCTGTGAAGAGAATGGGATTTAGAGGTAGTTCATTTCCTCTAGAACTCCGTAGTAAAATAGAGTTAAAGAAAGAAAGAATAAAACTATACAGGAGGTGGCAAGGACTATGCTATGTTAAGAAAATCAACCAAATATATACTAGAGAGAAGCTAGAAAAAAAATGTGTATATTCTAAATAGAGTTCAGATCAGGCTTAAAACAAAGAATCTACTCCATATGAGCTATGGAAAGGAAGACTGACATTAGAAAGAACCTTAGAATATTTGGAAGGAAGTGCTACATCAAGAGAGATGAAGAGAATTAGGGTAAGTTTGATTCAAGATCAGATGAAGGAATTTTTCTTGGTTACTCTTTAAGAAGAAAATCTTACAGGTGTTATAACAAAAGGTTGATGAAGATAGTTTGATGAGGGCCACAATGCCCAAAATCCACACAAATCACAACAATAAATGCCAACACATAAGATGGGAGCCAAAAAATAACTCAGTTTCAATTATTTTCAGAAAATGAAATTACAGATTCAAAACTTGCAATTTTATAGCCTCATGGCTTGATTCATTACAACAAATTCAACTCTAAAAATAAAATATTTTATTCAAAGCCACCATCTGCACTAATGGAGCCACCCTCTACAACCTCCACTTAACCCTTTTTTATTTTACCCAATAACCACCCTATATTGTTCTAGAAAGTGTTACTTTCTGGTTTGTTTTGACACCAAAAGTCCCACCAATTGATTTCTTTCCTAGGAAGAAATTTTAATGAAATTCACTTTTTAGTTGGTTAGCTTCATGGGGCCATAATTTTTGATGTGGTTGTCCAATTTTCTATTACAACATATCATTGGAAAGCTCTCAAAGAAATCTACAATGCTAAACCCATTAGAGATCGATTTTTCCACTTTTTGAGTTGTTTTGGGGCCTCTAATGTTTTCATATTTGAATTTGAAGTTGCATTGGAGAAATTTCTTGGGATGAAAAACTTTAATATCTCCCAAACCATGTAGGGTATTGAGATGATTCTTTCACGGCCAGAATTTTTTTTTGATTCTTCTCCTTGGGGTAAATTTTTAGGTCCATACGAGCCCATGTAGGCCACCTTACTAAAAATAGTAAGTGATCATTTTTCACCCTTTTTGACTTCTAACTATCTTACACCCATTAAGTTCCATCATGGGACTCAAAAAAACTAAAGAAAATAAAGAAAGAAACATTCTTTGCATGATGCAAGATTTCCCTACACCATTGGATTCTCCTACATCAAACACCCAGGGTAATTTGAAAAGTGACTTTGTCACATCTCAAGAGTTAGAGGGAAACCAAGATGGTTAACCTTAGCCTTAGACAACCATGATGAATCTTCAATAGGCCTTCCTCTCCATTTCACCAAGTACTCTGTATATTGCCTTTTTCTTATGCTTCTACCCACATGACCATCCAAAATTTCTTCTATCTCCTCCTTTTCTGAAGTAGGTGTTGGAATATTCCACTATGCTTCTATTGTTTCTTCATCGATTCCCCCTTCATGATATTATATTAAATATGAAATGTTAAGCACAGGTGAAATATGAATTTTAGTAGGAAACTCTACCTCATATGTATTTCTTGAATCATTCTTCTTCAATATCTTGCATGGTCTAAACTTCATCTTTAACTTATTGTATGTACCAACTGGAAATGTCTCCTTTCACAAATGAACCATGAATTCATCTCCTACTTGGAACTCCTCATACCTCATTTTCTGATCTACCTTAGCCTTATATTGTGAGTTCATCTTATTGATATGTTTCTTCACCTTTTCGTGCAAATTCTTCAGGTGCTCAACAAAATCTTTAGCCTTAGCACTACTCTTCTCCCCCTTATCCATGTTTCTCAGTTTAAAAGAACTTTTTGGAATACTCCCATACATAATCTAGAATGGTGATTTACCAGTGCTCTTATTGACATAATTGTTGTAAGAAAATTATGACTATGGTATAATCAAATCCCATCCTTTGGGCTTATCTCCTACTAAGCATCCTAGTAGGTTACCCAAACTCCTATACACCACATCCATTTTTCCATCCATCTGTGGATGGTGTGCAGAACTGAACTTCAAATCTGTCTTCAACTTATTCCATAATTTCCTTCAAAAACAACCAAAAAAATTGGTATCTCTATCTAAAACTATACTCTTCGTTAGCCCATGTAGTCTCACCACCTCTCTGAAAAACAACTCTACAATATGAACAACATCACTAGTCTTATGACATGGAATGAAATGTGCCATATTTGAAAATCTATCCACCACCAAAAATATGGAATCATTCCCTCTTTGTGTCCTTAGCAAGAAAAGAACAAAATCCATGTTAATTTCCTCCCATGGCCTCTCAGGTATAGGTAATGGCTAATACAATCCAATATTCTAACTTGTTCCTTTCACTATCTGACATACTCTACAACTTTGTAGAAACTTATTCACATCTAATTGTGGCCAGTAATAATTCTCACTAACAAGAGCAATGGTCTTATCTCAACTGTAATGCATAGCCAATCCTCCACTATGCTTTTCCTTGGTTATATTCTCTCTTATAGAACTCCTAGGAATGCACAATTGGCTTCCTCTAAATAACATCCCATCTTGGATTAAGAAATCTAACCATCTTGTCCTATCCAATGTAACAAGTTCCAAACAATCCTTTCAAGCTTCTGCAAAGTTTGGATCTTTAGGATACAAACTCTTGAGTTCATTGAACCCAAAAACCTCTATATTCATCTCTATCAACAAATTTTTCCTTCTAATCAAGGCATATACAACTCTATTTGAACTTCCACTCCTGTGCTTCAAAAAAAAATTATAACTCTACAAAAACTGAACCCATTTTAAGTTCCTTTGATTTAACTTTCCTTGACTATTGAGATACTACAAAGCCTGATGATCAGTATATAAAACAAATTCTTTTGGAAAAAAATAGTGTCTCCATTTATTCAAAGCTTGAACTATATCATAAAACTCTCGATCATAGACATAATATTTCTTCTTATCATCATTCAAATTCTCACTAAAATAGGCAGAAAACTTACCTTCTTGACTCAAAACAACTCCTATGGCAGTGCCACTAGCATCACAATCTACCTAAAAGACCTTATTGAAATCTGGAAGAGCCAAAATAGGTTTCTCTGTTACTTTCTTCTTCAACATATCAAAACTATTTGTTGCTCCTATAGTCCATTTAAAATCCTTTCTATCCCCTCTCATCACTTCAGTTAGAGGTGCACAAATACTACTGAAATTATTAATAAACTTTCTGTAAATGCTTACTAGATCATGAAATTATCTTACCTCTATAACATTCCTCGGGGTACACCATTCAATGATAGCTCTCACCTTCTCTGGATCTATTTTAAGACCTACTAAGACAACAAACCCCAGATACACCAAATACCTCTTTAAAAAACTACATTTATTAAAATTAATCAACAACTTCTCCTACCTTAGCTTCTCAAAAACTCTTTTGATATGCATTAGGTGCTCCTACAATGTCTTTCTAAAAATTAGAATATCATCCAAATAAACAATAACACATATTCCTTTAAATTCTTTCAATACCTCATTCATGAGCTGCATAAATGTGCTCTATGCATTGGTTAGCCCAAAATGCATGAATAACCACTCGTACAAGCCCTCCTTGGTTTTGAAGGTTGTCTTCCATTCATCTCCTTCTCTATCTAGATCTAGTGATATTTGATCTTCAAATATATCTTTGTGAAGTTGTAATGCCCTATCTTATAACCTAAGGAATGTTGCAGTTGTGTATAAAAGTGAAATAATTTTTTTGAAAGTATTAATATTAACTTAATTAGTTGCATACATTCACTAAGTTACGCAACGTTACACTACTTGAGTTTCCATAGACGACTTTAGTATTTAGCATTGCATATATTTAATTAATCATAAACTTAAAAATAAACATTGCATATCATTTGAAAATTCCATTCAAGATAGTATAAGGTAACAAACTTGTTTCTTACATTGCATTTGATAAGATATTACAATACTCATTCATATGATGGGGTAGATCAAATAATAGTTACAATTTACATTTACAAATGTTCACCTCATAAACAATTGAGGGATGTTTTCAAATACAAGTTTTACAATAATGCAATAAAGAAAGTACATCTATATCCAAGTACGAGCTCTCCATCCATGAAGCTCTCGTTGCCATGATCATAAATTGGGGACCCAACGGAGTAAGGTGCACGTTCCACCCAACCATGTGGTACCCATAGGTCCACCCCTCGTGCTAGGAGATAGTAATATGGTTACCTAGACATAATCTACTAACCCTAGACACAAGTACATAACTAACTGATGGTTACATTGCTTCCAGATTTTAGACAATCGAATGTACTAAGTACACAAGGTAAACTGTTATTTTAGGTGGAGTGTCATCACAATAATGCAAAGGTTACCCTAGTATTTCTTCCTAGGTTCTGGCCCCCAACTTGTGTTACCCTGGTAACCTCTTACGAAACCCGGCCCCATTTGCAAGTTATTGCGAAATCGAATGCCTTTTAAAGTAACAAGACATCAATTTTCCATTCCAGGCCTTCTCATCTTATACTCAAGACTGAACTAGCTCAAGAGTCCATAAGTGAGGCATAAACATCTTATTAAGGATTTTAATTCTAACTACAATGTTATTTAGTTATCACTGACTTACTAACTCTTTGTAAGTTACCCTAACACCACTTTGTGTGTCGGCCCTTACACAGAGCCACTCCCCTAAACATAACAAAGGTATACTAAGTTTTCCTGACTAAGGTAGACATGGTGTACATACTACAACATAAAATTTTAACACTTTCATAATGATCATCAAATCTATGTTCACAGAATCAGGTGTCTAAACACCACGCAAATACCATGTACACAACCTTAGCTAACTCAAGAATTTAACTTTAACAATCACAATTCCCCACTTATAACATTTGTTCTGGAAGACTTGTACATCTATGACATTCCCAATTTTCCCAATAGGAAACACGATATAAAGCAAATTGAAAAGTAAATGTCTACTATTTAGATTTACTAAATCCAATCATTCAATAGAATCAACAAGAAATTACATCATCTTAATTGTAATTCTTTTCTCAATCAATGAACGAAATTACATCATTTAATTCCAATTTCCACAATTGTGCTTAATAATAAAATACAACTCCATATTAGAACAAAACAATATAATATCCTCTTCTTATTCACTTAAATGTTATATTTCTTCAAAAACCTAGTTTATTATAAATTAACTTTTACCAATACTAAATTTCCAAAATCAACCAATAAAAATAATATTTATATATATATATATTATATATTATATATTATAAATAATATATAATTTATATAACACATATAATACATATATATAATAACTAGTATTTATTTTGATAAAATCGAAATTGAACATAATCCATACGAAATTTTAAGAAACTAAAACCACGGGCTGCGGCAGTCTCCATAGTGGAGGGCACGCTGCCTATGGGACAACGTTTCCTCCACAGTTTTGTGGAGGGTAGACGCTGCCTCATGGCAGCCGCTCCCCACAGAACTGTGGAGAGCACCGCCTCACAACGGCCGCGCCCCACAGTGGGAGCGGCAGGCTTAGGGGATAACCCTAGCCCTAAATATATATATTTAATCTGGATTTAAATTTCGGATTCATATTTTCCAAAAATTCCCATTAAAAGAACTATGTGGAATTTAAATTTCTTTAAAAAAAACAAATAATAAATATTCAAAACCCTGTTTCGCCCATACGACGATTTTAAATAATAAATCTCTGTGAAAATTAAAATTCATTTGAAACATAAATTCATGTACAGACTACATAATTTATACAACACTATAAATAAATATTAACATTCTTATAAAACAAAACTAATTGCTCAATAAGAGCATTTGTAAATAAAAATATTCATCAAACAGATTTAATCAAATAACACATAAATTCTCAATTTTGGGATTTCAATTTTACAACAATAAACATTTCACTCAAAATTAAAACCCCAATTTCTTTTCTACAATTTTCACAGAGGTTTCATTTAAAACTTGTTTTGAATTCCTTCTTTTGTTTAACTACGTTCTTGAGTTCTACAAATTTAATAAAACTTTACTTTCGTGAAACTTCTTGCAGATAAATATCAAATATCAACAGAAAGATTTTCTACAAACAATTTGCCAAGAAGAAGGGTTTTAAACAAACAATTTCTTTTCAAAAGAAAACAAACTAAAAATACAAGGGAAATACATTTCATGTTTTAGTCTTGGTTATTTGGAGAATCCTCTTACTGGCGAATCACAGATATAAGAATCTTCTTCAAAACACAAATCCAAAAAGCTATAACCACCCACAAAACTTCCAAAACAAAGGGATCTTCCCTGGAAATATACAATAGGAAACAAAGTATGATTTCATTTTAAAAAATGAGAATTTTAATAGATAGCGATATTTTCGTGAAGAGAAAATAGAATAGAATAGCCTGCATGTATTTCCAGATCCAAAATAATATCCATGAACAACCTCAACCATAAACCATAAATTCAACTGGCACACATGTCGAGAAGTACAAAATATCTTTTAACCACTTCTCAGCAATCTTGCCTCTCAAGATTTGCATGGATTTAATTCATTTTAAATTTTAAAATTTCAATTTTCAAATTGCATATTTATTTAATAATTAAAAATGCCATTTCCACAAAAATATTAATTTAAATAAAATCTATTCACACACAATTTAAACAATATTAATTTAATTAATTAATTTATTTAATTAAATAAATTTAATCTTTACGATCAAATTACTTAACTAAACAAACTAATTAATTATAAAAACCTTATTTCTTTAACATTTAAAAAAAAAAATTAAATAACAATAAATTAAAACATAATAAACTATTATTAATTAACAAAATTTTCCTTTTCAAGCAAATAATCCAAACAGGAAAAGACAAAACAATCTGAAACTCCAAACTAAATTGACGATGTACTATGACCGGGTTAAAGACTAGACTAGGATGAACCATGCTACTACCTCCCAATCAACATTTCTGTTGAGTCTTGACACGCTCAGACCTGAGTAACTAGGTGGAGTCGGTGTCATGTACCTACAATCCTGCAACCAACGAATAACATGCATATATATATATATAATCCATTGTACAGGCACACTGTGCAGAGAAAATCACAGACATCACAGGGTACTCGCAAGCGAGTGATGCAATTCCGTTCTCCACACCAATACACGTCACATCAGACTGACGAATTAAATAACAGTTAGTCCATCATAAACATACATATAGCAATAATCATCTGAAGGAAAACATCTACGCTATATCAAAGCATATCAGAAATCAAATATCGCAATACCATGTATCATCATGTCACAAAGTAAATCCACTGTCGCTCAAAATCAGCGATCCAAATATCCAAACAAAGTACCATAGTCTAATAGTATGAAAACATGCAACATAAAACATAAGCATAAATGGAGGGGTACTACATCCTCCCCCCCTAGGATCAGGCTTGCTCCTGAAAGCCTGTGAATAGATAGGGATAAAGTTCCCTCATGCATGTCGCATCCTCCCAAGTAGCAGAAGCCTCATGGCTAGGATCCCATTGGACCCTCACTTGATCAACGTCTCGACCCCTGAGACCGAGCGTCCGACGCTATAGAATGGCCACGGGCTCCAAAGCCAGCTACCCGTCCTCTACCTGTAATGCATTCCAATCAAGTACATGAAATATGTTAGGATGATATGGTCTAAGAACTGATACATGAAAATCATCATGAATACGTGACAAACTGGGTGGTAAGGCGAGTCGATACACCACAGGACCAATTCTCTCTAAGATCTCAAATGGCCCAATGAAACAAGGTGCAAGATTAGAGCCTTTTCCATAACAGATTGGACTCTTTCACGGTCACACTCAAAGAAACACTCTATCACCAACTGCAAACTGTTGGTCTATTCTATGCGCATCGACATACTTCTTTTTCCTATCTTGGGCTGCTATCAAATGTTCTCTAATACGGTCAACCTGTTGCTCTATGTCTCGAAGCATCTCAAGTCCAAGTAACACTCTATCCTCTAGTTGATCCCAACTCAGAGGAGTTCGACAAGGACGATTGTATAATGTCTAAAATGGTGGCATACCTATGGAACTCTGATATCCGTTATTATAAGCGAATTCTACTAAGTATAGATAATCCTCCCAATGTGATTGTTGGTCCATTATGTACATCCTAAGCATATCCTCTAATATTTGGTTGACTCTCTCTGTTTGTCCATCAGTTTGAGGATGATACGCTGAATTAAAGTTCAACTGTGTACCTAGAGCATGTTGTAATGAAGTCCATAGGGCTGATGTAAATACGGGATCTCTATTAGAAATAATCCTACGAGGAATCCCATGCAATCTAACTATGTCCTCCATGAATATCCTAGCTACAAATGAAGCATTATATGATGATCGTACTAGTGAAAAATGAGCTACCTTAGTCAATCAGTCAACAGTTACCATAATGGCATCATGTCGACATGATGACGTAGGTAATCCTACAATAAAGTCAACGGATATAATATCCCATTTCCATTCAGGAATGAGATGGGGCTGCAATAATCTAGCAGGATGTTGATGCTCAGCTTTGACTCGCTGGCATTCAAGACATCTCGATACATAATTAGCAATATCACATTTCATACCAGGCCAGAAATACAATTGTTGAAGATCAGCATGCATTTTCTTAACACCTAGATGAGCTGAGTACGGAGCTTGATGAGCTTCAGTCATAATTAATGTATGAAGACCCTCAAATTGTGGTACATAAATATGACCTAAATTCCGTAATATACCATCTGGTTCAAGGACATACCCTACAAATCGACCTTCTAAAGGTCTACTAGATTCAATCTCCGACCTCACTTCCTGATACAATCTATCAATAGGAAGTGTTGCTACTATTTGAACTCTCAAATCTACTTCAAGAGTAGTAGCAGAGATCTCATGTCGATGATGACTAAGAGCGTCAACCACTACGTTCTCTTTTCCTTGAACATATTTCACTTCAAAATCATATTCACACAAGAACTCCATCCATCGTCTTTGTCTAGTATTCAAGTTAGGTTGCGTGAAAATATATTGTAGACTACGATGATCAGTATGAAGTTCGAAATGATGACCTAATAAGAAATACCTCCATCAAACTAATGCATGCACAACTACAGCTAGTTCTAAATCATGAGTGGGATAGTTTAATTCATGATCTTTGAGCTTGCGAGACTCATAAGCAATCACATGCCCATCTTGCATCAGAACTGCTCCCAAGCCCTCTAAGGATGCATTCGTGCAAACTACAAAATCCTTAGTAGGATCAGGAACAATCAGTATAGGCACATTAGTCAACTTTTCTTTAAGTGTTTGAAATGCCAACTGACACTGCTCTGTCCAAACAAACTTCTTCTCTTTTCTCTGAAGAGAAGTAATAGGATGACCGATTCTAGAAAATCCCTCAACAAACCACCTATAATAACCAGCTAGACCCATAAAACTACGAACTTCACCTACATTAGTAGGCGCGGGCCAATCTACAATAGCTTGAATCTTTGAAGGATCCACATCAATACCTTTTCTAGATATCACATGACCAAGATATTTTATCTCAGTTTGAAAGAAGTCACACTTCTTCAGGTTGGCATACAATTGATTTTCCCTTAAGCATTGCAATACCTGTCTCAAGTGTTCTTCATGTTCCTTCATGTTTCTCGAATAGATTAAAATATCATCGAGAAATACCAGGACAAAGCGATCAAGGTAAGTATGAAAAACACCATTCATTAAACTCATGAATATTGATGGTGCATTTGTTAACCCAAACGGTACTACTGTGAATTCGTAGTGCCCATAAAGAGTTCGAAATGCAATTTTATGAATGTCTGCTTTAGCAATTTGCAATTGATGATAACTAGATTTCAAATCAATTTTAGAGAACACATTAGCTCCCTTAATCTAATCAAAAAGATCATCGATTCTAGGCAAAGGATAATGATTCTTAATCATAACCTTGTTCAATTGACGATAGTCAATGCACAATCTAAGCGATCCATCCTTCTTCTTTACGAAGATGATAGGTGCTCCCCAAGGGGAAACACTTGGATGAATGAAACCCTTTTCTAATAGTTCCTCTAACTAGATATGGAGTTCCTCTAACTCCTACATCATCATTCTATATGGAGCTCTAGATATAGGCTCAGCTCCAGAAACTAGGTCAACTCTAAATTCAATATCTCTCTTCGGAGGCATTCCAGGTATATCATCAAAAAACACATCAGTGAATTCCCTAAGAATAGGATGATCTTCAAGAGATACCTCTCAACTCTCACCTTCTTCCAAATCAGTAACTGTTGTTGCAAACAGTTTACAACCCTGACGAAGACATCTCTTTAATTGCATAGAAGATATCATCCGCAAAGAGATAGGTCTTTGAACACCTATAATTTCCACTTTCGCACCTAAATCATTAATGCAACTAACTGTCTTAAGTCAACAGTCAATCGCAGCATGATGAGATGCTAGCCAATCCATACCTAAAACTATGTCATACGATCCTAAAGGTGTAGCATATAAATCTGCTAAGGTAGTTAACGTACCAATTTTAAGTTCATAATTATGTACTAAGTTCTCTACCGCTACTTTCACCCCAAAGGCAAATTCAACCTACCACTTATCGCCTTGCTTTACCACCACAAGACCACATTGTTCAAGGATGGTAGGTGAAATAAAAGTGTCGGTAGCTCTGGAATAAAAAAGAATGGAAACACTAACACCATGTAACTTACCTGAAGTCTCAACCACTGTGTTTTGGTGATCGGCTTGGCGGTCATTAACCGCAACACATACTGTATGTGATCATCCTGCATCACCCACTGTAGGCTTTGAAACTATAGGTTAGGGCCCAAAACTAGTAGAACCTCTCATCAGACACTGCCTAGCAATGTGTCCCTGCTGTCCACACAAGTAACAACCTGTGCCTCTACCGAATCCTCTGCCACCTGAAGGTGCATTAGATTGTTGGAAACTACCCCTACTGACAGTAGAATGAGCACTCTGCGTAGGCTGATCCTGCCTATTGCGCTTGTTGCACCACCAGTTGCGACCCTTTCCTGTTTGTGGACTATTACCTTGTGTGGTTGTGGATTATTATTCTTTTGAGGTGTTCATTGTTGCTATTTTTGCCCACCCTTTAAGGGTGTCTGTTGGTTCCTAGAGGAACCTCCTCTCTGTGCCTGTCCACCCCATGGACTAAAACCTGCTGCAGGAGGACTGCCAATCTGTACTCTTGTGTGACCACCTAACGCAATAACAAGGTTCTCTTCCACTATGTGAGCCTTCTCCACCGCAACTTCCATAGTCTTTGGCTCAAAGACTCTGACTCCACCACTAATGCGAGCGTTCAAACCCCTGATGAAGTGTTGTACTAGCATAGACTCATCATCGCCAATACCAGCATACTGCTTGAGCTCATAAAATCTACGTTCATATTGCTCAATAGATAGAGCCAACTGATGTAGATCATGGAACTCGTCAGCTCGTCGCTGCCTCCAGTGTTCCGATAGGAACCGTGCTCTAAACCTCTCCAGAAACATCTCCCAAAACACTGACCCAATATCTAAGTGGACCTTTTGCTCCTCCAGGCGCCACCAAGTAGAGGCGAATCCTCTTAGATGCATGATAGCGCATCTCGCATGAGTATTGCTATTGTAAGGGTGCATGGCAAAGCATCTACCCAAATCTAGTAGCCAGGTCTCTACCTCTAATCCACCTCCTATACCGTCAAAAGTAGGAGGGTGTGCCCTCAGTAAATCCCTCATGTGTCCTGCAGTAATAGCATCCTGATGCACTGTATCATCTACTCTCCTAGGAGATCTATCTCTCTCTCTAACAACCTCCTGCTCAAATTCCTGTCTAGGTCCAAGTCGAGCTAGGACCTCCTCTAATAAAGGATGTATCTGTGAACCCTCTACTCCTGACTGTTCAGGATTTTGTCCCTCATTTCTCTGATCCAACTACTCTGCCTAATCACTCTGATGAGGGCTCAGAGGGGGAGTAACTTGAGGGATTCACCCTCAGCCTCCACCTCAACCTCTACCACGACCTCTACCACCTTGTCTAGGCATGTTCCTACACATAACAATAACAAGTCTTAGATACTAATCAACCAAGGCTAATAGATAACGACACTACGTACTAGGTCAACCTAATGGGTTCGTGATTACCCAGAGCATCCAGTGTTTGTAACCTTGGCTCTGATAGTAATCTGTAATGCCCCGTCTTATAACCTAAGGAATGTTGCAGTTGTGTATAAAAGTGAAATAATTTTTTTTAAAGTATTAATATTAACTTAATTAGTTGCATACATTCACTAAGTTACGCGACGTTACACTACTTGAGTTTCCATAGACGACTTTAGTATTTAGCATTGCATATATTTAATTAATCATAAACTTAAAAATAAACATTGCATATCATTTGAAAATTCCATTCAAGATAGTATAAGGTAACAAACTTGTTTCTTACATTGCATTTGATAAGATATTACAATACTCATTCACCTGATGAGGTAGATCAAATAATAGTTACAATCTACATTTACAAATGTTCACCTCATAAACAATTCAAGGATGTTTTCAAATACAAGTTTTATAATAACTCAATAAAGAAAGTACATCTATATCCAAGTGTGAGCTCTCCATCCATGAAGCTCTCGTTTCCATGATCATAAACTCGGGACCCAACGGAGTAAGGTGCACATTCCACCCAACCATGTGGTACCCGTAGGTCCACCCCCCATGATAGGAGATAGTAATATGGTTACCTAGACATAATCTACTAACCCTAGACACAAGTACATAACTAATTGATGGTTACATTGCTTCTAGATTTTAGACAATCGAATGTACTAAGTACATAAGGTAAACTGTTATTTTAGGTGGAGTGTCATCACAATAATGCAAAGGTTACCCTGGTGTTTCTTCCTAGGTTCTGGCCCCCAACTTGGGTTACCCTAGTAACCTCTTACGAAACTCTGCCCCATTTGCAAGTTATTGCGGAATCGAATTCCTTTTAAAGTAACAAGACATCGATTTGCCATTCCAGGCCTTCTCATCTTATACTCAAGACTGAACTAGCTCAAGAGTCCATAAGTGAGGCATAAACATCTTATTAAGGATTTTAATTCTAACTACAATGTTATTTAGTTATCACTGACTTACTAACTCTTTGTAAGTTACCCTGACACCACTTTGTGTGTTGGCCCTTACACAGAGCCACTCCCCTAAACATAACAAAGGTATACTAAGTTTTCCTGACTAAGGTAGACATGGTGTACATACTACAACACAAAATTTCAACACTTTCATAACGATCATCAAATCTATGTTCACAGAATCAAGTGTCTAAACACCACACAAATACCATGTACACAACCTTAGCTAGCTCAAGAATTTAACTTTAACAATCACAATTCCCCACTTTTAACATTTGGTTTGGAAGACTTGTACATCTACGACATTCCCAATTTTCCCAACAGGAAACACGATATAAAGCAAATTGAAAAATAAATGTCTACTATTCGGATTTACTAAATTCAATCATTCAATAGAATCAACAAGAAATTACAGCATCTTAATTGTAATTCTTTTCTCAATCAATGAAGGAAATTACATCATTTAATTCCAATTTCCACAATCATGCTTAATAGTAAAATACAACTCCCTATTAGAACAAAACAATATAATATCCTCTTCTTATTCACTTAAATGTTATATTTCTTCAAAAACCTAGTTTATTATAAATTAACTTTTACCAATACTAAATTTCCAAAATCAACCAATAAAAATAATATTTATATATATATATATTATATATTTTAAATAATGTATAATTTATATAACACATATAATACATATATATAATAACTAGTATTTATTTTGATAAAATTGAAATTGAACATAATCCATACGAATTTCAGTTTAAAACAAATAAAATGAATTTTTAAGAAACTAAAACCACGGGCCGTGGCATTCTCCATAGTGGAGGGCACGCTGCCTATGGGACAAGGTTTCCTCCACAGTTCTATGGAGGGTAGACGCTGCCTCATGGCAGCCACTCCCCATAGAACTATGGAGAGTGCAGCCTCACAGCGGCCACGCCCCACAGTGAGAGTGGCGGGGTTAGGGGATAACCCTAGCCCTAAATATATATATTTAATCCGGATTTAAATTTCGGATTCGTATTTTCCAAAAATTCCAATTAAAAGAACTATGTGGAATTTAAATTTCTTTAAAAAAAACAAATAATAAATATTCAAAACCCTATTTCGCCCGTACGGCGATTTTAAATAATAAATCTCTGTGAAAATTAAAATTCATTTGAAATATAAATTCATGTACAAAATGCATAATTTATACAGCACTATAAATAAATATTAACATTCTTATAAAACAAAACTAATTGCTCAATAAGAGCATTTGTAAATAAAAATATTCTTCAAACAGATTTAATCAAATAACATAGAAATTCTCAATTTTGGGATTTCAATTTTACAACAATAAACATTTCACTCAAAATTAAAACCCCAATTTCTTTTCTACAATTTTCATAGAGGTTTCATTTAAAACTTGTTTTGAATTCCTTCTTTTGTTTAACTACGTTCTTGAGGTTGTTCTACAAATTTAATAAAACTTTACTTTCTTGAAAATTCTTGCAGACAAATATCAAATATCAATAGAAAGATTTTCTACAAACAATTTTCCAAGAAGGGTTTTAAACAAACAATTTCTTTTCAAAAGCAAACAAACTAAAAATACAAGGGAAATACCTGTTTCCTTTGTTTTGAAGATCTTGGTTGTTGGAGAGAATCTTCTGCCTATAGAATGCGATCCTCCAAATCTTCTTCAAAACACCAAATCCAAAGAAAGCTATAACCACCCACACAAAACTTCCAAGCAAAGGGATCTTCCACAAATATACAACCGAAACAAAAGAAGTGACAATTTCTTTTAAAAATAATTTTTTTAACAGAGAACTGATATTTTTCCCGTGAAGAGAAAATAGAATAGAATAGCCTTTGTGTTTTCCCAAATCCAAAATAATATCTGTGAACAACCTCAACCATAAACCATAAATTCAATAGGCACACATGTCGAGAAATACAAAATATCTTTTAACCACTTCTCGACAATCTTGCCTCTCAAGATTTGCATGGATTTAATTCATTTTAAATTTTAAATTTCAATTTTCAAATTGCATATTTATTTAATAATTAAAAATTCCATTTCCACAAAAATATTTAATTTAAATAAAATCTATTCACACACAATTTAAACAATATTAATTTAATTAATTAATTAATTTAATTAAATAAATTTAATCTTTACGATCAAATTACTTAACTAAACAAACTAATTAATTAAATAATTAATTTAAAAACCTTATTTCTTTAACATTTAAAAAAATAAATTAATTTAAATAACAATAAATTAAAACATAATAAACTATTATTAATTAACAAAATTTTCCTTTTCAAGCAAATAATCCAAATAGGAAAAGACAAAACAATCTGAAACTCCAAACTAAACTGACAATGTACTATGCCCGAGTTAAAGACTAGACTAGGATGAACCATGCTACTATCTCCCAATCAACATTTCTGTTGAGTCTTGACATGCTCAAACCTGAGTAACCAGGTGGAGTCAGTGTAATGTACCTGCAATCCTGCAACCAATGAATAACATGCATATATATATATAATCCATTGTACAGGCACATCGTGCGGAGAAAATCACGGACATCACAGGGCACTCGCAAGCAAGTGATGCAATTCCATTCTCCACACCAATACATGTCACATCAGAATGACGAATTAAATAATAGTTAGTCCATCATAAACATACATATAGCAATAATCATCTGAAGGAAAACATCTACGCTATATCAAAGCATATCAGAAATCAAATATCGCAATACCATGTATCATCATGTCACAAAGTAAATCAGCGATCCAAATATCCAAATAGAGTACCATAGTCTAATAGTATGAAAACATGCAACAGAAAACATAAGCATAAATGGAGGGGTACTACAGAAGTACCCATCTCCACTCAAACAGTCCATAATATCATCCATCCTCGAGAAGGGAAATCTATACTTGATAATAATCTTGTCGATATCTCAGGAGTCTGTACACATCCTCCATTCTCCATCCTTCTTTGGTGCTAGTACTATAGGTACTACACATGGACTCAAACTCTCTTGAATCAATCCCTTCCACAAAAACTATTGCACTTGTATGTTCAACTCTTCATTCTCTGTCAGAGTCATTTGATGGGCTTCCTTATTTGGCAGATGGGCTCCAAGAATCAAATCCATCTAATGGCTAATCTTCCTTATTGGAGGAAAACCTTTAGGTACAATATCAAAAGCAATTTCTTGAATCTCATTCAACAAATCTAAAACCTCTATCGATACCTCATTAGTATCTTCTTTATCAACTCTAGTGATTAATGTAAAACACATATTCTCATGCCGCATACCTTCTAGGAACTTTCTTCCATCAACCAAAAAAATTCTTACATTAATGCATACCTTTTCTTTTGCCTCTTTCAAGGGCTTCAATTTATGATGAATTCTATCCTTAGTCAAAGAATAGGTGTTGGCATGTCCATCACGTACCGCTCAGCAATCAAATTGCCACAGTCTACCTAACAACATATGGAAAACATCCATAGGCATAATATCACACAATACCTCATGATGGTAATTTCCAATCTTTAACTTTACCAAAAATTTGTTGGAAATATGGAGTGTTACAACATGACCATGAAGTGCATATAGATTGATTTGGATGTTCATATGTTGTCATTTATGTCAACATGGTGACAAAAGTTTGGGATGATTATTTGGTACACCAGAAGTGTTCTTTACTGATAAACTAGTGTGTTGGTTTTTGAGTCCAGAATTCGCCGCAAGCAAAGACATGATTCTGATCTCTCAACTATGTTATCATGAATCTTTTAGATAGCTATATCTAGGATCTTGAGAAGTTTTGTGTCGAGAGAAAAAAGTTATCATTGACAAAGTCTGACTCTATACTCTATAGTTGTTTCTCTACTCTGCATATCAGTGTGGGGAGAGCATTCTAATGTTGTGATTCTAATGGTAGGCTTTATGATGGTAATGTGATAAGAAACTGATGTGATATCATATCTTAAAGGTGTTTGTTTTGAAAAGTTTATGATGGTTTGGAGTTTTTGTGTTTAGGTCATAGTCTTGGTTGACCTAACATATGACATGCATTAAGAAGGCTAGATATACTTTGTGGATGTTTTATATAGATGCATGCTAACTTGATATGATGCACTACATGGATACAATTATTTTAAATCATATATGGTTCTGACAAGAGTGTTTTTTAATTTTTTTGTTTTCATCTTATTAGGCTGACCTAATTGATGAATGAGATATACTTCCATATATATGTAAGACTCTTTGAAGGAGAAAGGTATGGTGCGTGGTCTATGGAGAAAAAGTGAAAATGTGTGAATATGGGAAGGAGAAAGAAAAAAGGTGTGGTGAAGTGCGAAGAGGATTAAGGGATGTTTGAATATGTGAGGCTAAATGATTTATTAGTTGAGGATCAAAATAGATTTTTGAGTGACTACTGTGAGAAGCAGTACTTCTTATTCAGAGCTTCATTGGAACTGAACCCTGCACACAGAAGGTGTATTCTATCAACTCATACTCTTGGTAGTGAGCCATAAATTTTTGTATCTTGGTGGTTAGCCATCTTTTGTATTTAGGTTGTGAGCCTTTCAAGGATAGTGAGTCCTAGAAGTGAGCTATGTAATATCTTGTATTTGGATATAATATATTGTGAGCTAATCCTCGCCATGTTTTTTCCCATTTTGAGTTTTCCACATAAAAATCTTGGTGTTCATGTGTGATGATACATTGTATTGTTTCCATGTTCTCTCTTGTTTATTCAATCATATATGTGATTATGTTTAGATGGATTTTATTTGAATGGTTTTATGGAATACTGAGTCACCCCCTCTCAGTATTCTATATATTCAACAATTCGTATTAGATCTTGGTTCCTCTAAAGGAGCTTAACAGCTTGAAGAAGGTCCCAAAATTTGAATGTAAGAATTTATTTTCCTCTCGAAGTGATATATATTGGTCATTTAGAAGAAAATGAAGATTTGAAGAATAAGTTGAAGGAAGAGAATGATTGCATCAAGATTCTAAGGAGTAGATATGAAGAATCATGTGATCAATTGAGAAGGAACATGATGATATCACCAGTCTGCTACAACAATTATAAGAAAAGAAAAGAATTGAAGACTATTAGAAAGTTGAAATTCAAGAGAATATGGATGAATGTGTCAAACTCAAGCAAGAAATGGAAATTTTGAGATCAACTCTGGAAAAGGAAAAAATATTTGAGGATAAATTCAAGGTAAGCTCTGCAATGCTTGATGAGTTTATTATTTCTAAGAGGCTTGCAATGGATAAAAGAGGTTTAGGGTTTGGAGAAGGACAAAATTCAAAAATGAAGCAACCTCCTAACAAGAAGAATCAATGCAAAGATGGACAAATCAAGGACTTAAGAAGAAATTCCAGAAGGAATCCCATTAGACACCCTAATGCTCAAAGGTATTTATCTTTTAATGATGTTTTTTATTCCTGCAATAAATTTGGACATAGGGAAAAGAACTGCAAAAGTAGAATGAATGATAATTTATCATTTTTTGAAAATGTTTTGAGTGCAAGAAGTATGGAAACAAGGCTAATTAGTGTAAATATAGTTTGAATAAAAGAAAGTGTGGAAGGAAGAATGTTGTTTTTCATGTATATAGTAATTTGGAACAATTAGTTAGAAACTACAAAAATAGAAGGATAAACAATATCTATTGAGAAAAGAAGCATGAACCAATTATAAATCCAAAAGAAGTAAGGAAAGAAATGAAAATAATTTGGATAAAGGAAGGATAATTAAAGAAAGTTGAATATGAAGCATCAGCTTTATCTGTGTCATCCTCTTGTGCAGATACAACCATCAAATTTTGAGTTAGGTAGTGCCTAAGGGGGAGCAATTATCAAAAAAATTAGTAAACCCCTCATTGATACTTGTTGTAACATCATGATAGGAGCATATTTAATGTTGAAATGAATTCAAGGAATTTTTTAGTCGCATGTGTGAAGAATGAAGTTTACAAAATTTGAAAGGATAGAAGCACACTCAAATTTTGAGGTGATCTACCTGCAATTTGGAGCATTTATTATAGAAGCATTCAAAATGAAAGAAATAAATTCAGAAGTATCAAGGAAATCACATTTGAAAGGAATTTGTGAATACAGAGAAGCGTGTAGAGGAAGTTTGAAGAAACTAGAGTAATTTGAATTTTAGGATTTAGTAAAGAAAGGAGAAATTGAAATGGATTCAAAGTGTGCTTCAGAAGCTGGACATCTAATCTTGTTCTTCATTGTAAATTATAGAGGTATTCTCTTTAACAATCTTTTGATTTTATACAATGGATAATTCAAAGGTTACGAATATTTTGGATAAATCACAAGTCAAATTGAAGAGATATTTGAAGAATCTATTAGAAGAATCCATTTGTGCACTCTCTAGAATTCCTCCTAGAGTGTTACCTACTGAAGATATCTATACATACATTTATAGCAGGAATGAGGCAATATCATTAGTTTGATTAAGTATCCTATGAAAGAATGAATTGGAAGAAAATAATGATGCATACAAAATCTTAGTTGAGAAGAAGTTGGATGCATGGCAGAAATCACCTCTATTTGAATTTGAAAAGAAATATATTTGAATGATTTTGTGTAGGATTCATGATGAATCAATGTGGATTGATGGAGCTCACTTGATAATCAGAGATGCAATATGAGATATAACTAGTTTGGTTTCCTTCAGACCAGTTTCTAGACAAAGGTCTATGAGTGAACAAGAGATAATTGAGATGATTGGTGTTAATCTCAAAGGTTAAGAACTTGTTTTAAGAACAATTGAAGATCCGGTCATTAGGTATGATGTGTTGGTTATTGATCACAAAGTTTGTTTACCAAGCAATGACCATATAGTTTCTACTATTGTTGTTTACATTGCTATTGATATGGTTAGGATCGCTATGGATTATGACCTACGTGAGCTACTTTGAATAAATATTTTGAAGAACCTGAAGGAAATTAAGAAGAACAAGAAAAATACATTGTAGTACGTAACTTTGATTGTCTTCTTACTCTTTTACTTCATGAAAGAGTTACTGGTAATTGGTAGGATAGAATGGACAAATGCAGAACCTATTGCTCATCAGATTAGGAATTTCATGATAAACCTTGGTGGTTTGGATGCTCAAGAGACTACTCTTTCTACATTCTTTGGAACATTTTAGATGAGGATGAACAAAAGATCAAAGATTCTAGAAAGTGTGATTGAGAGGTACTCTAGAAATACTAATTTCTTAGTTTCTATAGATTTTTGTTATATGGAAGGAATCCAGATTGGTGTGGACATTTGAACTAGATTATGAAGTGACTGAGGTTGAGATTGATCATTATGCAAAAATACTCTTAGAAAGCCCCAAGAATCCCAATGAAGAAGAAATTTATATAGCCTTTGGTAGTGCAACCGAAACAAGAAAGAAGAGAAAAGGTAGTTTTATCAAGAAAGAAGTTACATAATAAAATGAATTAGAGAAAGCTCGACATGAGAATGAAAGAATAAAAATTCAAGGAGCTTTAAAAGAACTAAAAAAGGTAATCCCTGGTTCTAACTTTGATTAATCTATATCAGTTATGGAAAATATTAGAAGCATGATTAACTCTTTAAAAGAATATATCTCTGGATTAGAAGTACAATTTGGAATTAGGTCTATGGAAGAAAATTTAGAAGATATCAAGAAGAAATGCGTAGATATACATTGCAAAGTGGTGAAGGAATTGAAGGGTATACAGGTTTGTGAGGAAGAAGCTCAAGAATTACTTTCTTTCTGTTTGAATTGGTCAAATAGTACACTAAATATAAGAGATGAGATAAGGAAGAGTGAAAGTCAGACGTGTACTTAAGCAGATTTGTATAGCTTGGCAGATGATATAAATAATCAGATATGGTCCTACATTGTGTAGCTTTAGGAAAAATTCTTTTCTTTGCAGGATCAAAGAACAAAAGTAATTAAGTAGTTTTTGGCACTCAAACATATGTTAAAACTCAGGCATATCCCTATATCCAATGCTCTTAATAGTATTGGTGGTTTATCATAAGTTAATCTTAGTCCCAATACTTTGGTAGATGGTATAGAGTCTTTGGCTAAGCTTGAAATACTATACAAGACTCTTGTAAGTGTGAAAGAAGTATGTGAAGAAGGAAAAGCTTCATGGAAGGATACCCTGAAGAATCTCAAAGGTTCCTCCTCTTCAGGTTAATACATTTTTTTTGTACATTCCCTTCTTCTAGTAAATTTTTGATATGTATATATATTCCAAACCCCTATACATCATTTTCCATTGATGTCAAAAGGGGAGAGATAGAGAGATAGACAGAGAAAAAATAATTTTTTGAAAAGATTTTTTTTGAAAGGGGGAGTATTTAGTTGCCTTCTATTGGCATAAAAATGTTTTTGATATACATGTTGCCATCAATTTCAAAGGGGGAGATTGTTGGAAAAATGGATTCTTGCAACATGAGCATGAAGTGCATATAGATTTATCTAGTTATTCTTGTGTTGTCATTGATGTCAACATGGTGACAAAAGTTTGGGAAGCTTATTTGGTACACCAGAAGCTAATCTCTACCGGAAGTGTTCTTTACTGATAATCCAATGCATTGGTTTTTGAGTCCGGAATTCAATGCAAGAAAAGATATGAATTTTATCTCTCAACCATGTTATCATGACTATTTTAGACAACTATTTCTAGGATCTCGAGAGGTTTTGTGTCGAGAGTAGAAAGTTATCATTGATAGAGTCTAACTCTATACTCTATAGTTGTTTCTCTACTCTACATATCAGTGTGGGAGACTTCACATTTTCTTAAGGAGATCATTCTAATGTTGTGGTTCTAATGGTAGTCTCTGTGATGGTAATGTGATAAGAAACTGATGTGATATCGGATCTTGAAGGTGTTTTCTTTGAAAAGTGTATGATGGTTTGGATTTTTTGTGTTTAGGTCCTAGTCTTGGATGACCTAACATATGACATGAATTTAGAAGACTAGATATACTTTGTGGAAGTTTTATATAGATCTACAGTGAATTTATATGATGCAATACATGGATAAAATTATTTTAAATCATATATGGTGTCAACAAGAGTGTTTTCGGTTGTTTTTTTCATCTAATTAGGCTGACCTAATTGATGAATGAGATATAGTTGCATATATATGTAAGAAACTTTGAAGGATAAAAGCATGTTGTGTGGCATATAGAGAAAAAGTGAAAAGGTTTGAATATGGGAAGGAGAAAGAAAAGAGGCATATTGAAGTGCAAATAGGATTAAGGGATGTTTGATTATGTGAGCCTAAATGATTTATCAGTTGAGGATTAGAACAAATTTGTGAGTGACTACTATGATAAGTAGTACTTCTTATTCAAAGCTTCATTGGAATTGAACCAAGTGCATAGAAGGTGTATTCTATTAGTTCATACTCTTGGCAGTGAGCCATAACTTTTTGCATCTTGTTGGTTAGCCATATTTTGTATTTAGGCTGTGAGCCTTTCAAGGACACCAAGTCCTAGCAGTGAGCCATGTAATATCTTGTATCCAAATATAATATATTGTGAGCTAATCCTCACCGCGGCTTTTCCAATTTTGGGTTTTCCACATAAAAATCCTGGTGTTCATGTGTGATGATGCATTGTCTTGTTTCCATGTTCTCTCTTATTGATTCAATTAGATATGTGATTATTTTTAGATGGATTTTATTTGAATGGTATTATGGAATACTGATTCACCCCCTTCTCAGTATTCAGGATATTCAACAACATTGTTCATTTACTAAAGCTTTACAATCCTTCTACAACCAAGCAATCTGGTATGGATTTGGATGCCTTCTTCTCTCCAACTGCAACATACTAACCATCTCTTCTAAAACAAGGTTATCAATACTTCCTCCATCAAAAAATAACATTGCAAACTTTACCTTCACACTTACATCTGGTGCAAAAAAAATCCTTCCTTTGAGTTGGCTCTTTCTCCTTATTCAGGAAGGCTCTTCTAGTAACAAGAACCTCTCCTCTTTTTGCATCCTTAGAATGTGAAGACTCAACATCTTCATCTACATGTGCAACTCATGCATTACCCTTAGGTCTTCTATTTTTTCCTTCCTTGATGTTTAGGACACTCATACGCTCTATGTCCTTCTTCTCCGCACTAGAAATTGTTCCATGAAAGCCTCCTCTTCTTGGTCCTTGTCTAGATCTTCCTCTTCCTCTTTGGTCTCCATTATTTTGATCATGAGGACGGTAGGTGTTATCTCCTTTTTGCTTCTAGCTACTACTGGATCCTTTACCATTCTTTTGATCTTCATTTTGACCTCCATATGACCGTCCACTAGTCTTTCCACCATGACCCCCACTTCTTTGCTTGCTTTCAATCTTTCTAGTCAAATTTTCTTCTACCTTCAAAGCAAAATGATATGCATCTTCAATGGTAGACATTCTTACCAGATCTAACTCTTCTTGAATACTCGACTTCAACCCATTTATGTAGTGAGAAAATTTTTCCTTGTTGGCCTCATAATGGCCTATTATAATTAGGACATGGAATAATTCTTCTTATACTCCTTGACAGATTTTCTTGCTTGTTTCAACCCTTGCATTTTCTTCAACAAAAATAGCTCACAGTCCACAAGAATGAATTGTATTTTTAATTTTTCCACCATCCGGTCCCATTTGGTTATTTTCTCTTTTCCTCTTTGATTTATTTCTAGTTGTACCTCTTTCCACCAAATATTTGCATGACCCTTGAGCTTGGTCTTAGCAAATTTTACCCTCTTAGGATCTTCCACCTCCTCATACTCAAATTACTCCTCCATATAGTTTATCCAATCAATCAACTCTTCTGGGTTAAGATTCCCAAAAAATATAGAAACATCAATCTTTGGATTTTTCCCAATCTTAGATATGACCTTAAATAATCTGACTTGCTCTAGATCTACTACATCTTGTTCTTCTTCAAATTGTTCCTCATTTTTAGCTTCATCTTCACTTTCATCTCCTCTTCTTGGCTCAAACCCTTTACGCAACTCCTCTTGCAATGCTTGAAATTGTCTCTGTAGGGCTCTAAAACCCTCTTCTAGTACAACAACATTTCTTCCACCACCATGGTTTCTTTGCAGAGGCATTCCGATCACTTTTCTCATAAACCCACAACCACAAGTCTTGGTGTAAACTACCTCATGTTCAATAATATATTTAAACACTCAAGAAAACCTACTTTGATACCACTTGATGAGGGCCACACTACCCAAAAACTAAACAAATCATGACAATAGATACCGACATAAAAGATGCGAGCTAGAAAATAAATCACTTTCAATTATTTTTAGAAAATAAAATTATAGATTCAAAACTTACAATGCTACAACCTCGTGGCTTGATTCATTACAACAAAATTGACTTTGAAAACAAAATATATTAACCCTCTACAGCCTCCACTTAACCCTTTTTATTTTACCCAATAATCACCATAGAATGTTCTAGAAATTGTTACTTTCCCTTTTGTTTTGGCGCCAAAAGTCTCACCGATTGATTTCTTGCCTAGAAAGAAATTTTAATGAAATTCACTTTTTTAGTGGGCCAGCTTCACAAGACCATAAATTTTGATCTGGGTGTTTTATTTTCTATTATAACATATCATTCGAAATCTCTTGAAGAGATTTACAATGTCGAACCCATTGGAGATCCATTCATCCACTTTTTGAGCTATTTCAGGGCCTCTAAGGTTTTCATATTTGAATCTGAAGTTGCATTGGAGAAATTTCTTGAGATGGAAACTTTAATATCTCCCAAACTGTGCAGGGTATTGAGATGATTCTTTCATGACCAAAAATGTTTTTCAATTCTAGTCCTTGGGGTAAATTTTTAGGTCCATATGAGCCCATTTAGGTTGACATACTAAAAATAGTAAGTGATAATTTTTTACCATTTTTGGATTCTGACTATCTTACACCTCTTAGGTGCCATAATGGGACTTAAAACAACTAAAGAAAATTAAAAAAATACTTTTTTTTTGGGTGATGCAAGATTTACCTACACCAGTGGATGCTCCTACATTAGAGTTGAAAGTGAAAATGTGAATGTTGATGAAACTATTCATTATACTACTATTCTGGAAGTAGAGGATGATAAAGAATCAATGTATAGTAGCATTGAAGACTCAAAATAAGTTATTCCAAAAACTCCTATTAAGTATGTTCAAAAAAATCACTCTATAGATTAGATCATAGGTAATAAAGATAGTGAGATTCTAACCCAAAAGAGGCTAGAAAGATCAAGTGAACAAGTACATTTTTCTTTATTGTCAAAGGTAGAACCTAATACATACAAAGAAGCAAGTGGAGAATAAGGATAGATAAAAGATATGGAGGAAGAACTTAATCAGATCACGAAGAATGAAACTTGGGAACTTGTCCCAATACCTAAAAACAAGAATGTGATTGGAAAAAAGTGGGTATTCAAAAACAAGCTAAATGAAGAAGGTAAAGTGATCCAAAACAAAGCAAGACTTGTGTGTAAAGGGTATGCTCAAGTTGAAGGTATTTAATTTGAGGAAAAAATTGCTTTAGTGGCTAGATTGGAGGCAACAAGGATGTTCTTATCTCTCCCATATTTCAATAATTTCAATGTGTATCAGATGGATGAAAAGTCAATATTCTTGAATGGATAACTTGAAGGAGAATTTCATAGTGAACAACCACAAGTATTTCAGTGTACTACCAATCTAGATTATGTTTGAAAATTGCAAAAGGTTTTGTATGGTCTCAAGCAAGCTCCTAGAGCTTGGTATTCAAGGTTGGATGGATACTTGTAGCAACAAGGATTCTGGAGAGGTTATGTAGATAGTAATCTATACATAAAAAGAGAAGGAGAATAAATACTAATAGTTATGGTTTATGTTGATGGCATCATTTTTGGAGGTAGTAGTGAATAAATGTGCAATAACTTTCAAAATTCTATGCAAAATGAATTTGAGATGTCTATGTTAGCAGAATTATCTTTCTTCTTGGGGTTGAAATTTTTTTAATTGGACAAATGGATTCTTATTTCATAGCACAAATACATAAATCAGATGTTAAGAAAGTTTAGAATGAAATATTGCAAACCTATTGCAACACCCATGGTTACCAAGTGTAGGCTAAGTAAAGATGTTGATTCTCCTTTAGGAGAAAAAAATGTACTAATCTATGATTGGCAATTCATTGTATGTGAAAACATCCAAATTGGATATTATGCAGGTAGTTGGAATGGTTTCTAGATTTCAAGCAACACCTAAAGATACTCATGTTGAGGTTGTGAAAAGGATATTTAGGTATTTGAAGGCTACTAAATATTTTGGACTATGGTATCCAAAGAGTGATAATTTCACTTTGACTACATATACAAATGTTGATTGGGTAGGATGTGTGGATAACCGAAAGAGAACAAGCAATGGTACATTCTTCCTTGGAGATAGTTTTGTGTTCTAGTTGAGTAATAAGAAGGAATCAGATTCTTTATCTACAATAGAAGAAGAATACATTGTTGTAGTATCATGTTTCACTTAGGTGCTTTAGAAAAAGAAAATTTTGAAGGAGATGAAGATTGAGTTTGAAGATCCTATCACTATTCTTTGTGATAACACAAGTGCAGTAAAAATTTCAAAGAATCTGATGATGTACTCAAGAACAAAACACATTGCAATCAAGTATCATTTCTTGAGGGAGAATATTGTAGGGAAGGAAGTAATATTGGAATATGTGGACACCAAGGAGAAAAATGTAGATATATTCATGAAGCCACTTCCTAAGGAGACATTTAATCTTCTTCAGCATAAGTTGGGAGTTGTTGCTCCCTCCTCTTGAATCAAGAGGAAGTATAGGGTGAGGGGGATCTTGGTCTCCTTGCCGCAAGAAGGGTTGGTGCTCTTGAATAATTTTTCAAAGGTAGTGAAGCATGGAATCAGGGGGATTCTATCCAAGAAGCAAGTTTCCAAATGATGCAATGTACCGATATAAAATGGGGGATAAATTGTTGATCCTTTGTCATTGATGTCAAAGGGGCAAAAAGTGGGATGAAAATGCTAAATTGAGGAAATGCTAAATTAAGTAGAAAGTGGTCTCAAAATGTCATATATTTCATAGGGGGAGTAGATTCTACAACCAAGAAATCATTCAGATGTATTCTTTTAGGAGTGTTTGGTGGCCTCAACATTTTTTTATTTTCCATCAATGAAAAGGGGGAGATTGTTGAGCATAGGTTGTCATTGATTTCAAACTAATGTTAAAGGATTGTTGCTCATAGTGGTTATCAAAGGGTGTTAAGGCTATTATATGTGAAGGTTGTAAAAATGTGAAAAAGATTATAGTACTATAATTTTCATTTATCTTAAGGTTACAAAAGCATGTTGTGTATCAATGTGTAGATTGCCTAATCAATCATATCTTGTATCATGTATGGTGAGGTGTGAATTCCTTCAAATAGTTAATGTATTTATTATACCATGTTGGGTATGTAGTCAATATGAGTGTAGTAGTCTGAAAGGATATCTTTTGGATAGAGATACATGTGGTTATCAAAGGATGTTAAGGCTGCCAGATGTGAAGGCAGTCAAAATATGAAAAATATTATAGACCTATAATTTTAACTTGTCTTAAGGTTCCAGAAGCATGTTGTGTATTAGTGTGTAGACTGCCTAATCAATCATATATTGTATCATGTTTGGTGAGGTGTGACTTCCTTCAGATAGTTAATGTATTTATTATACCATGTCAGGTATGTAGTCAGCATGAGTGTAGTAGTCTAAAAGGATATCTTTTGGGAAAAGAGATTTCTAAATATGGTTGTCATTTCTTTAAAAAATGCAGTGTTGCTATGTGGTTTGGAATGAGAGTGTTCCTACACTATTTCTATTAGTTTCGTGAGTTTACATAGGTGATTCTTAGTGTGCAAGAAGTTTAAAGCATCAAAAGGTTCATCAAGCTATTCAAATTCTGAGGCATGTGTAGTAACAACTTGGAGGGTGCAAAATTAAAGTCTTGTGTGTGGAGTGAGGATAGGACTTGTTTAAGGTTCCTATGGTGGTGCAAGGCATCATGTTCTCTTGGTGGCAAGAAATTTGTGTTTGAACCATTGTATCACATGTTTCATGTAATTTGAATTTAGGTCCACCTTATGTCATTTGGGTGTGTGTGGATCCCTAACTGACATGGAAGAGTGTTAATGTAATGTCATGTATATATTTCAAATTTTTAGATGCATTGTGTGTAACTATAATGAATATGAATGTATGGATCAAGTGTAATGAATGGAAGGTAGGTGAGTACAGAAGTGTGAAGAAAATAGGGAGCACTAGTATCAGAGGATCATTCTCAGTGTGGTAGAGTGCCAACTATGTCTTTGGTGCATATCAAAGTTAAATTTCAAATCCCCCATTACTTATGTTTTTTGGTAGGACTAGTGTTTTACTTGTATTATTCTGATAGGGATTGGTGTCTCTCTTTGGTGGTTATTATTGTCTTGAGTAGGTTGGTGCCTAATGATTAATTTGGAGATTGGTATCTCTAATAGTTTGGTTCCTACAACACATTATAAATTCAAATATTATATTTTGTCTTGTGAGATTTATGATCATGGTTTTTTCCATATTGGGTTTCCATGTATATATGGTGTCATGTGTTATCTTTTGTTATGATTTGATTACTATCTTCTATGGTTTAGTTCTCTTCATGTTGAAAATCTATATAATAGCTACAAAAGTAAAGGTTTCAAAAATTATTTTGATCTATTGATTCACACCCCCCCTTAGTATATTGTGTTCCCTTTAGAGAGAAATGATTGAATCCACACAAGTATTATACAAGCATCTAATATTTAGATTAACCTGCTATTGTAATTGAATTGAATGTAAATTTTATTACAATGAATGTGAATGTTTATAAAAGCATAAAAAAGAAAACCCTAGATGAGGATTTGATTAGATTGTAAAAATTATCTTAATATCATGCAATGAGACAACTTGACCTATATTTAGTCTAATCTAATAATAAAAAACACTCCTAAGTTTAGCTTAAATGAATAAACAAATAAGGGATGCAATACTTAATTAAATATTAATTAATTACCAAGTGATTTCCTAATTACTCCAACATGAAATTGGTTAGCGAATGTTTTCTCACACCCCTATAAGAAAAAAATGAATTTGTAGAGGACACATGTCTTTTGAGCATTGGATAGGGTTGTAACTAGTGTTTTCTAGTTAGGTGACTCTCTAACATTTCCTTGACAACTTGGATGTGGGATTTATTTTCTTAGCTTCATTTTTAGATTATAAGGAAAAAGCAAAATAGGAGGATAAAACTTAAAGAGAAAGAGGAAAAGTTGAATAGCCATCTAAAAAAGAAAAATACTTACATGAAGCCCTAAGATTTCAAGTTCTAGTTTTAAGTGCAACTATTTTATCATCATAATGATATAGGTTCTTCCCCAAGATTGTGATAACATTTGTAAGCTTTTAATATTTATTTATTAAAGCCATAATCAGCCTTATTTGAGTGTCTTGTTATGTGTGGTATGTGTTTATAATGTACGTTATTTATTTTTCAACTAAAAGTCTATAAAATACATGCAAATCCTTTACATGGTATCTTTTCAATATAATATAGAAGTGTATGGGTATTATTAAGGATAGCTAAGTAGAATCACTTGATATTTTGCAACTTTCTTATAGATTTTGAACACTATAGATTTTTGTGGTATCTTTATTAGGGAATTAGCTAAGTTTCTTGTTATCAAAATTTTAATTAAATTTAGTGACTTTTCTGCCCAATAGATGAAGGTACTAGTTTGTAGCTAGCTTTCTTCCCACAGTCCTCAACACACCCTAAAACACATCAATTTCAAATACCTTTTAGTTTTATTATTCTATGTGTTTTGTTTCCATATCTAAAAAAGTATAACATCTAAGGGGTTATCATACATCTCATTTCAAGAAACCTATATGGTAGATTATCTATTGAATAGATGCTCCACCTCATATCTCTAAACTAGCATATAGGTATATAGTGACACTATTATTGGGATACACTATGCAACAGGCATTATTTATTGTGAGGTAATTAATTAGTCTATAAACCATCCATACAACATCTTAGGGAAAACCTTGCTTGGTCTTGTAGAGCCAAAATTGAAGGAGGTCTTAACCACCTCAAGAATTGGTCCTTAACTTCCCAAATTGAAGATAAGTTTGGGGTGATCTTCCCAAGTTTGACAACCTTGACACCTAAATATTTTTAGATCATAGGTATTTGGGGCTCATAGTTCATATCACAACAAATTGGTTCTATTTTTTGGGATACACAAGATAAAATAATATTTTTAAAACCTTGGTAACATGATAAGTTTGTAGCTGTGTATTTTATTTGGGTAATTTTTGAATCCCATCAACTTACACCAAAAAAAGGAATTGTTTTGGGTATACTACATATCAATAATCATCTTGAAGACCCAAATTACTAGTAATCATGGTTCAACCATAAAAGTGTTGAATATTTGATTTGTGAAATTATAAGTTTTTTGATCCTAATTATTTTCTCCTTCAAGGCATAATGACTCTATAAAGGAATATCCAAAAGTTAGTGTTAGAAAATAAACAATGGAAAAGGATTAGTGCTCCAAAGTTCAATATATGTGAAAATCTAGTTCTATTGATGCAAGAAGGCAGAAAGAACAATGGAAACCTAAAATTCCAAGTGTTGTGCCCTTACACATATGCCTCATATTTTACATTAGCAAAATGGGGACCTCCTCTTGATTTGATTAGAGCTATTGAGTAAGAATTTTCAAAGGTTCTATAGATCCATGTTTGGTTTTGGTGTTGGATGCTTTAATTTAATGTCATTGATTCAATCTAGTGCTTAATTTTTTACTTGATGATCTTGGATTGCTATTTTATTGAAACAGATGGCTTAAATTGAGGATGTATTTCATCACTTTGGATCTCTTAACAATAGATTTTATTGTGCTTAATTGGTTATACTAGTAAAATGTGACTAATTTAAGGAAAAATGTTGATTAAAAGTATATTTTTAGCTTAGCTGAGGTCCTAGATTCTTCATGAGCCTTCCAAACCTCCAAAAAGGCCTTTTAAAACCTTTAAAATCCTTTAAAAGATTAAAAATAATGTGGGCACCATTATTTTTAAATTAAAAATGGAAGGAATGAGATTTGTGCAACTTTACTTTCAATTTGGATTGTTTGATCTCCATCTTCAAAGCTTAGCCATTCATGATAGATTTAGTAATGCACTTTTTATGTTTTAATTCTCCATTTTCTTTTAGGTTACATTTAAAGGCATCATTTTCTTTGTATTTTAAATGTCACAATCTTTTAGGAATATTTTTGAGTATTTTAAGAATTGGAAAAGGAAAGTTTTCCTTGAATTTTAGGTTTCTAACTTCCCCATCCTAGGCCCACATCTATGAAAAAATATATTCAGAGTAATATATATTATATTTCTATAGTTTACTTCTATTTTCATAATGATTTTGTTGCATGCAAAAGTATAAAAAACTGCTATTTTTTATAGTCGTAATAAAAAAAATCAGCTATTTTTCCACTTTGGATTTGATGATGAATATAAGGATGGATAATGATATAAAATGGTACAATTGATGGCCAAATTGACACATGCAACACAAGAAATCTGAGATCACCTTACCCCTCCTAAAAAAAGATGTTTGATCTCATCATTGAACACCTTCCAAGGTCCTGGGAGTTGAGTCACAACTATGTTGGTTAACTAAGTGTTCAACACAACTTTAATATGCAAGGGGTCTGCTGGTTTTTATTGAAAACTAGGGTATTCTGAATATTAAAATCTAATGTATTAGTAGATTTGAAGAAAGAGCAAAATATATTCTAGAGCATGCAAGAAAAGACAAATGAATACTATCCCATTAACTAGACATGTGATTCTTTGAAAGAATACTTAATAGAAATTGATAAATGAATCAACTTGTAACAAAAACATAGTTAAATTCATCCACAGTGAAGAATTAATATCACATTTCATTTCATTCAACATCATTTAAACTCATTGCAAATTAAATTTTATTTATTCCATCAAAGAATTACAGATCAAATAGTAAATAGAAAAATACCATTCTAAGAAACATCCAAAGATAGTTTTAAGTTTTTCTGCTTCTATTATGTTGAAACAAATAAGTATAAATTACAATCCAAAAATACTCACTAGTATTCGAAAAACCATTGTCATCAAATTCACTTTCTAAAAATCAAGAATATAGAAAATACTAAGTGCAAAAATATATAAAATTATTCCTAGCCTATGGACCTCAAATATGACTTCAATTCGTAGAAATTTTCAATGAGGGAGATTCTACATTATATAAAATTTTAATATTGAAATTTTATCCAAAAATGAGAGACATGCAACCAAAAATCTGGGTGCCCAACATGCAAATTCACAATTATAGGAAGCATTGGATTGACCTGTAACTGAATCTTATTGACGCTAATTTTCCTAAAGATGGGTGATAGTTTCCCATGCAAACTATCAAAAGACCTTATTTAAACTACTACATCCTCCTATTTTTTTGGAGCAATTCCAGTAGCATCTTTGGCATTAGACTTGGTCAAACTAGCATATTCCCTTTTTCAAAATTCAAACTCATCTTCTCTTTTGCTACTTGTACTCTTCAAAATTGGCTAACACCTGGGTTAGCACCTCCATGTCGGGTTCATATACCCAATCTAATATAAATTTTTATTTCTCAAAACTGGCTATTTTAGAACCCATGCCATTCTTCATATGGTGAATATCATTCTTCACCCAACACACATCATCTTTTATGTTCATCAACTTATCCAATACAATCTCTTCTTCATCATTTTCTATGTTGATTTCCTTTTCCAGTTTTGCATTTCAAGAATCTTTGATTTCCTACAGAGAATGTAACCTACGTGTACCTAGAAATAAGAGATCAAGATTGATGATTGTGACTATAAACTTCCAAAAAATGAAGAATCATCATACAAATCTTTCTGTAATTTTAGTAGTACTATCCTATTTTCAATAATTAGTTTCACCCTAATTAGTATGATTTTGGTGCATTTTTCTACAAAACTCATATCTTCCTGATCACCTAAAATTATAGATTTAACCAGTTCCTCTCTACTCATTTTTTTTAGCTCCTTTAGTTGCTTCAAATATATTCTATACTTTTCCTCTTCATCTCTCAAATTATTAGTGTAATTACTTAAGTGCTCCTCCAATGAGAAAGAACCCTCATACTCCTTATACCTTGAACCCAAAATTTCATCCATCTCTACCCTGAATTCCTCAATCCGTTGGTAAAAAAGGAGAGACTTCTTCATTTTAGTGAGGGCATCAACCTCTTTTCTAATAATTAATACCAGATTCTATAATGGTAATGGTTGCTTAGAAGTCAGAGAGGAAAGATCTCTCAAGAACCTCTTCATTTGTTCCAATTGATCCTTCAACTCATCATTTTTTTGCTTATCTTTTGTCATCCTTGCCTTAGTAGAGTTTACAACCAAGTCCAAAGAAGCTATCTTCTCTCCTCAAGTCTTCTTACCTAAATTTAGAGTTGATAACTAATAATCAACTGCCTACAATTCTCTATCATCTTTGTCAGTAATAGAGGTAGCTATCTCAAAAATTACTTCCCCCACATCATTCATGTTGGAGACATGTGCCTCAAACTTATTGACTTGAATCTCCTAAAAGAGAAAAAATTAGTGAGACACCTAGAATGTTTTGCTGATGAGAAGCTTAGTTTTGAAGGCTTGAAGTGATCAGATTGATGAGACTAATGGTTGATCTTGCCGATGGAAATCGTCAGTGTGACCTGAACTGTCAACACGAGATTCCTAACTCTTGACGATGATCGAAGTTTGGCTAAAGAGTTCCGTTAGGGAGACTCTTTCCAATGGTTGTGTATGGGTCAGCGTCAAGGTAACATTGGTCTTTGGTAAGACCTGAGAATGTTGCATCAAAACCTTTGTTCTTGTTGATTGATCTATTCCAATTGAACGTCAGTGTGACTCTTGCTGATGTGCGTGGTCTTGATGTTCTTTTGGGACATCGGGGAGAATTGGGCTATTGTTGTGACATCTTAGATAGTCATCGATAGTGTTGGTCATGCCGATGGACTTGAAGGCAGACTGTGGTTGAATAGATGCTGACTTGGGCTAACTATTGAGGTGTACAATGGTCATTTGAGGACTATGCTGAGTAGGTAGTGACTATCTAGTGATTGGTAAGATTGACAATTGCTCAACAAAGAAAACTGAATTAAACTATTTGTGCAGAGAACGAATCAATCATGGTTGTTGCTATACATTTCAACGTACTATAACCTTTATGGGTTCGATGGTTGAATGATCTATTAGAGTTCTTCATTGTATGTTGTATAAGCATTGTAACAGTGAGACATAACAAAAGATCAAGATTTTTTCTATGCAAGGTTGATCAGGGAAATGTTGCTACTGTGAAATTGACATTTGAAAGTGAAGTTGGAATCTATGTATGTAATTATTTTATTGCAATCCAAGGAGACTTTACTTGGTGTGTGGGTTTTTCTCTTGTAAGGGTTTTCCCACATTAAATACTGGTGTTCAATTCTTTGTATGATTTTAATTGTCTGTTATGTTATTCCAGTAATGTGCATCTTTAATGAACTATAATTGATTTTGAACCTATAGTCTACACTATTCCTCATAGAATTAGCATTAGTAAGGTGATTCCACACCTTTTCTTTCCTTACAAGTGGTGTCAGAGCCTGACCAGCGGTGTTATCCTTGTGGGAAGGGTTGGTTTTTTGTGTCAATTCTTAAGTGGGAGTTTTGTAGAAACTTGGTAATCTTGATTGTAGATTAAGATGGCAATCACATCAAGAAATATTTAAATTGAGAAATTCAATGGTATCAGTTTTGAGTTGCAGAAACTCAAAATGGAAGACCTGTTGGTGGATCATGATCTTTGGCTTGCTATGTTTGGAATGAAACCTTCTGGCATAAAGCAAGAAGATTGGGACCTCACAAATAGAAAAAAAAAGGGTTGATAAGACTCTGATTAGAAGACTTTGTTCTCTTGAACATTCATGAAGAGAAATCTACATCTTCTTTGTGGAAGAAGCTTGGAGACATTTATTAGGAAAAGTCCTTGGTGAATAATTTGTTCTTAAGGAAGAAGTAGTACTCTTTGAAAATGGAGAAAGGGGTGTTTATGGTTGATCATCTAAATATGTTCAACATGTTGATTGCTCAATTAACATCTGTGAGTGTGAAAATAGATGACAAAGATAGTTGTATGCTCTTGTTGTGTCCTTTTCTCGATTATTGGGATCATTTAGTGATGGCAATTGGGAGCACGACAACCATTTTCAAGATGGAAGATGTGGATGCTTCTTTGTTGTCAGAAGAGATGTGAAGGAAATCTTCTGAGATGGCGAAGGAGGCTCTTGTTGTTCGAGGCAGATCGAAAGAAAAGGGCAAGAAGAAGGATAAGAAGTCCAAGTCTAAATTAGAAGGGAGAACAAAGTCTCCTAGCAAGAAGTCCAAGGTGAAGTGCAAGAACTATGGGCATCCTGGTCACATCCAAACATATTGCAAAGAGGAGAAAAAGAAGAACTCTTCCAATAATGATTCTTCTTAGAGCGAAGCAGATGCCTTCATTGCAGCTTTGGTGACTCAAACATCAAATGATGTTTGGCTGATTGATTCTGGAGCATCTTTCCACATGACATCTCATAGTGATTGGTTCACAAAGTATGAAAAATACAATTGTGGAAAGGTTTATTTAGAAAGAAATTCATCTCTAGAAATGGTTGGTTGTGGAAGAGTTAGAATTCAATTTCCTAATGGAAGAATTAAGCGAATTGATGGCATAATGCATATACTAGGCCTGGCTCAGAATTTACTTTTTGTAAGCAAGTTGAATGATGTTGGAGTGCAAGTATAATTCTCAAGCAATGGCTGCATAATAACTAGAGGATCGATGGCGCTAGCTAGGGGTGCTTGAATTGGTACTATGTACAAGCTGGATGCACTTGTTCAATGTAATTGTGTCTCTACAAAGTCACAAAAGGCTATTCATGTAGAGAAGGAGATTGAAGTCCCTATAGGGGAAAATTCTTTGGAAATTAAACTTCCTATAAAGAAGACTATTATTTGGCATCAAAGGCTCAGTCACATTGGTGAGAAAGGTTTAAAAGCCTTGAAAAATAAAAGCCTAGTTGAGGGGCTTGAAGATTGTAACCTAGAATTTGAATTTTGTGAACATTGTATATATGGAAAACATCATCATGTTTCTTTTTAGTCTAGTCCTCACAAATCTTTTGGTGTTTTGGATTATATTCACTCTAATGTTTTTGGTCCAGCAAATGTTCCTTCATTATCAAAATCAAGATACTATGTTTCTTTATTGATGATTATTCGAGAAGGGCATTTGTATATTTTCTAAAAAGTAAATCAGAAGTGTTCAGTCGGTTTAAAGAGTTCAAGAACTTGGTTGAAAATTAGACTGGTAAGAAAATTAAATGCTTGAGGAAAAATAATGGTGGTGAATTATGTTCTGCAGATTTTGAAAGGTATTGCAAAGACCATGGAATTAAAAGGCATAAAAGAACACCTTACACTCTGCAACAAAATGGAGTTGCTGAAAGGTTGAATAAGACGATGGAGAGAGCGAGAAGTATGTTGAGCAATGTTGGTCTGGAGCAGAAGTTTTGGGCTAAGGCTATGGCTATAACATGTTACTTGGTAAATCGATCTCCCTCTTCAACACTTGTTGATAAAATGCCTATGGAAGCTTGGTTTGGCAAGAAGCCCTCTCTGAGACATGTTTGTGTCTTTTTCTAGGAAGCATATGCTTATGTGCCAAATGAGAAGAGATCTAAGTTAGAGAACAAATCGGTTAAGTGTATCTTCATTGGATACGACATTGGTGTGAAAGGATACAAGCTTTGGAATCCTATGATTGAAAAGGTTGTATACAACAAAAGTGTAATATTTCATGAGCTAAAACCTTCTTCAGTGGATCTGCAGTTAGGGATGAAAGAAGACAAGGAGAAAAATGATGTCAAAATTCCTCTAACACCAGAAAAAGAGGAACAACAAATTGAAAGTGTACCTAAATTTGAGGAGAGTTCAAGCAGCTCTGAGAGTTCTGAACAAGAAGAAGAACCACAACCTCAGTCTCTTCCTGTGAGGAGCTCTACACATGAGAAGCGACAAACTGAAAGGTATGGTTTTTCCATGTTTGATGAAAACTATGCTTATGCTTTGATTACAAATGTTGATGAGCCTAGGACTGTGAATGAGACAATTGAAATGCTTGATTCAAACTCTTGGTTGGAAGCCATGAATGAAGAAATGGCATTAATGGAGAAGAATGAAACTTGGAGTTTGGTGCCCTTTCCTGAAGGAAAAAAAGTTGTTGGATGTAAGTGGGTATTTAAAAATAAAATTGGTCTAGATGGTAGTGTTGAAAAGTATAAAGTGAGGTTGGTCGCTAAGGGGTATTCCCAGGTAGAGGGAATTGATTATGGAGAAATATTTTCTCTTGTAGCTAAGTTGACATCTATCAAATTTCTTTTGTCTCTTGCAGATGCATATGACTTAGAGATTGAATAGATGGATGTGAAGACATCATTTCTTTATGGAGATCTTGAAGAAGAAATTTAAATATGTCCCAACTTGAGCACTTTGTGGAAAATGGTAAAGAAAATATAGTTTACAAGTTAAAGAAATCTCTGTATGGTTTGAAATAGTCACCTAGAATGTGGTACCAAAAGTTTGACACATTTGTACTTTCTTTGGGATTTGTAAGATCAAAATATGATCATTGTGTGTACTACAAGATAGAAAATGGTCGAGTTCTTATTATTTCCCTGTATGTTGATGACATGTTGCTCATAGGAAATAGTAAGAATATGATTTCTAATCTAAAATCTCAATTTTCTACAAAGTTTGAAATGAAGGATCTTGGTATAGCAAGGTATATTCTAGGGATGGAATAACTAGGGACATAAAGAGCAAGAAGCTCTGGCTTAGCCAGAGTAAGTATATTAACACTGTTCTGGAGAGATTTGGTATGACTAATTGCAAGTAGCTAGTTGTTTCAGTTTTGTAGGGAATGAAACTATTTGTTGAAGATTGTTCAAAATCTCCTACTGAGATGGAGGACATGACTAGAGTGCCTTATGCAAGTGTAGTTGGTAGTTTAATGTATGCAATGGTATACACAAGGCCAAACATTTCCCAAGCAGTGGGAGTATTTAGTTGGTTTATGGAAAATCCAGGAAGGTCACATTGGAATGTAGTGCAAAGAATCTTTAGATATTTAAAAGGTACATCTCAGTACGCTTTGTGCTATCATGGTAACTTTATTGGATCAAAAAGATCAATTAGCATTTGAGGCTATGTGGATTCTGATTGGGCAGGGGACATTGACAACTGAAGATCCACTAGTGGATATATTTTCATGTGTTGGCAAAATTAAAGACAAATAACTGAGAGGGGGGGTGAATCAGTTGTCACATAAATTTAAACTTTAAAAACTTAACTTTAATATTAGATTTGATGAATAAAAAAATAACCATAAGCAATTAACACATCAGAGAGACAAAGAACACCAAGATTTTTTATGTGGAAACCCTATTAGGGGAAAAACCATGGCGGATGTCAGTCCACAAGATTATACTCTCTTAAAAGTATAAAGGAAAATTATAAGGGGAATGCACATGCATTTAGGCTCACTGCCTAGAGCTCACTGCTCAATTACAAATAGAAGACTCACTATCTTATAGAAAGATTCAGATTAAAACCATCCAAAAATTTGAATTGAGGGAATGGCTTCTATCCAAGCTTGATTATAGTTCCAATTGGGCACAATACTTCTGCATACTTCGCTCAACCTTCTACACACTTGCTCTTCAATGATATTCACACTCAGGCACACAAGAGCACACAACGCATACTCAGCACACTAACCACACTTCACATACTCATCACACTATCCACACAATTGCTTTTTATATATTTTCCACAAAGATTTCACCATAACAAAGTTTTCTAGAGGAAAATAATATACTTTCAATGTTGGCTCAAATTCATAATTAAATTTTCAATGCGCACCCACCAAGGTCAGCCATAACATAGTGGGGACCCAAATTCACTTCTCCAAAACAAGAATACTCCAATTAATCACGCCTCGAAAATCCACAACACGCTAGCATCAACATGTCGTCCAAGAACAAGAAAAATCGAACATGCGCAAGAAAATATTTTCAATCACGAGCTTCACCGGATCATATGGACGTACCACAAAGATAGAGGATGAACTAGAGACATCTGAAAACACCAAGAAATAGTAGAGAGACATCCGTGACAACCAAGATAGCTAGGAACATACAATATTCACTCAGAAACTCTGACATAAACCAGCAAAATACTATCATACTACAACTTGCAAATGAATTCATGCAAACCTCTAAAACTTCCGATAGGTGATCTAGACATACTCAAAATTAAACCCTTTGATCCACAACAACTAACATTTTGTGTACATAACGTAATGCCTTCATGACTTGCACAGTTCCACTAGGAACATAGAACATATTCACTTATAATTTTCTCAATATCCTCGACATATACAACACTTAGAACATCAAATGCTAATAGTGTTGACATCAATGACAACCACATATCAGCACCACATCACACCATCCAATAATTTCCCAACAATCTCCCCCTTTGGAATTGATGGCAACACATGATGTGAAAAATACCATCAACCCAATACACTACACAATTTCTCTTCTCCTTGCAAAGATTTTTCATTCTGCACTTCTCCCTCTGAGATATTTATATTTCTCACATTACATTTCTCCACCTTTGAAATCAATGGAAAAGGTAACCATGACCTTTCCACACACATGCTCTGAACCACATCTTTGCACATCTGACTACTCCCCCTAAGTAGCAGCCATAGAAACATCAATCCGAAATAGAATATAGCAATGTAGCTCACAGATTGATACAAGTAAGTGCATCATTTAGTTCTTTTCAAGAGGGGTAATTATCCCTAGCATTCCTCTGAGATACTCAAAAGTATCTTTCAAAAATGGCTTATTAAAGATATCTGCAATCTATTCTTTTGTAGGCACATACTCCAGTCTAACTTCCTTCTCATTTACTTTCTCCCTTAAGAAGTGAAACATGATTGATATATGCTTAGTATTCAAGTGTAGTACTGGATTCCTTGATATATTTATTGCACTCGAGTTGTCACAGTATATTGCAATATGTTCTTCATATATCACCTTAATATCTTTTAGCATTTGTTTCATCCATAGCACTTAAGTACAATTATTTACAACAGTAATATATTCTGCTTTAGCAGTGGATAGAGAAATAGAGCTCTGCTTCTTGCTTACCCAGGATACTAGCTTCTTCCCTAGGAAGAAAGCACCACCACTAGTACTTTTTCTGTCATCCACATCACCAACCCAATCAACATCTATGTATGCACATTGTGTAAGATCGTCATCTTTTGAATACCAAAGTCCAAAATCAGCAGTTCCCTTCAAGTATCTAAAAATTCTTTTGACAACAATTACATGTGATTCTTTCGGATCAGCTTGAAATCTTGCAACCATACATATAGCATGCATAATATCTGGCCTTGTTTGTGTCAAGTAGAGTAATCCTCTAATCATTGATCTGTATCTAGTTTTATTTGCCTTAGGAGAATCATCATTTTTTGTCAACTTACATCTAGTCACCATGGGTGTACCAACCGGTTTGGAATCATACATTCAAAACTTCTTTACCAGTTCTTTCACATACTTGGATTGAGATATGAAAATCCCTTGATCCAATTGTGAAACTTGCAATCCCAGAAAGAACTTCATTTCACCAATCATGCTCATCTCAAATTAATTCTTCATTTCATCAGCAAACTTCATGCATAAATTATCATTTCCACCAAAGATGATATCATCAACAAAAACTTCTATGATTAACTCCTTATCATGATCTATTTTGAAATATAAGTTACTGTCAGCAATACCTTTTGAGAGTCCAAGCTTCAGTAGGTATTTTTCCAATCTGGCATACTAGGCTCTGGGGACTTGTTTGAGTCCATACAAGGCTTTCTTCAATCTGCAAACCATGTCTTCCTCATTTGTTAGCTGAAATCCATCCAGTTGTTCAATATACACTTCTTCTTCAAGTTCCTCATTTAGAAATGCAGACTTTACACCCATTTGGTAAACTTTGTAGTTCTTGTAAGCAACATAAGCAAGAAATGGTATTACTACTTCAATTCTAGCAATAGGGGAAAAGGTCTCTTTGAAATCTATACCTTCCATTTGAGAGTAACCTTTACATACCAGTCTCGCCTTATTCTGAACCACTTCACCATCTTCGTTCAACTTGTTTCTGAATACCCACTTAGTGCCAATCACATTCTTGTCTTTGGGCCTAGGAACCAATGTCCATGTGTCATTATTTTCAATTTGTGATAGTTCTTCTTTCATAGCTTCCAGCCAGTGTTCATCTTGATAGGCTTCAGTGACATTCTTAGGTTCAATCTTGGAAATTAGACAGTATTCTTCAGCAATTTCTTTCTAGTTTGCACTCATTTGCTCTTATCTCCTATGATTTTACTTTCAGAATGATTCAACTATACATACCTTGGATTTTTAGGACTCTCTTGGACTTCTGTGTTTTCTAAGCTTTATTGTGTAGTTGCACTTAACTGCGCTTCTTGACTGACTTGATTTACCGGAACAACTTGTGGTTGCTTCATCGGAACATATGGAATAATCTAAAGTAGATTTGGTGATTGAGAATTCTTCCCTTGGCTCATGATGTCTTCATCTGAATCATAGTTGCATCTTGTGGATGATCTAACTAAATCCTCATCAACCTTGACATTTGCACTCTCAATTACTTTTCTCAGTCTTTTGTTGTAGCATCTGTATGACTTTCTCTTTGTGGAGTAACCTAGGAAGATTCCTTCATCACTTCTAACATCAAAATCTCCTATATCATCATCCCATTTGATATAGCATTTGCTTCCAAATATTTTGAAGTATTTGACAATAGGCTTATGACCAAACCATAGTTCATAAGGAGTCTTACCAGAATTATCATTCACATTTACTCTATTCAAGGTATATACAACAGTACTTACTGCTTCACTCTAGTACATCTGAGACACATTTCCTTCCACCATCATTGTTCTAGCAGCATCTAGAATTTTTCTATTCTTTCTTTCTGCAACTCCATTCTATTGAGGGGTTCAGGGAGCAGATAGCTATCTTTTAATTCCATGCTCTTCACAGTAAGTATTGAATTCTTTTGAAAGGAATTCTCCACCTCTATCAGATCTCGGGCATTTGATCTTCAAACCTTTTTCATTTTCTTCCATGGCCTTAAAGCTTTTGAACTTATCTAATGCTTCTCTTTTCTCTCTTAAAAAGGAAACCCAAATCATTCTAGAGTAGTCATCAATGACAAGCATAAAATATCTTTCTCCATGAATGCTCTTAACTCTAGAGGGACCACACAAATTAGTATGTAATAGTTCTAACACATTATTTGAGTGAAATTGCTTTCTCTAGCAGGAGACTCTAGTTTTTTACCCATTTGACATTGTTGACAAATTACATTAGAAGGCTTCACTAATTTAGGCAGATATATTACTGCTTGAGTAGAACTTATCTTAATGATGTTGTCAAAGTTTACATGACACAATCTCCTATGCCATAACCAACTTTTATCTACTTGAGCAATTAAGAAACTACCATTAGTAGTATTCAAATGAGATATGTTACCTTTAGTTTGCACACCAATGGCAATCATGTTTCCAAATTTTCCATGAATCTAGTATTTTCTATCCTTGAACTGTAGATCATATCCATTGTGCACCATTTTTCCAACACTTAACAAGTTATGCTTCAAGCCTTCAACATAGAGAACATCATCAGTATTTTCTTTACCACCAAGGCTAATAGAGCCTCTACCATGAATCACACAAGCATTATTATCTCCAAATCTCACAATCCCACCATCATACTCTTCTAGATTCACAAACTTGCTTTTGTCACCTGTCATATGATGCGAGCATCCACTATCAATGACCCATTCATCTTTCTCCTCAACATGAGCTGCAAGAGCTTTCTTTTCTTCAGTGGATTTAGTAGGTTCAAGCTTATTTTCAATGGTAGAAATAAAAGCCCAATCATCCTCATTTCCAACATCTTTATCAGACTCATCATCTGTTACTGCTTCTTCAACAAAGTAGCATTTCTTCTAAAATCTAGGTTTTCTAGGAACTCTTTTAGGACATCTTAATGCAAAGTGACCTATTTTACTGCATGAAAAACATTTAATAGGTAATACATCTTCATACTTACCTTTTCCTCTTCCTTATTGTTTTTCAATGAGTGCTTCCAGTTGTAGAACTTCTCTATCTTGGTCTTCAATCTATTTCATTTCTTCATCATATTTGGATGCCCTTCTAGAGCTCTCTCCAGGACTGTAACTTCACCTATAGCTTTGAGATATAGTTGCTTTGAATGCAGATTCAGTCTTTGGTGTGGATTCACCAAATTAACTTATTTCAAAAGTAGCTAGCTTTCCTATCAATGTGTCTCTTGTCATCTTGTTTACAGACATAAACTCTTCAATAGCATGAACTTTCAACTTGTAGGAGGGAGGTAAGGATCTGAGTATCTTAGCCACAATTTCATCTTCACTTACTAAACCACTGACACATTTAATACCTAACACTATCTCATTTACTCTTTGCATAAAAGAAGTAATATTTTCATCTTCACCCATCTTTAGGTTTTCATTCTTACCTTTCAAACTTTGTAGCTTAGCCATCTTTACCTGTGTATCTCCTTCATACAAAGTTTCCAGCTTTATCCAGATCTCATGAGTTGTCTATAGGCCTACCACATTTTTCATCTCCAAATCTATCAGAGCGCTCACCAATGCTTCAATGGCCCTAGTATTGCTTTCTGCATCCTTGATCTCATCAAGAGTGGAGGGTCCATTCGTAGGAATAGTGTATTGATTCTTTGTAATCTTCCAGATAGCATTTCCAATGCACTGTAAATGAAATTGCATCCTAACTTTCCATAGTGATTAGTTAGTGCCATCGAATCTAGGGCTGCCCTTCTTAAAATGTTGCCATCCTAGATCGCCTCAAGCTATTAGAATTTTCTTTAGAGGAACCTGCTCTGATACCAATTGTTGGTAAAAGAAAAGACATACAAACGAGAGGGGGGGTGAATTAGTTGTCACAAAAATTTAAGCTTTACAAACTTAACTTAACATTGATCTCAGATCTGATGAATAAACAATTAACCATAAGCAATTAACACATCAAAGAGACAAAGAACACCAAGATTTTTTATGTGGAAACCTTATTAGGGGAAAAATCATGGTGGATGTTAGTCCACAAGATTATACTCTGTTAAAAATATAAAGGAAAATAATAAGGGGAATGCACATGCATTCAAGCTCACTGCCTAGAGCTCACTCCTCAATTACAAATAGAAGAATCACCGTCTTACAGAAAGATTCAAATTAAAACCATCCAAAAATTTGAACTGAGAGAATGGCTTCTATCCAAGCCTAATTATAGTTCCAATTGGGCATAGTACTTTTGCATACTTTCCTCAACCTTCTACACACTTTCTCTTCAATGATACTCACACTTATGCACAAAAGAGAACACAACACATACTCAAAACACTAACCACACTTCGCATACTCATTACACTATCCACACAATTGCTTCTTATATATCTGCCACAAAGATTTCACCATAACAAAGTCAGTCAAAGGAAAAGAATATATTTTCAATGTCGGCTCAAATTCACAATTAAATTTTCAATGCGCACTCACCAAGGTTGGCCATAACATAGTGGGGACCCAAATTTAGTTCTCCAAAACAAGATTACTCCAATTAATCATGCCTCAAACATCCATAACATGCTAGCATCAACATGTTGGCCAAGAACAAGAAAAATCAAACATGCACAAGAAAATATTTTCAATCAAGAGCTTCACTGGATCATGTGGACATACCACAAAGATAGAGGATGAACTAGAGACATATGAAAACACCAAGAAATATTAGAGAGACATCCATGACAACCGAGATAACTAGGAACATATAATCTTCACTTAGAAACTCTGACAGAGACTAGCAAAACACTATCAGACCATAACTTGCACACGAATTCATGCAGACCTCTGAAACTTCTGGTAGATGATCTAGACATACTCAACATTAAACCCTTTGATCCACAACAACTAAAATTTTACGTACATAACGTAATTCCTTCATGACTTGTACAGTTCCACTAGGAACCTGGAACACATTCACTTATGATTTTCTCAATATCCTCAACATATACATCACTTAGAACATCAAATTCTAATAGTGTTGACATCAATGACAACCACATATCAACACCACATCACACAATCCAAAAATTTCCCAACATCATGTTGAATGGTGGTGTAGTTAGTTGGATGAGCAAGCGGCATGTTGTAGTCACTCTATCCACTACTAAAGCTAAGTACATGGCAGCAACACACTTCTACAAAGAAGTTGTATGGCTTAGAAATTTGTGTTCTGACATTGGGTTTAGTGCAGGGAAAATTACAATTTGTTGTGATAGTCAGAGTGCTATTTGTTTGGCTAAAAATTCAACTTTTCATGCCAGGACGAAACATATTGATGTGTAGTATCATTTTGTATGAGATATGGTGGAGGATGGAAAGGTCTGTTTAGAAAAGATGGATACTCTAAAAAATGTTGCAGATGCATTGATGAAACCAGTGAGCACAGACAAGTACAGGTGGTGTGCTAGTTTGATGGGCCTTGGATCCCATGAATCTCAGTAGTTTTTGAATGCTCTAGAGGTGTCAGTAAGATCTTCGTCAAGTGGGAGATTGTTGGAGACATATGCCTAAAACTTATTGACTTGAATCTCTTGAAACATAAAATATTGGTGAGACATAGGGCATACATAGTTTTCGAGGAAATCTACCTGCAAATTGAAAATTTCATTGCAAAATCATTCGAAATGGAAGGAATGAAATCAAATAAAATTAAAGGCCTATGTATTTTCGAAGAAGCATGCAAAGGAATCTTGGAAAGGAATTCAGAGTTTTAGAATTTGAAGAAAGTAACAGTCAAAGTGTGCTTCAGAAATAGAACATCTATACATTTTCAAAGGTATTTATGTTTGCACAATCTTTTACTTTTATTGATGGATAATTTAAATATCGTGAATTTTGCAGATAAAGATAAATTGAAGAGATATATGAGGAATGTGTCAAAATAATCCATTGGTGCATTCTCTTGCATCCCTCTGAGAGTGTTTCCTAGAGAAGATGTCTATGATTTTTTTTTTAGTATAATTGAAGAGATGTTGTCAGTTCAATTGAATATGTTTTGGGAAAATGAATTGAAAGAGAATCATGATGCCTACAAAGTATTGGTTGAGAAAAAGTTGAATGTTTGGAGGAAAGTTCCTTTTTCTGAATTTGAAAAGAAGTATATTCAAATGATATTGAGTAGAACTCCTAACGAAACTTTATGGATTGATGAGGCACATCTGGTTTCCAGAGAAGTAATTAGAGATGTAACTAGTTTATGTTCCTCTGGATCAGTTCCTAAACTGAAGACTATGAATGAGAAAGAAATAATTGAGGTTACAAGTGCGATTTCTAAAGGAAAATAAATTGGTTTGAGATCGATTGTTGATCTAGTATTGAGGTATGCTACTATGGTCATTGGTCATAAATTTTGTATCCCTAAAAATGGCTCTACAGTTTCTACTGTTGCAATGAATATTGATGTTGACAAGGTATTAAGAGGTATGGAATATGATTTACAGTGTGAACTAATTCACATACATCTTTTGAAGAATTTAAAGGAGATCAAGAAGAGCAGGAAGAATACTTTTTGGTTTGTAAATTTGGTTTTTTTTCTACTATTTTACTTTTTGAAAGAGTTACCAGTAATAGGAAAGTTAGAATGGTCAAAGTTAGAGCCTATTTCCTATCAAATCAAGAATTTTATGATAAATCTTGGTAGTGTGGATGCACAAGAATCTTCCCTTGCTGCATCCTTTGGAACATTTTAGATGACGATGAATAAAAGGTCTAGGATTCTAGTAAATGTTGTGGAAAGATACTTTGGAAGCATAAATTTTCTTGTCTCTACAAATTCTATCACATTAAAGAAGTTGAATCAAGGTTAGTTTGGATATCAGAATTGGATTATGAAGTGTTAGAGGTTGAAATTGATAAATATGCTAAAATTCTCTTGGAAAGCCCTAAGCATCTCAATGAATGTACCCTCGGTAGTGAGACCGAAACAAGGAAGAAAATGAAGAGTGTAGTAAAGATAGTAAATACATAGGAAAGTAAGCTTGAACAAGAGCATGAAAGAATGAGTATTTAAAGAGTTTTGGAAGAATTGTAGAAGGGTATTCCCGGTGCTAATTTTGATTCATCTATTTTTGTTGTGGAGAATCTCTATGGCATGATTAATTCTTTGAAAGTCTACATCTCTAGACTTAAAGAGTTTGTTGGAACTAGGTCTGATGAAGAATATTTGAATGATATCAAAGAAAAATGTGCGAATGCATACAATCAAGTAATGGAGGAATTGGAAAATGTACAAGGTTGTGAAGAAGAGACACATGAACTACTTTCCTTTTGTCTAGATTGGTCTGGCAATACATTGGATATGAGGAATGAAATAAGGATGAGTGAGTATTGATAGAGCACTCAAGCAAGGGTGATCCCACAATATTGGTTTACAATTTTTGGCCAAACTAGACACTAAACTGATTTTTTCTAACTAAATCTTCACTTTCGGGCACCTATAGCGGCTAAAATGTGAGGAATTTGAAGATGATGCAAACTAGTGATTTGTGACATTTTGTTTGTAGATTCTAAATATATTTTTTTCAATTTTTTTGGAATCAAATTGCAGTTCTTTTTCCATCTCCTTCAAAAACTAGTTTTTTTCATAAACACCATTTTTAAGGAGTGATGCTCACCATTTACAACATAATTTTTTTTCCATTAAGGATTAAATTCTATTTTTTTCAAATTTAGATTTGTAACTACGATATCTAGCACTTTCATTTGGTTTCATAGTTTTTTATTGAATATTTTTTCCTTAATCAAGTTTCAAAGTCAGACCATTTACAATTCAGACATAGGGGGACTGTATACAACATAACCTTTTTTTTATGTATCAAAATTGACTTTTTTTTTGTTGGATCAAGGAATTCAATATCTAGTGCACTGATATTTTTATTTTTTATTTTTTATAATTTTCAATTTTTCTACATGTGCGAACAAAGAGCTTTATTTTCAATGAAAAACCTACATTCACAAGAAATAAAAAATAAATATAATAATAAAATTAAATTTATTTAAAATTATACTTTTTGGGAAGCTTATAATAAGGACTACATACTTACAAAAAATAAATTTTAAATGAATTCATTTGATCCCTCAAAAGGTAAATCAAAAGTGGTTTTTTATTAGTAGTTTGATAGGTGTAAAGGAGACTCTGTTATAGGTATGGTTTAAAACTAGTGGGGTTCTATCCAAGGGGGTTTGATCTAAGATGGTTTGATCAAATCTTCTTCAATTGGAATCCTTTAAATGGAACTTTTCAAGGCTTGAATAACTATATTTTCTAAAAATATGTGATTTTAGCAAAAATCAAGATCTCCCAGAAATTGTAAACCAGTATTGTGGGATCACCCACAAATACATACAAGTTAGCAGAAAATAGGGATAATCAGAGGTGGTCCTACATTGTGCGGCTTCAAGAATTTTTTTTCTCTCTATAGGATAGAAGAACATATGTCATCAAAAAATTTGTGGCGCATAGAGACATGATTAAATTCAGACATACTTTTGTTTCTACTACTCTTGGCTGTATTGATGAAATATCAAAGATCAATCTTAGTCTGAATACTTTAATAGATGGTATAGAGTCTCTAACTAAACTTGAGCTATTTTACAAGACTCTTGCTAGTGCAAAAGGTTCATGAGAAGAAGGTAAAGTGTCTTGGAAGGCTTGTCTGGAGAGTCTCAAAAGTTCTTCTTCTAGTTAAATCTGTGTTCATATCTTTTTTTTACTACCTTTTGATATACATTCTTATACCAGACCCTTTCCTTTCTCATTGATGTCAAAGGGGGAGACATAGAGATATGGAGAGATAAAGAGATGGAAGGTCAGAGCAAATTTTTTTTGTGAAGATCATTTTTGATAGGGGGAGTAAGTCAGAACATTTAGTTGTGGTATACTTGGAATTTTTTTGTAATGCATGTTGCCATCAATGCCAAAGGGGGAGATTTTTGGAAGCTTTGCAACATGAGCATGAAGTAGGGATGGTTGTGGTGATTGTTTTTGTGTTGTCATTGATGTCAACATGGTAATAACTATATGGTGATGACTATATGAGAAGTTTGCTTGGTTTACCAGAAGTTGTTCTCTACTGATAATAATCCTCTGTGATGGATTAGTATGTTGGTATTTGAGTTTGGAACTCATAGCAAGATTTGATATGACTCTAATCTTCTAACCATGTTTTATTGGCACATTTAGACTACTTTTTCTTAGATCTTGAGACGCTCTTTTGTCTATGAACAAAAAGTTATCTCTGACAATGTTCAACTCTGTATCCTACTATTGTTTTGTGTGTGGTGTATTGTGTGGGAGACTCTACATTCTACTAAGGTGAACATTCTTACACTGCAGTTGTGTTGACATTCTCTTTACTAGTAGTATGATGAGAAATTAATGTGTTCTCAGATCCGGAAGGTGTTTTCTTTGAAGATTATTTGTTGTTTTGAAGAATTTTGCTTTTTTAGTCTTTGTCGACTTAGCAAATGCAATATATTATGAAGACTAATAGCCAACTTGGCATAGTGCACTACATGGATAAATTTTTTGAATCTTATTTGGTGCTGACCTAATTAATGAATAAGATATACTTGTATATATATAAGGAAGCGGAAAGTGAAGGAAGTGTGTGGTGGAAGAGGAAGGAAGAGAGAAAGAAAGGAAAAGTGTGTGTGTGTGTGTGTGTGTGTGTGTGTGTGTGAGCAAGTGAATAGAGGAGAAGATCAGAGCTTAAATGCTTTATCTATTGTATAGATTTGTTGAGCAATGCAATTCCTTTTATTTTGAGCTTTGGTGGAACTGAACGGGCTGCGCATTGAAGGTGTATTTCATTAGTTCATTATTTTGGTAGTGCGCCACTATCATTGTATCTTTGCAATGAGCCATCTTTGTACTTAGGCTATGAGCCTTTTTAAGGTCAATGAATCCTGGCAGTAAGCCCCGTAATATTTTGTATCCAAATATAATATATTGTGAGTTAACCCTCACCGTGGTTTTTCCCATTCTGGGTTTTCCACATAAAAATCCCGGTGTTCTTGTGTGTGATTGCATTGTCTTACTTTTATGTTCTCTCTTGTTGATTCAGTCAAAATAGTAATAATGATGAAGTGAATTTTATTATTGGTTTGTGGAATACTAATTCATCCCACCTCTCAATATTCCTGATGTTAACCAAGTTGCACTTAAGGGGGGGTGTTAGGGTAAATAGGATTTTTACCATGCTTAAGTTTTACTGAGGCATATATTGGATTATTTAGGTGCATAGTTAGGTGCATATAGTTTTGTCATTTATTTCTTTTATCGACTGTATCTTGCCTTTATAAGGCACTATTGTACATTATGTAAATTATCTCATCTTAATATTTTTCTCTCTAGTGAAATAGCCTTGTGTTGCTTCTTTCGTCTATGAAGATCTATTTGCAAGTTGTGATCTTGGGATCGGTGGTTGACACCAACAAAATTGAATGCACAATGGCTTCCTACAATGGATCCATTTATTACCACCTAATGTGGCATGAAAAGGAAATGAGTAAACAATAATTTCAAATAAATTGAGGGAAAATACCTTTTAATATTTTAGTAAAGAGAAAGAGGGTTGAGAGGAGAGATTTATTCCTAATTTTCTCACACACATTCACACAAAATTGCATTCATGCAATCCTATCCCAAGGCATTCCAACTTCTTCCATCTTTGTCCATTTCCATGAGAGGGTTTTGAGAGAGAAAGAGTGCATATGTGCCATTCTTTTTCTTTTCCAAATTGAATGAGTGAAATGAAAATTACAAGCCTTTTCCTTTGATCCCTTTTTCTAATTTTTTATTTATTTTTCCTTTTTATTTTTATTTTTCTATTTTTCTATTTTCTTCACACAAAATATCATTTAGAAATTAACTTATAATGTTTAATCATGGATAATAACTAATTCAAGTCAATTTTACAAGAAATATAATTTTCTCATTTCCCAATTTAATAAACAATGAGGTAATTCCAACATATTTTTTCCCAATTTCATGATTTTATAAATGCATCAAAACTATTAAAATAAAATAACTTATCCTTTAAAATATAATCAAAATGCAAGAAAGAAAATAAAATAAAAGACCATAAAAAACACATTCATCTGCTAAAACACAACATATGTGGACTTCAAAATCACCATTGATTGATATCTAGATTCACACAGGGTTTCAAAAAATACATATCACACTCAATTCAAGTGCAATAGGTTTTTACAACCAAATCAAACCTAATGTAACATCTCTAATATAACCACTATTAGGGAAACAACACAGACCTGCAAATTTAGGTGGGGAAATAACCTCATACCTACACACTCAAGTCACACATCAAGAGTACCTACACCATATACACCATATATATAATATTCAAAGAAATGCATAATCACTCAACATGGTACAATTTCATACATGTCATATGGTCATCACCTCTAGAATAAATCAATATGAATGCACATAATCCAAATATGGAATTGTGATAATTGGCAATCATCTAGAATGAAACACAATAATAGTAACATCAACATATGTAAACATATACATATCTACAGAGGTAAAATATCATATGATTGTGAATAATCTCACAAAAAATATGGATGCAAATAATCCTACAATAGTAAATAATATATGTGGTCGTGAAGTAGCTTGCAACAAGAATTGATAAATACAAGACTGTGAAGGAGCCTCCAAAACAAATCAAGTGATGTGTAGCTACAAAACAACCTATATTATATAACAATGTTACCATTTTATATGGGATAAAAAATATACCCATATATTCTATCTTAGATAAATCAATTAATCCATTATGATAAAGAAATATACTTAGATATGTGAGCAAAGATAGAAATAGAAAGAACTAATCAAACATATTTATAAATAAGTGTTATAAATAATAAAGATATTGATTCATCACTATTTCCATCAATCAAACTTGCACTATACAACTCTTAAAAGAACGAAACATATTTATAAATAAGTGTAAAAAGTAATAAAGAGATTGATTCATCACTATTTCCATCAAACCAACTTGCACTATACAAAGAACGAACTAATGGAACATATTTATAGATAAGTGTAAAAAGTAGTAAAGAGATTGATTCATCACTATTTACATCAATCAAACCTGCACTATACAATTCTTAAAAAAGTTGTAAATTTATTGCGCTATGATATTGGTTGATTCCACAATTGCACATCTAATCCTTGAAATATACCAGTCGCTTGCCCATTGGCATTGCCTGTTGGAGAGAAATTTCGCCCTCAGCTCTTTCCTCCACCTCTTAAATTCCGTATTACACTTGGGAAGTGCCATGTTCAGTCATCGTCGTGCTTAGCAGTGACTGCAAACTTCCCCCACAGTGAATAAAATAGAAAGTACGCATGGTATCAAAAAGAAATACCTTAACAAGGAGAGTTCAATCTGAGAAAAGAACCACTCACAAACTTTTGACGCGTCATTCTTGATAATGTCGTTTCTCTGATTGTATGTGTTTGTAGATACTTTTGATTCCCGAAACTCTTATCTTTAGCTTTTGTTTTTTTAGGCAAAGTCCAACTTTTGGTTTGAGATTGATTGTTGATCCAGTATTGAGGTATGCTACTATGGTCATTGGTCATAAAGTTTGTATCCCTAAAAATGACTCTAGTTTCTACTATTGTAGTGAATATTGATGTTGACAAGGTATTAAGAGGTATGGAATATGATTTACAGTATGAACTAATTCACATACATCTTTTGAAGAATTTAAAGGAGATCAAGAAGAGCAGGAAGAATACTTTTTGGTATGGAAATTTGGTTGTTTTTCTACTATTTTACTTTTTGAAAGAGTTACCAGTAATAGGAAAGTTAGAATGGTCAAAGTTAGAGCCTATTTCCTATCAAATCAAGAATTTTATGATAAATCTTGGTAGTGTGGATGCACAAGAATCTTCCCTCCCTGCATCCTTTGGAACATTTTAGATGAGGATGAATAAAAGGTCTAGGATTCCAGTAAATGTTGTGGAAAGATACTTTGGAAGCATAAATTTTCTTGTCTCTATAAATTCATCACATTGAAGCAGTTGAATCAAGGTTAGTTTGGATAGCAGAATTGGATTATGAAGTGTTAGAGGTTGAAATTGATAAATATGCTAAAATTCTCTTGGAAAGCCCTAAGCATCTCGATGAATGTACCCTCAGTAGTGAGACCGAAACAAGGAAGAAAATTAAGAGTGTAGTAAAGATAGTAAATACATAGGAAAGTAAGCTTGAACATGAGCATGAAAGAATGAGTATTTAAAGAGCTTTGGAAGAATTGTAGAAGGGTATTCTCGGTGCTAATTTTGATTCATCTATTTGTGTTGTGGAGAATCTCTGTGGCATGATTAATTATTTGAAAGTATACATCTCTAGACTTAAAGAGTTTCCTGGAACTAGGTCTGATGAAGAATATTTGAATGATATCAAAGAAAAATGTGCGAATGCATACAATCAAGTAATGGAGGAATTGGAAAATGTACAAGGTTGTGAAGAAGAGACACATGAACTACTTTCCTTTTGTCTAGATTGGTCTAGCAATACATTGGATATGAGGAATGAAATAAGGATGAGTGAGTCTTGATAGAGCACTCAAGCAAGGGTGATCCCACAATATTGGTTTACAATTTTTGGCCAAACTAGACACTGAACTTATTTTTTCTAACTAAATCTTCACTTTCAGGCACCTATAGCAGCTAAACCGTGAGGAATTTGAAGATGATGCAAACTAGTGATTTGTGACATTTTGTTTGTAGATTCTAAATATATTTTTTTCAATTTTTTTGGAATCAAATTGCAGTTTTTTTTCCATCTTCAAAAACTAGTTTTTTCCGTAAACACCATTTTTAAGGAGTTATGCTCACCATATACAACATAATTTTTTTTCCATTAAGGATTAAATTCTATTTTTTTCAAATTTAGATTTGTAACTACGATATCTAGTGCTTTCATTTGGTTTCATAGTTTTTTATTGAATATTTTTTCCTTAATCAAGTTTCGAAGTCAGACCATTTACAATTCAGACATAGGGGGACTGTATACAACATAACATTTTTTGTATGTATCAAAATTTCACTTTTTGTTGTTGGATCAAGGACTTCAGTGCACTGATATTTTTATTTTTTATTTTTTATAATCTTCAATTTTTCTACATGTGCAGAACAAAGAACTTTATTTTCAATGAAAAATCTATATTCACAAGAAATAAAAAATAAATATAATAATAAAATTAAATTTATTTAAAATTATACTTTTTGGGAAGCTTATAATAAGGACTAAATACTTACAAAAAATAAATTTTAAATGAATTCATTTGATCCCTCAAAAGCTAAATCAAAAGTGGTTTTTTATTAGTAGTTTGATAGGTGTAAAGGAGACTCTATTATAGGTATGGTTTAAAACTAGTGGGGTTCTATCCAAGGGGGTTTGATTTAAGATGGTTCGATCAAACCTTATTCAATTGAAATCCTTTAATTGGAACTTTTCAAGGCTTGAATCACTATATTTTCTAAAAATATGTGATTTTAAAAAAAATCAAGATTTCCCAGAAATTGTAAACCAGTATTGTGGGATCACCCACAAATACATACAAGTTAGCAGAAGATAGTGATAATCAGAGGTGGAGGAACATTGTGTAGCTTCAAGACAAATTTTTCTCTCTATAGGATAGAACAACATATGTCATCAAAAAATTTGTGGCACATAGAGACATGATTAAATTTAGACATACTTTCGTTTCTAGTGCTCTTGGCTGTATGGATGAAATATCAAAGATCAATCTTAGTCTGAATACTTTAATAGATGGTATAGAGTCTCTAACTAAACTTGAGCTATTTTACAAGACTCTTGCTAATGCAAAAGGTTCATGGGAAGAAGGTAAAGTGTCTTGGAAGACTTGTCTCAAGAGTCTCAAAATTTCTTCTTCTAGTTAAATCTGTGTTCATATCTTTTTTTTACTACCTTTTGATATACATTCTTATACCAGACCCTTTCCTTTGTCATTGATGTCAAAGGGGGAGAGATAGAGAGATGGAGAGATAAAGAGATGGAAGGTTAGAGGAAATTTTTTTTGTGAAGATCAATTTTGATTGGGGGAGTAAGTCAGAGCATTTAGTTGTGGTATACTTGGAAATTTTTTGTAATGCATGTTGCCATCAATGCCAAAGGGGATGATTTTTGGAAGCTTTGCAACATGAGCATGAAGTAGGGATGGTTATGGTGATTTTTTTTGTGTTGTCATTGATGTCAACATGGTAATAACTATATGGTGATGACTATATGAGAAGTTTGCTTGGTTTACCAGAAGTTGTTCTCTACCGATAATAATCCTTTGTGATGGATTAATATGTTGGTATTTGAGTTTGGAACTCATAGCAAGATTTGATATGACTCTAATCTTCTAACCATGTTTTATTGACACATTCAGATTACTTTTTCTTAGATCTTGAGACGCTCTTTTTTCTATGAACAAAAATTTATCTCTGTCAAAGTTCAACTCTATATCCTACTATTGTTTTGTGTGTGGTGTACTGTGTGGGAGACTCTGCATTCTACTAAGGTGAACATTCTTATACTACAGTTGCGTTGAAATTCTCTTTACTAGTAGTATGATGAGAAATTAATGTGTTCTCATATTCGAAAGGTGTTTTCTTTGAAGATTATTTGTTTTTTTGAAGAATTTTGTTTTTTTAGTCTTTGCCAACTTAGCAAATGCAATATATTATGAAGACTAATAGCCAACTTGGCATAGTACACTACATGGATAAATTTTTTGAATCTTATTTGGTGCTAACCTAATTAATGAATAAGATATACTTGTATATATATAAGTGGAAAGAGAAGGAAGTGTGTGGTGGAAGAGGAAGGAAGAGAGAAAGAAAGGAAAAGTGTGTGTGTGTGTGTGTGCGAGCAAGTGAATAGAGGAGAAGATTAGAGCTTAAATGCTTTATCTGTTGTACAGATTTGTTGAGCAATGTAGTTCCTTTTATTCTGAGCTTTGGTGGAACTGAATGGGCTACACATTGAATCTGTATTTCATTTTAGTAGTGAGCCACTATCATTGTATATTGGCAATGAGCCATCTTTGTACTTAGGCTATGAGCCTTTTTAAGGACAGTGAATCATAGCAGTGAGCCCTGTAATATTTTGTATCCGGATATAATATATTGTGAGTTAATCCTCACCATGGTTTTTCCCATTCTGGGTTTTCCACATAAAAATCCCGGTGTTCTTGTGTGTGATTGCATTGTCTTGCTTTTATGTTCTCTCTTATTGATTCAATCAAAATAGTAATAATGATGAAGTGGATTTTATTATTGGTTTGTGGAATACTAATTCATCCCACCTCTCAATATTCCTAATGTTAACCAAGTTGCATTGAAGGGGGGTGTTAGGGTAAATAGTATATTTACCATGCTTAAGTTTTACTGAGGCATATATTGGATTATTTAGGTGCATAGTTAGGTGAATATAGTTTTGTCATTTATTTCTTTTATCGACTGCATCTTGCCTTTATAAGGCACTATTGTACATTATGTAAATTATCTCATCTTAATATTTTTCTCTCTGGTGAAATAGCCTTGTGTTGCTTCTTTCGTCTATGAAGATCTATTTGCAAGTTGTGATCTTGGGATCAATGGTTGACACCAACAAAATTGAATGCACAATGGCTTCCTATAATGGATCCATTTATTACCACTTAATGTGGCATGAAAAGGAAATGAGTAAACAAGAATTTCAAATAAATTGAGGAAAAATACCTTTTAATATTTTAGTAAAGAGAAAGAGGGTTGAGAGGAGAGAGTTATTCCTAATTTTCTCACACACATTCACACAAAATTGCATTCATGCAATCCTATCCCAAGGAATTCCAACTTCTTCCATCTTTCTCCATTTCCATGAGAGGGTTTTGAGAGAGAAAGAGTGCATATGTTCCATTCTTTTTCTTTTCCAAATTGAATGAGTGAAATGAAAATTACAAGCCTTTTCCTTTGATCCCTTTTTCTAATTTTTTATTTATTTTTCCTTTTTATTTTTATTTTTCTATTTTTCTATTTTTCTATTTTCTTCACACAAAATATCATTTAGAAATTAACTTAAAATGTTTAATCATGGATAATAACTAATTCAAGTCAATTTTACAAGAAATATAATTTTCTCATTTCCCAATTTAATAAAAAATGAGGTAATTCCAACATATTTTTTCCCAATTTCATGATTTTATAAATGCATCAAAACTATTAAAATAAAATAAATTATCCTTTAAAATATAATCAAAATGCAAGAAAGAAAATAAAATAAAAAACCATAAAAAACACATTCATCTACTAAAACATAACATATGTGGACTTCAAAATCACCATTGATTGGTATCTAGATTCACACAGGGTCTCAAAAAATACATATCACACTCAATTCAAGTACAATAGGTTTTTACAACCAAATCAAACCTAATGTAACATCTCTAATATAATCACTATTAGGGAAACAACCCAGACCTGCAAATTTAGGTGGGGAAATAAACTTGTACCTACACACTCAAGTCACACATCAAAAGTACCTACACCATATACACCATATATATAATATTCAAAGCAATGCATAATCACCCAACATGGTACAATTCAATACACGTCATATGGCCATCACCTTTAGAATAAATCAATATGAATGCACATAATCCAACTATGGAATTGTGATAATTGCTAATCATCTAGAATGAAACACAATAATGGTAACATCAACATATGTAAACATATACATATCTACAAAGGTAAAATATCATATGATTGTGAATAATCTCACAAAAAATATGGAAGCAAATAATCCTACAATAGTAAATAATATATGTGGTTGTGAAGTAGCTTGCAACAAGAATTGATAAATACAAGACTGTGAAGAAGCCTACAAAACAAATCAAGTGGTGTGTAGCTACAAAATAACCTATATTATATAACAATGTTACCATTTTATTTAGGATAAAAAATATACCCATATATTCTATCTTAGATAAATCAATTAATCCATTATGATAAATAAATATACTTAGATATGTGAGAAAAGATAAAAATAGAAAGAACTAATCAAACATATTTATAAATAAGTGTTAAAAATAATAAAAATATTGATTCATCACTATTTCCATCAATCAAACTTGCACTATACAACTCTTAAAAGAACAAATTAATGAAACATATTTATAAATAAGTGTAAAAAGTAACAAAGAGATTGATTCATCACTATTTCCATCAAACCAACTTGCACTATACAAAAAACGAACTAATGGAACATATTTATAGATAAGTGTAAAATTAATAAAGAGATTGATTCATCACTATTTACATCAATCAAACCTGCACTATACAATTCTTAGAAAAGTTGTAAATTTATTGCGCTATGATATTGGTTGATTCCACAATTGCACATCTAATCCTTGAAATATACCAGTCGCTTGCCCTCGTGGCATTGGCATTGCCTGTTGGAGTGAAATTTCGCTCTCAGCTCTTTCCTCCACCTCTTAAATTCCATATTACGCTTGGGAAGTGCCATGTTCAGTCATTGTCGTGCTTAGCAGTGACTGCAAACTTCCCCCACAGTGAATAAAATAGAAAGTACGCATGGTATCAAAAAGAAATACCTTAACAAGGAGAGTTCAATCTGAGAAAAGAACCACTCACAAACTTTTGACGCGTCATTCTTGATAATGTCGTTTCTCTGATTGTATGTGTTTGTAGATACTTTTGATTCCCGAAACTCTTATCTTTAGCTTTTGTTTTTTTAGGCAAAGTCCAACTTTTGGTTTATTAGGCAAAGTTCCATACAGTAGCTCAGAGCTGCACTGTGTACTCACATCTGTCCGTTCAATAGTTCTTTTCAACTTTATTTAGTTTTTGGCACGTTGGGTTTTTACATTAGGTAAGAAATGACGTGATTTATAAGCCAAGCATTTCCATGTTGTTTAATAGAATGGATATTCTCCAATCAATCATATCTTTCACAGTAAACCCATCAAGAAAAAATTGCTTTTAAGTTCAGTCCCTAGCGACGTGAATAGCCACGACACTATGTCTACCACTCACATACAGCCGACAATTGACGTAGTTTGACGTAGATTTTGGAAGCTAAGAATGTGGAATGTGGCGTGCGTGGTCATGGTGGCAAGAGTTAACATGATAGAGATAGAGATATGGAAGCAAAATAAAGGGACCCATTTGCTTCATTATTTCTCTTGTCGTTTGTAATTGCATTCCTACTTTATTAATATTTAATTTCCACCTAATTAGTCAATAGGTTATTTGTTTGAAATTTCCACTGGGATTTTCGTCAGCCCAGCCGTGAATAGGATTTCTCTACGCCGAAAATTTCTCGGCCGGCAATGACTTCCCCGAGATTGTTTATGACAATGTGGAGTTTGCTAATTACGTGGGTTGCCTGTGGTGGAGTTGGTTGCCTCGATATGTGGAAGCAAAATGGTAAGTTTTTGCTTGCATGAGGGTTAATGCATCCTGACATTGTTGTACGATGGCGGCGGATGAAGTAAATGCAATATTCAATGTTGCAGTGTGGGAAAGTATATTGTTTTTGGTAGCAAAGTATTGAAAAAATCATCGCCTTCATCTCCATTTGATAGCAGGTTGGAGGGTTTTAACATTGATATGTTGAGAAATGTGCGAAAAAGTATATTGATTAAGTTACATTGTCGAAAGAATCATAGTGGTGTTGGTTTGATAGCAGACTATTGTAAAAATTGCCGCCTTCGGCTCCACTTTATAGCTTAGATTGGAGGGTTTTAAAAATATTGTGCTCCAAAATTTGTAAGTTGTTTTACATGGGTATTTTGCATAAATAATTAATTTATTGTTCATGTCTTTCACTCTCTGCTTATTGTTCCTTTTGATAGCAAGTTGGAGAGTTTTAACATTGATGTGCTGCGAAATGTGAGAGAAAGCATATTGATTAAGTTGCATTGTCAAAAGAGCCATTGTGGTGTTGGTTTGATAGCAAACTATTGTAAAAATCATCACCTTCAGCTCCATTTTATAGCAGATTGGAGGGTTTTAAAATAGTTGTGCTTCAGAATCTATAAGTTGTTTTACATGGGTATTTTGCATAAATGATTAATTTATTGTTCATGTCTTTCGCTCTCTACTTATTGTTCCTTGTTATATGTTTGTATCTTTGCCATTATACCCATTTTGGAGATTTCAAAGAGATTATGGCTCTGTATGGATGGAGAAATTGCAGTTAAATATTCTTTCTTTCATCAAAAAATAGGGTTAAGGTTGTACCATTGAAAAATGGATCATTGATATTTTCATGGTTTTTTAGGTCTTTCTCCTATGATGTTTGACTTATCTAAGTGCTTTGATTTAATGTTGAAATGTAACTTATGCATTCACATTAGGTCCTTAATATTCAAATTATGATGTCTTGTGAAGGTGTTGTGAAGTGTTGTAACACATTTCTACATTTTATAGGCTCTTCTCATTATAATTCATCTAAAAATCACCTTTTTATCCCTTACCAAGTCTTATTTTAAAGTGTTGTAAAGTCTTGTAACAAGATTTCATGCTTTCTTGGGCTTGATATCACTATTTACACCTTTCTTATGCTTTATTTGGCCCCTTTATGCACTTACAAGTCATAATTAAGTGTATTTTTGAATGTAAACCCAACAAACCACATTAAATGCAACTTAATTCCTAACACCCACTTACAAGCTTAGAGTGGGACCCATTCACCATGGGTGGTGAATGAGTCCTGTTATCTCCCAGAAATGCACCCTAAGCAAAGTTATGAAAACTTAGTTTTTTAGAAAAACATGGGATCATTTCAAGGCTGTGGGTAACCTGAAGCTAAAATGAACCTCCGGAGAAGGCTAACTTCCTTGTTGGGTTATTACCTAAAGCTAATGATTTTGAGAGGAAAAGGGAGAAGGAGTGCATAAAAATGAAAATTAAATCCTATGGTGATGCACCAAAATGACAGGAACAATGAGATACTTTGATTACACTTGAATATTGATGATGAACATAAGATTACACATCAAATCTGTATAAGCTATGCATTAATATGTCATAATAGGTTTGATTCACACACTTTTTCCAAAGAGGAAAACAATTTTCACAAACTAGAATCCATATGTGATTATGTAAACATAGTTTGTGATTTGTATAATGATGCTTTTGCAAAGGAAGGCATGAAAACACAAGATAAAGTCATGAAGGAATAAAATAAATTCACAAAATAACTCGATTATGAACCTGAAATGCACAACACTTTGCAAGAACAAGATGGAATCTGAACATCAATAGTCACCAAGGAAAACTTTATATATCATGCTCCAAAACAAGTTACAAAATTCTGCTAATCCGAGAGAGGACTGTAGAAGTCACAGACTTCAGAAAAGCATAAGGAGAACTCTCTTACAAGAAGGAAAAAAATCCATATATACAAAAGTGTGTTGGCCCCTCTGGGCTTACAAAAATATCCATTCAGAAAAGATCTACCCCCTTAGATCTTTTGGATGAAGTTAATGATGCGTCCCTGTTGTCGGATGTCGGTATGAAAGATCATCCCAGGAATGGCCTCCTTGATCTTTTGGGACACATTTAATGTGTCAACCTCTGGCCCCGTGTTCACCTTTGGAATCCTTTGTCGAGCTGCTTTGAATGCTTCAGAGCTCAGAGCCGATCCACATTGCCTTCACCTTGTTGATCTTCTTGGCACTGGTCAAGCTGCCAATGATCCGCCTATAGCTCCCTCTAATTGGTCGAATGGATGCCATATAGATTCTTTGGGCAGTCAAAGGTCGTTCAAACTAGATTGCATGTTGGTGAGACACTAATTGTGTCTCCCCGATGCGATTAGACCTTGCAATAGCATTCAACAAGACATACAATGGTCAGAAAGAGCTCATATCGAGCCACAAAAGTCATATTGATATCACAGAATAGTATCAGTGAGACCATTGTTTTTCGGCTAGACAACATGGCGAGCCTTCAAGAGTCATACCGATGTTTGCCATCTCATTGCCTAGTCATCCACATTCGGCAAGAGTTCCTTGATGTCACCCCGAATGCATTCCACTCTACTCGAGCTCAACATTTCTTTCAGTGAGAAATTATCAAGTCGGGAAGACCTTTCGCCGAAGGCAATATCCTTATAACGTTGTGCTCCTCCATCAGTGAGACATCATGGTGAATTCATCTTGTTTCAGGAGACCTCATGGCTAACTAAATCCCTTGGCAAGACTCCCCACATTAGTAGGACTTCTTCCCGAGGGCACAACCCTACGCCAAAAGCAAAACTTTCGACATGACCATCAGTAGTCGGCCAGACCCTTTGGCGAAGATGTTTCCTTTTGGCGAGCTCACTTCCACTTTGGCGAGACCACCGCTTGTTGGTAAGACCTCTTAGCGAGGTCACAATCTTTCAGCGAGCTTTTATTTTACTTCAAGGAGAGCTTGCTCGGTTGGTGAGACCTTTCATCGATCTCCTTTCCTTCGCCGAGACCTCTGTTAGTCGCCAAGACATCCTGCCAAGCTCTCCATTTCCTAGCGAAGGCATTCTGTTTTGGTGAGACCTCCCCGTCGCCAAGACTTCTCAGTGAGATGAAAACCTTTTCGGTGGTCGGCAGGACACAAAGTGTTCGGCAAGACCACACACTGAAGACACAACTCTTTCCAAACATTTACTCGTTTTGCGCTAGTCGGTGAGACATGAAGAATTTTCTGAGACTTCTCGCCAAAGGAAAGTCTCCTACAGATATGTGTATCCCTCTGTCGCCGGTCGGTGAGACATAAAGATCTCGCCAAGACCTTATTCCAAAGAAGACTTTCATGCCGATGGGGAAACTCTTAGTTGCTAGAACAATGATTAATGTCTTGCCGATAAGTACCTGCATGTGAATTCCAATCGCTGTGACATCCCTAAGGTCTTACTGATAGGCAACACAGATGTATATTAACAAAATGCATTATGCCAAATTGACTGAGTGATCCCTTTCAAATGAGCTCTTATTGAAATGGCATCAGATGCATAACCTAAACCTTGATGCAAAATCTTCTTTTAGCCCTTGTGAACATTTGAAACATAACCCATCCTGCCTGGTTGAGCCCGTAGGTGAAAATTAGGTAACATTTATGGTGTCCTTTTCTGGATGTTTTCCTGGTAAACACAGAAACCAGTAGCCTAGGCCTCTCCATTGGGCATGGATTCATTGGGAAAACTAAGGAACTAACTTGGAGCAGCCTGCATATGGCTATAACGCATTTGTAACTCAAGAACATATGACTCAGACATTTATTGAAAACAAGAAACTACATAAGGGAAAAACTATCTAACTGTGCTAAAACAACACTTAGGGAATTTGAAAACTTGCAGCTAAACCTACCCTACACTAACCAGTATGAAATTGGTCAAACAAAACCATTCACTGGATGACTAAAATAGCTGCCCTTTCTTCTCAAAGTATAATGACTAGCATGCTTAAGGACAACTAAGTAAAAGTAAAAAAAAATAAAAAAGATTACCAAGGTGATGCACTGCATCTTGAAAGAGGTGAATGAGTTCACTTACCTCACTAGATAGGCCATACGTATTGGAAACCAAAGGAGGACAAGTGAGTTGAACATACTTTTGTTTGGCTGTCAGTGCATCTTGGATATTTTCTTTTACTGTGCCTTGATGTGTAGGTACAGGGTTGGCCATTGGTGTTGTATTGGACTCCATATGAGCTAGGTATCTGATTGGACAACCTTTGGTAAGGGCAAAGATTGAGCCTCCTTTGATCTCTTACTCATGAACTGCCATTTTATCACCTTGCTAGCTGGAAAGGTATAACCCCTGTGGCTGACTTGATGGAAAAGTAGTAACCTCCTTAGTATGCTCATGCTTTCCCAAATGAACACTCATTTCTTCAACATAGAACAAAAAGATAGCTTCCTCCATCACATCTTCAATCAACGCATCGGCCTCAAGCTCTTTTATGCACTAGAATGGAAGCTGCCTATAATCCTCACTACTATTCAAAGAAAGATGCTCCAAATCAGGCTTGTCCTCTTCTATGGGGGTAGGCAAGTGTTCAAATAGTGAAGGGTTCTCCTGAGATGAACTCTCGGTTGATAAATTAGCTTCAAGCTTTGCTTTATAATAGAAAGGGAGCTCATGAGACCTTATAAGACATCGTGCAATACGCTCATGAGAAACTTTTTGTTCAAAGTTGTGAATCTGTTGTTGAATTTCTGCATGAGTGCCAAAATCCTCTAGCAGGTTTGACCTTTTGTCCTCCAATTTTGAACAAAAGTGTTCAATTATATCAGTGTACACTTCTTCATATAGCTCAGCATCAGCTTTCTCAAGCATAACATGCTCAAAAGTATCAAATCCAGTAGTACACTGCTCCTCTTCAACCTCATGTTGCTGACTTATGACCATATTTATGCTTTCCTCATCATACTCAATGAAACATGGAAGCTCAACAAATGAAGCTATGGACTCATGACCCACATCACCCTTTTTAGTCTCTTTATGCTATTGTCTTGACTCTGGAACCTATAGCTGATTGATGTCTTCTTGTTGCTCTGAGATAGCATTTAGAGCAGGAAAAATCACACCTTCTTCATTTCAAATTGTACATTGCTTTTCTTGGTCAGCCTTTTCCACCATTTCACCTTGTTGTCCTGTTGGAACATTTTCACCATCTTGTAGAATAGTGGGAGGATCATCAGCTAAAACATTGCCAAAAATATTTTGAGAATTCTTCTCCTGTTCAGCCTTTTGCAGCTGTAGTCTGTATTCCTCCATGGCTAAATGCAGCAAGTTCACACTTCCATTCTCCATCATGCTGATTGTGTTGTGCAGACCAAAAGTCTGCTCTTCATCTACAGCCTCATTTTCCTCCATTATCACATTTGATTTATCGTTCCAAGCTCTTGTTCAAACATAACATAAGTTAAAAGATTTGTTTCTTCATGTGCAAGCATCTCTTCTTTAGGTTGCTCTAGAACACAAGGGGTTGGTTGAGCCTCCCTAATGGGTTCTTCACAAGGATGCCATTGTTCAATAAAGAGCTCTTGAATAGAAGGAGAGCTCCTAAAACTTGGGAAAGTAAATTTCCTAGGTTTCTCCACAAGTTGAGCTTGCTTAAGGATAGGTTCCTGAGTTGAAGCAAGATTTCTAAAACTTGGGAACTCAAATTTAGCAGGCTGAAAAGGTTCAGCTTGCTTGAAGCTTGGAAAATTGGGCTTGGGAACTCCTTTATTGATAGGATTGTTCAATATTATAGGAGGAGCTGGGCTGAGACTAGAACTAGAAGTTTCATACCTTAATTGGCATTGATAATCAAAATAAGCTTGACTACTTTGCACCTAAGTAGATAGAGACTTGATCTGCTCCTCTTTAGCAGCTATCTCTCTTTCCAGGCTTTCCTCAAACTGCCTTCTTTTTGTCACCCACTCTTGATCATAAAAAAAGGATTGATCAGCTAACTCTTGTCACTGTGAGATGATCTTGTTTTGCTTCCTGATGTCAACCAACATCTGATACATATGTGAGAACACCTTATTAGCATCGCTAATCTTCATATGTTCAAGTTTTTGGCTTGAAGCCCACAACACATGGTCAAGATTTTGAATTAGACCCAATACATTCTGGTAAGGGTGCTCTTGAGGCTGATTATGTAGATAATCATATTGGTTGGCATCAAAGACCTCTTCATGGGGTTGATTTGATCATAGATTGGTTGATATTGAGACTGAGTAGGGATGGGAGGGTGGAAAACATGATGAGGCTGCTGGTAGTTTGCTATTGCATGGACATTTGGTATAAGACCAACAAGCTACTCTATGTGAGATGGCTGGTAAGAGGGCACCCATGCATGGTTTTCATGAAATGGTGGGTAATATGACATATTTCCATAAAATGCAGACATATTTGTTCATTCACGAGACTGGAAATTCATAGGAGTTTCTGGTAAAGCAAAAAAACTAGGTCTAATTTTTCATAATAGCACTTTGTCTGCTTGAACCATTTAATATCTTTTTGGAGTCGCCAGGTGTGTTGAAAATTTTCCTCCAAAAGGCTGAAACTATAGCTATACACACCAAACATCAGCAATCAAATGTATATTAAACATGAACTGAGAAGCAATTCATGGTCCTAGCAAGCGTGCCAAAACTGTTATCTCCCATAAATGCACCTTAAGCCAAGTTATGAAAACTAAGCTTTCTAGAGAACCATGGGATAATTTCAAGGTTGTGGGTCACCTAAAGCTAAAATGAACCTCCGGAGAAGACTGACTTCCTTGTTGGGTCATCACCTAAAGCTACTGATTTTGAGAGGAAAAGGGAGGAGTGCATAAAAATGAAAATTAAATCCTATGGTGATGCACCAAAATGACAAGAACAATGAGATACTTTGATTACACTTGAATATTGATGATGAACATAAGATTACACATCAAATCTGTATAAGCTATGCATTAATATGTCATAACAGGTTTGATTCACACACTTTTTCCAGAGAGGAAAACAATTTTCACAAACTAGAATCCATATGTGATTATGTAAACATAGTTTGTGATTTGTATAATGATGCTTTTGCAAAGGAAGGCATGAAAACACAAGATAAAGTCATGAAGGAATAAAATAAATTCACAAAATAACTCGATTATGAACTTGAAATGCACAACACTTTGCAAGAACAAGATGGAATCCAAACATCAATAGTCACCAAGGAAAACTTTATATATCATGCTCCAAAATGAGTTACAAAATTCTGCTAATCTGAGAGAGGACTATAGAAGTCACAAACTTCAGAAAAGCATAAGGAGAACTCTCTTACAAGAAGGCAAAAAAGCCATATATACAAAAGTGTGTCAGCCCCTCTGGGCTTACAAAAATATCCGTTCAGAAAAGATCTGCCCCCTTAGATCTTTTGGATGAAGTTAATGTTGCGTCCCTGCTGTCCATGTTGTTGTGAAAGATCTTTCCAAGAATGACCTCCTTGATCTTTTGGGACACATTTAATGTGCCAACCTCTGGCCCCGTGTTCAACTTTGGAATCCCTTATCGAGCTGCTTTGAATGCTTAAGAGTTGAGAGCCAATCCACGTCGCCTTCACCCTGTTGATCTTCTTGGCACTGTTCAAGCTGCCAACAATCCGCCTATAGCTCCCTCTAATTGGTCGAACGGATGCCGCATAGATTCATCTGGCAGTCAAAGGTCGTTCAAACTAGATCGCATGTCGGTGAGACACTAATCATTTTTCGGCCAGACAACATGACGTGCCCTGAGGAGTCATACCGATGTTCACCATCTCATTTCCTAGTCATCCACATTCAGCAAGAGTTCCTTGATGTCACCCCAAACACATTCCACTCTACTCGAGCTCAACATTTCTTTCAGTGAGACATTATCAAGTTGGGAAGACCTTTTGCTGAAGGCAATATCCTTATAACACTATGCTCCTCCATCAGTGAGACATCCATGTGTCGGTGAGACATCATGGCAAATTCATCTTGTTTCGGGAGACCTCATGGCAAACTAAATCCCTCAGCAAGACTCTCTACATCGGTAGGACTTATTTCCAAGGGCACAACCCTATGCTGAAAGCAAAAATTTTGGCATGACCATTAGTAGTCAACCAGACCCTTTGGTGAAGATGTTTCCTTTTGGCGAGCTCACTTCCACTTCGGCGAGACTACCGCTTGTCAGTAAGACCTCTCAGCAAGGTCACAATCTTTCAGCAAGCTTTTATTTTACTTCAGGGAGAGCTTTCTCAGTCGGTGAGACCTTTCACCAATCTCCTTTCCTTCGCCGAGACCTTCGTTAGTCGCCAAGACATCCTGTCGAGCTATCCATTTCCTAGCGAAGGCATTCTGTTTTGGTGAGACCACCCCATCGCCAAGACTTCTCAGTGAGATGACAACCTTTTCAGTGGTTGGCAAGACACAAAGCATTCGGCAAGACCACACACTGAAGACACAACTCTTTCCAAACATTTACTCGTTCCGCGCTAGTCAGTGAGACATGAAGAATTCGCCGAGACTTCTCTCCAAAGAAAAGTCTCCAACCGATATGTGTATCCCTCTGTCGCCGATTGGTGAGACATAAAGATCTCACCAAGACCTTATTCCAAAGAATAATTTCATTCCGATGGGGAAACTCTTAGTCGCCAGAACAATGATTAATGTCTTGCCGATATGTACCTGTATGTGAATTCCAATTGTTGTGACATCCCTGAGGTCTTCCCGATAGGCAACACAAACGTATATTAACAAAATGCATTATGCCAAACTAACTGAGTGATCCCTTTCGAATGAGCTCTTTGTGAAATGGCATTAGATGCATAGCCTAACCCTTGATGCAAAAGCCTCTTTTGGACCTTATGAACATTTGAAACATAACCCATCCTGCCTGGTTGAGCCCGTAGGTGAAAATTGGGTAACAAGTCCCTCTTGGCTCCAAATTCAAAATAATTCAAAATTCCTTTTGGGTTTTTATTCAAAAAGACCTTATGTTGGCTTGTGATGTTGTATCATTGGATAATTAGGGAATAAGTGTTTATAAATAAGTGTTTTTCTACCCATTTTACATCTAATTCATCCAAGCATTCATCTCATTCACTAGTTCATTCAAGCATCATTCAATCAAGCAATCATCAAGCATCTTGGAGTAGCCATTGACATATCTTCAGACTTCACCAATAAGGTTTTGGTCTTGGAGGCAGATTTTTCAAGGAAATAGGTGTGAAAGGTGGTCAATAAGTCATCAAAGTGTTTCAAGTCAACCTAACCCAAATTCAAGCTTGGAGACAACCTACAACCCATTTTTTGCAGATTTGACTTTGTCAACCTGAGAAGAAGACAAGTGCAAATCTGGACCTATAGGATTAACCTTTGAATTTGTAAAATCTTGGAGAAGGACTAACTCACCATCAATGGCAAATGAGTCCCACATGTAGGCTAGAAAAGTTGATTTTGTCAGAATCTAGTTCCTAACAACTAGAAAGTAGTTTCAATTGTTTTTACCAGTAAGAGGATTCATTCACCATCAGTGGTGAATGAGTCCCATTGGTGATCAACAGTGATTTATGATAGTTTTTAGAACCTTCTAGGATCAACATTCAACTTCCAGGTGCACTTTGTTAAACCTCATTCAATTTTGTTTGCATTAGTTCATGTTTTTAGTTCATTTTTTCATACCTCATAGTGTTTTCAAACATTGCATATTTCATTAGTTTTACATTCATAATCAGTCAATTTCATCACTTAGTTGCATTTAGATCATTGAATTTAGTCTCAATTCCATCTTGCATACCTTAGTTTGAGTGAACCACCTCAATTTTAGGGTTCTATCTCTCTCCTTTTAGGTGAAAGATCCTAAGAGTGTAAGAGAAGTACATAGAACACACATTAAAATTGTTGGTTCATTTTGGTGAACTTGCATCTTGAACACATTATCTTTTTTATTTCAATTACATCTTGCATCCTAGGTTTCCTTTGCATCAACATTCAATTAGGTTTTATTTTGTTTTTGCATCCTAGGGTTTCTAAAATTGCATTAGTGAAATAATCATATAGATTTCATTTTTGCATATCAAATCATTAAAAAACTAAAAATATGCATTTTCATCTTTAGTTTACATTTGAAAAGCATTAAAAGTCACTTTAAATTTTCTGAAAAACATAAAAGAAATCTCATACCTGAACTGATTTGCCATCCTGGGGAAATCAGTCCAGTTGTATTTTCTACATTAAAATTTATGGAATTTTCACAATATTTCTTGCATTTTTGTTTCCTATTATTGCCTTCTTGTTTTAGTTTACAAAATTTGTCATTAGCATTTTTTTATTCCTAGTTTGAATTTGCATTCACCTCATCTTTTGTGGTACTTGTATGAGTTTTTGGTGCCCTATTGATAATACTTTAGTGAGATGAAGTTCTAGAATCATGACTTCCCACGATAGCACTTTTGTTGTGGACCTTGGGATCTCAAGATCTCCTACTCCTTGTATGGACAATGGTTCATTAGGCATGGATACTACCACTGATATACCTTTACCTTCACAAACAATGCATGTTGACACACAAATCGATCAAATTCTGCAAGAAAAAGTCATTAGTATTCATGAGGATTTTGCACATTTGTACAACAAGATTTGAGTCTTGCAAACATTTCCACCACTACCATACCTTCCATAGAAAACCTTCATCGCTTGATTGAAAGTGACAATGACTTACAAGTTATGAAAATAATTTCTCAAATATACAACAAACATGTTCTCTCCACTTCCCAACCAGCAAACATTGTGGTTAGCCAAGGAGGATCTCACATTCCTCCTCCTTCAACTATAGCATCCATACCCACCTATACCACTCCTCAAGTTACAACAACCATGCAATAGGTTAGTCATTTGACTCCTTTCATTCTTCTAACTAGCATTCCTAGTTCTTTTGTGGCATCGAATGTTCCATCCTCCACTACCTTCACCTCCCTTAGTGTCCCCTTCACTTCTCCCAACATCACATACACTCCACCATTTTCCCTCCCCCCTCATACCACTGACACCGATCCCCTCATTACACAACTCTTTAACACCATTTCCTCCATGCAACAACAAATCTCCACCATTAGCCAAAATCAAACCACACCACCCACCTACTATGTTCGAAGTAGCCCCTTATCTTTAGAGATCTTAAGAACCACAATGCCACAAGGAATTGAGATGCCTAGGTTTGAGAAGTACGGAGGTAAAGGAGACCCTACTAATCATGTTAATACCTATACAACCTTGTGCAATGACTTTGTCCTCGATGATAAACTAATAGCCAAACTATTTCCTAGGACCTTAAATGATACTACATTGGAGTGGTTTTCAAAGTTACCCAATCATTCAATTTGATCATTTACCTGTTTATGCCTTTATAAGTCATTTCCAAATCCATATGACTCCCAAAAAGACAATGGCTGATTTAATGTGATGTAAACAAAATGTTGATGAAAAAGCAACTGATTTCATTTCCCGCTATCAGTCATTGTATGCTCAAGTAGATGTCAAGATTCCTAATTCACATCTCCACAAGATGTTTATTGAAAACTTGCAAACTCACATTCATGATAGGTTGACCATGATAAAATTCCATTCATTCATGCATTTATGCACAATCCTTTGTGACTATCACAACTCGGTTACTAGTTGTGATGCAAAGTCCACTTCTAACCGAGCTAAGAAGTCTGAACAGAACAACTAGAACAATGCAAAAAAGAAAAAGAAACCAAATAGAGAATTTTTATAGTTCAATCTGCCTCCACCACAACCAACTCAACTAGTTCCTAATAAAGTGGCCGCTATTAAAGCATTCGTGCCCTTTACCTATGGGGACTCGAAGAGACAATTTATCCCTTTACCCAATACACCTCATAACACGATGAATTGACTGCTACAACAATATATGATCACCTTGCCTACCGTTAAACCACTTGATACCACCAAGCCTTTAGCCCCCACCTTTAAACCAAATGATTATTGTCATTTTCATCGCCAAAATGGACATGACATAGAACAATGTAAGCCTCTCAAACACTTAGTCCAAGACCTCATTGATTCTAGCCGTTTGCTCATTGCAGGTGTCAATGATCAAGGAAATAAGTTTGTTGCACCCCCCAATCAAAATTTACAAATATTTACCAATCCCATGCCTAAACATAATGTTTCATTTGTCAAAGCTAGTGCACCTTCAAACAATGATGTTATGAATGTCGATACCACTAATGAACAAGATGATATTACTCCAAATGTTACACAAGTTAATCCTATTGATGAAATGGTAGGCACGATAAACGTTATCCCTCATAAGGGCCAAAAAAAAAATCTCTTGATATACTTAAAAACCTTCCCAATGGTCCTCTTTAAATAGCTTTCCACATCTATGATAAGCCCACCAATGGGATATTAATAGATCCTGCCTATGGTGAGAATGTGGTTATGGAAGAATTTTTGGTATTACACGATCCTTAAGATGATTATGATAAACCAATCGCATGGATTAAAAAACATACTAGTTTTGTGTGCCCTATGATAAAATCGATCGTACTCCCATTACAGATAGGACCTAGGTGATCCTACAATAGTGGCTTACAATTTTTGGCCAAACTAGACATTGAAATAATTTTTTCTAACTAAATCTTCACTTTCAGGCACCTATAGCGGCTAAACAGTGAGGAATTTGAAGATGATGCAAAATAGTGATTTGTGATATTTTGTCTGTAGATTCTAATAAATTTTTTTCAAAATTTTTGGAATCATATTGCACTTCTTTTTCCATCTCCTTCGAAAACTAGTTCTTTTTAGAAAACAACATTTTTAAGGAGTGACGCTCACCATATAACACAACTTTTTTTCCATGAAGGATAAAATTATAATTCTTTTGAATTTAGATTTGCAACTCCGATATCTAGTGATTCCAATTGGTTAGATAGTGTTTATTGAATATTTTTTCCTTAATCAAGTTTTGAATTCAAACCAATTACAATTCAGACATAGGCAGACTGTATAATGTGTAAAAATTTTTGTATGTATCCAAATTCATTTTTTTTGTTAGATCAAGGATTTCAATATCTGGTGCACTCATATTTTTCAATTTTTGTTTTGATAATCTACTATTTTTCCATATGTCTAGAACAAAGAACTTGATTTTTGGTGAAAACCCTATGTTTAATAAAACTAAAAAAACAAATATGGTATAAAACCAAAACTTATTGAAATTATAGTTGTTGGATAGCTTGTTCTGAGGACTATGTGATTCCAGTTGGGTTTGTGAAGTCTCCTCCATTTTCATCCTCAACCCGAGCTTCGAAGGGAAAAAAATCTTATTTTTTTGTGCCAGAGAGTAGGAAGGTGGGAAAAGGGGGTTCGTTCAAACCAAGGGGGGTTCAAGTGAACCCCCTTTCGAAAGGGGTGTTCCTTGTATTTTTTTGCGATAATGGTGGAGCATTTCATTAAATGGGTTTGCTCGAATCTAGGTTCTAGTGAACCCTCTTTTGGTTTGTTTGAACCAAATAGTTCGCCTGAACCCCAAAAATGAATTTTTTTCCATGGGGTCAATTTTTTCAACTTTTCCTTCCTCACTCCAGTTGTAAACCACTTTTGTGGGTTTACCGACCTAAGACATTGGATGTAACATTTTCTATTATTCCATAATCGGATCAGTTTTGTTTGTGGCTAGGTCATCCTTGGCTTCGGTCGATGAAAGTTATTCCAGTGGTTCATAAATGCTTGAAGTTTTTGCATGACAATGAGATATTTACCATACAACATAGTGGCTTTAATCCATTGTCCTCTAAAGGTAATTTTTCCTTAGAAGACTTTTGGCCTGAACCTATGGAACCCATAACCCCTCACAAAGACTTCTTTTTCATTTCCTATTAAAAGTTCAAAGCCAAATGAATAGCCAAATTGTCTCTTTGCCACATGTCTTTGTTCACTTTTGCTATTCCTATCCTTGATGAGACAATGCCTCAACCTGAATCCAAACCTGAACAAACAATTCAACTCATGAGCAACCAACAATACACACTTCACCTTCATTGTCTAAACATCCACCAGATGATGAAACCAACCCCATCATGCCTCCTCACATTAAACAAGTTTATAAAGCCAAAGAGAAAGTGCTTGACCCATCTCCTTCAGTTCCTTCCATTTCTCCTCAGGAAGAGAAGGAGCCTATGGTGGATCAACCCACTCTTACACCTCAACAACTTCAAAATAAAATTAAAAGAAATCGTGGTGCTAAGGAGCATAGGCGTCATCGTCATCTCCTTACTCATCAAATACAAACCAAAAACAACAAAGAAAATCAACTTATGCCTTTGATAGAAGACATACCTAACCACCCTCCTCCTCTTGACTCACCACAAGATAATACATCACAACCATCCCAACAAAACAATCTGATACAACAACCACAACTCCTAATATATCTTTCCTTGGAAATTACCCTCTATCCTCCTGTCATGATTAATCTAGATGATGATGATGATGATGAAATCACTAAAATAGATGAAGAGGTGAATAAGGATATAAATTCTTTATTTTCCTCTTCCATGAGCTTAAATGATAAATATTCTACACCAAGTAAAGAACATGACACTTCCCCTAGTTCAACACTTGCAATTCTCCCTTTGGATAGTCAACCACCCTCACAATACACTGAACATGATTGGGAGGCGGATGGCTTGTTAGATGGTTGACTTGCATTTTCCTTAACTAGCCTTTTACATTTTTCCTTTTCAATTTATTTTTTCTTTGATGTAATTGTATGTGCGTATCATGTTCCCCCATAATGCGCATTTGATGTTCTCTCTCTTTGTACACTTCTTCTATTTGTATCTCTATTCTTCTATATGTTGTACCTTTTACTTTCTTTTTCACTTTTTTTTGTGTTTTCCTTTTGGGGATGACACAAAGCATTGAGATTCCCTATGTCTCTTCCATGTTGACCCAAATGGTCCCTTTTCCTTTTACTTTGTCTTTTCCTTTCTTTTTCCTTTTGGGGATGACGGAAGGCATCGAGACCGCAATGTCCCCTTCATGTTGACCCAAAATTTTTCTCTTTTTCCTTTTGCCTTTCTGTTTTCTTTTCATTTGTGTTTTCCTTTTGGGGATGATGCAAAGCATTGAGACTGAAATGCCTCTTCCATGTTGACCCAAAATAGACTTTATTTTTCTTTTGTTTTCGCTCTCTTTGTGTCATTCTTTGAATTCTATGCATTTTGGGGAATGATGATATTTTTGATCTCTTTCATAAAAAAATTGTAGCAAAAAATGCATTGAACCGAAATCCATAGATCCCTTATGTGTTTGGTGTGTTTCTTTCTGGGGGAAGCCCCTATTTCTTTTGTTCCTTTTCCTTCACATGGTGTAGCCTTACTTGGAAATATATGACTTGGAATAGGGGCTTTCCAAATTGGCTCTCATGTTCTTGTTTCTTTTTTTCATTTTTCCTTTGCTACTTTAAATTAATTGCTCACAGAATGGTGTGTAGCAATTCCTTTAAATTGGGAGCATACATTGGCATTATTCATTTACATTCTTGGTTCTTAGTGCAGCCTTATCACTTCATACAATGTGTTTGTCACTTTGTGGATGACATTGGATATGATGTCCTTGATAAGTGTGACCTATCTTAGCATATTACATTCCTCTTAGTGGTTTGATGCGATGCACTGCATCCCCTAAGTTTTTAATATTCTATTATTTGATTGGTACTCTCTTGGAGACATTAGACACAATGTTCCCTAAGTAATAGGCCTCACATGAACTTAACAAGACTCCTTTGAACATCTTTTTCATTTTACATTTTACATCTTTTCCACCTTGCATAACACAACTTGCATGCCTTTGGTACCATCATATTTGTTCATGAGAGCTAAGCATACGAAGCTTTTCTTGTCTCATGAAGCACAAATTGACATTTTTCTTTGTGGCGCCTTGTTAAAGTTATCAGGAAGTATAACTTTGATATAGTTGAGCAGGAAGCCCATTCTGAGGCATGACTTTCCCCATAGCCACCTATGTGTTTGTGAGTACATACCACCTGAGTGTATGTTTCTCATCTTTTGGGCCTTCTCACTTGGTAGACCACCATGAGTTCCATCACCCCAGAGTGAGTATACATTTTCTTTTTCAAACAAACAACCTAGATCTAATTCACAACTAGTTGAATAAATGATTGAAACTTGATTCGACTTTTCCCTTTCCTTTTCCTTTTTCTCTTTCACACTTGTGTGTTCCTTTGTTCTTATGTTTATTTTTCCATGGGATCTTCATCCCAGGGGCTTGATCATCCCTCTTGATCATTGTTATTCCATCTTACTAGCATAAGTGCATTTGGATCCCTCTCAATATGCATGGCTACTTTAGTGTGAGTTTGAAGCAGTTTCATCCTCTCACTAAAGTGGGGGCTAAATGTACAATAGAAAAATGGATCATTAACATTTTCATGGTTTTTTAGTTCTTTCTCCTATGATATTTGACTTATCTTGCTTTGATTTAATGTTGCAATGTAACTTATGCATTCACATTAGTTCCTTAATATTCAAATTATGGTGTCTTGTGAAGGTGTTGTGAAGTGTTGCAACATATTTCTAAACTTTTCTAGACTCTTCTCATTATAATTCATCTAAAAATCACCTTTTTATCCCTTACCAAGTCTTATTTTAAAGTGTTTTAAAGTCTTGTAACAATATTTCACACTCTTCTAGGCTTGATATCACTATTTACACCTTTCTTATGCTTTATTTGGCCCCTTTATGCACTTACAAGTCATAATTAAGTGTATTTTTTAATGTAAACCTAACAAACCACATTAAATGAAACTTAATTCTTGACAACCACTTACAAGCCTAGAGTGGGACCCATTTACCATGGGTGGCGAATGAGTCCCTCTTGGTTCCAAATTCAAAATAATTCAAAATTCCTTTCAAGTTTTTATTCAAAAAGACCTTATGTGACTGGCTTGTGATGTTGTATCATTAGGTAATTAGGGCATTAGTGTGTATAAATAAGTGTTTTTCTACCCATTTTACATCTAATTCATCCAAGCATTCATCTCATTCACTAGTTCATTAAAGCATTCAATTACATTCAAGCATCATTTGATCAAGCAATCATCAAGTATCTTGGAGCAACCATTCATATATCTTCAGACTTGAATAATAAGGTTTTGGTATTGTAGGGAAATTTGTCAAGGAAATAGGTGTTGAAAGGTGGTCAACAAGTCATCAAAGTGTTTCAAGTCAACCAAACCCTAATTCAAGCTTGGAGATAGCCTACAACCCGTTTTCTACAGATTTGACTCCGTCAACCCAACAAGAAGACAAGTGTAGATCTAGACCTATAGGATTGACCTTTGAATTTGAAAAATCTGGGAGGATGACTAATTTTCCATTAGTGGGGAATGAGTCCCACATGTAGGCTAGAAAAGTTTATTTTTTCATAATCTAGTTCCCGACAACCAAAAAGTAGTTTCAGATGTTTTTACCAGTAGGAGGACTGATTCGCCATCAGTGGCGAATGAGTCCCACTACTGATCAATAGTGATTTATGCCAATTTTTAGAACCTTCTAGGATCAACATTCAACTTCCAGGTGTACTCTGTTAAACCTCATTAAATTTTGTTTGCATTAGTTCATGTTTTTAGTTCATTTTTGCATACCTCACTATGTTTTCAAACATTGCATATTTCATTAGTTTTACATTCATAATTAGTCATTTTCATCACGTAGTTGCATTTAGATCATTGCATTTAGTTTCAATTCCATTTTTCATACCTTAGTTTGAGTGAACCACCTCAATTTTAGAGTTCTATCTCTCTCATTTTAGGTGAAATATCCTAAGAGTTCAAGAGAAATACGTAGAACACACCTTAAAATTGTTAGTTTAAGGGTTAGTAATTTTTTCGCCCTTCATTTATTGTTTTTAGTTATCTCTATGCATCTTTGGCATTATACCCATTAACATAGGATCAATTGTAGATTAAGATAGGGGTATGTGTAGGATCATAATGGGCCAAAAAGTGGCAATATGATGGGTATGTGTAGGGTATGTGGCTAACAACTTTTTTTTTACTAAAAATTGATGAAACAAAAAATGTTTTTAAAGGAGATTCTTAGCTTTCCACCAATATAAATTATTCTTTACTTTGAATTTAATAAAGAATTATTATTCATTTTCTATTTGAATTACGACTAAAGTCTTGATTGATAGGCAGATTGAAAAAAATCTATAGCTTTCAAACAGTATAATATTTTTTCAATCTGAAACATGCGTCACATTATATTCTTCGCATACTATAGGATTAAAAGAAAAATAAATGAATTTCATGAATTTTTGACCAAGTGAAGGTGGTCAGACATACGAGTTTTTATATTTTTTAAAAGTTGTAATAAAAAAATCATAATTAATTATTTAATTGGACAAACTTACAAAAAAATATGTCTCACATTGGTACATGAGTCCTCTACTTATATCTAAAATCTTATAAAAAATTATTATCATTTTATTGTGGATAGGGTGGTCAGACAGACACCTACTTATTTTTCCCCTGAAATTTAAGTACTACTGCATTGAAATTTCAAATTTTCACCAAATAGATTTTTATTTTTTAAATAAACCTAGTATTTTAGAAACCACATTCAATTTTCTACAAATTATATTGTTACATATTTTTAAAATAATATAGATAACTTATTCAAATTTTTACGTCAAGTTGCCTAAATCTGATTTTTCTAAATTTTTTGCCACTTAAGGGCCTGTTTTTTCCATGATGATCCTGCACATACCCTTAGTATGAAAGCATAAAAATATTCTAGATAAAATTAGTTTAGTGGCTATTAAGTGTTATTCTAATAGCTCTTTTACAATTTCTCTATTTGTCTATAATATTTACTGCCAGGTAATGTATCTTGAATTTTCAATTAAGTCTGTGGCATTATACCCATTTTTCATAGATTATTGGTACCCATTGGCTTAACGACTTCTACTTAATGTGGGTTTCCATTCATCTGTCATTTATGTGTGATTCTTAAGTGTTATTCTAACACCTCTTACAACCATTACATAGACTGCTTGTCTTGTACCAATATGTTTCATGATATTCTTTTTTCCTCATCTGTTTGAAGCTCCTTATAACAAACTGTTAATTGTCATGGTTATTTTGTCTGGATAGAACATGTTATGTGTCTTGTATTAATATGTTTCATGATATGCTTTTTTTCTCAACTATTTGAAGTTCCCCATAACAAACTGTTCTTCACGATATTCTTTTTTTTTTCAGTTACCCATAGCAAACTATTCATTATCACAATTTTCCTCTTCTATTCTCCATATTTTAAATTTCTATTTAATGTGGGTTTTCAAACATTTGTCATTTTCTTGTGATTGTTAATTTTTTTCTAATAGCTCTTTTCCAATTTCCCTTTTTGTCTATAATATTTAGTAGCGAATAAATGTTATTCTAATACCTCTTATTAAATTACTCTATTTGTCTTCAATATATATATATATGCATATATGTATCTGTCTATGTTTCGAGGCATTGATTTTCACATACAATTCACATTGTATGTATGTTTGCATAAATATATGTATATATAAATATACACACACACACACACATATATATACATGTAATATAAATATATATACATGTAATATAAATATATATACATGTATATATATGTATATATGTATATATATGTATGTATGTTTTACTAATAGTTTTCTTACAATTTCCCTATTATTCTATTGTTCTTGTAAGAAGGATTATTTTCAATTTTTTAAATTCTAAAAATTTGGGGTTTTCAATCATGTGTCATTTTCCTATGATTTTTAAGTGTTTTGCTCTAATTTTTAATATTTCACCAAAAAAATTTATATTTGGACATGTATGTATCTGAAATTACATACAAAGAACATTCAAAGTGAAGAACCTAGTTCAAATGAAGAGCTCAATTCAAGTCAAATGCATGTATAGATTTGAGTTTGGAGCATATTTGTGCTTACCTGAAATTCTATCAATATCTAGAAAAGGTGTAACAACAATTTATTCACTTGAACTGGGTTCTTCATTTGAATTGGGTTCAACAAAAGAAATGTGAGCAGCATTAGAGGCTTTTTTGAGTATTTCCTATCCTACAAAATGGTCAAAATACATCCTCTTGATAGTCCATCCTATGATCTTATCCTACTTTAAACTTGTTTTTTGTCTCTCGAGTTGAATATTTCTCCATATTTAAAAGTTCTATTTAATGTTGGTTTTCAATCATCTGTTATTTTCCTCTGGTTCCTAAGTGTTTTCATAATAGTTATTTTTTCAATTTCCCTATTTGTCTTTAATATTTAGTGACAAATAATGTGGCTTGAATTCAGAATTGACAAGCCAATTGTTACATAGATTGCTTTTCCTCTATCAATATGTTTCATGATTTTTTTTTCCCTCATCTTTTTGAAGCTCCATGTAACAAACTGTTTGTTTTCCTCAGTATCCCATAACAAAATTTTCATTACTGTAGTTTTCTATTTAATGTGGGTTTTCGGTCATGTGTATAGATTGAGTTTGGAGCATATTCGTGCTTACCTGAAATTCTATTAGTATCTAGACAAGGTGTAACAACAATTTCTTTGCTTGAATTGGGTTCAACAAAAGAAATGTGAGTAGCAGCAAAGGCTTTTGTGAGTATTTCCTATCCTTCAAAATGGTCAAAATACATCCTCTTGATAGTCCATCCTATGATCTTGTCCTAATTGAAACCTATTTTCTATCTCTCGAGTTGAATATTTCTCCATATTTAAAAGTTCTATTTAATGTTGGTTTTCGATCATCTATCATTTTCTTGTGGTTCCTAAGTGTTTTCTTAATACTTCTTTTTACAATTTTTTTTCTATTTGTCTTTAATATTTAGTGCCATATAATGTGGCTCAAATTTAGAATTGACAAGCCAATTGTTACATAGATTGCTTGTCTTCTAAATTAATATGTTTCATGATATTCTTTTTCCCTCAAGCTCCCTATAACAAACTGTTCATTTTCCTCGGTATCCCATAACAAACTATTCATTACCATAGTTTTCTATTTAATGTGGGTTTTCGGTCATCTACCATTTTCCTATTGTCCTTAAGTGTTTTTCTAATATTTCTTTTACAATTTTCCTTTTTGTCTATAATATTTAGTGCCAAATAATGTAGCTTGAATTAAAATTTAGAAGTGAACTATTACATAGATTACTTGTCTTGTATGAATATGTTTCATGATATTTTTTTCCCCTCATTTGTTTGAAGCTCCTTGTAACAAATTATTCATTGTCGTGGTTTAGCTTCTTGTATCAATATGTTTCATGATATTTTTTTCCCCTCATCTATTTGACTCTCCTTGTAAAATATTATTCTATTGTTCTTGTAAGGATTGTTTTCAATTTTTTTAATTCTGAAGTTTTGGGGTTTTCAATCATGTGTCATTTTCTTGCAATTCTTAAGTTTTTTGCTCTAATTTTTAATCTTTCACCAAAATTTTTTATATGTGGACATGTATGTATGTGAAATTACTTACAAAAAACATTCAAAGTGAAGAACCCAGTTCAAATGAAGAACCTAGTTCAACTGAAATGCATGTATAGATTTGAGTTTGGAGCATATTTGTGGTTACCTAAAATTCTATCAGTATCTAAACAAGGTGTAACAAGAATTTCTTCACTTGAATTGGGTTCTTCATTTGAACTAGGTTCAACAAAAAAAATTTGAGCAATAACAAAGGCTTTTGTGAGTATTTCCTATCCTACGAAATGGTCAAACTATACATCCTCTTGATAGTCCATCCTATTATCTTGTCCTAATTGAAACCTGTTTTCTGTCTCTCAAGTTGAATATTTCTCCATATTTATAAGTTTTATTTAATGTTGTTTTTCGATCATCTATCATTTTCCTATGGTTCTTAAGTGTTTTCCTGATAGTTCTTTTTACAATTTCCCTATTTTTCTTTAATATTTAGTGCCAAATAATGTGGCTCAAATTTAGAATTGACAAGCCAACTGTTACATAGATTGCTTGAATTCTATCAATATGTTTCATGATATTCTTTTTCCCTCATCTGTTTGAAGCTCCTTGTAACAAACTATTCGTTTCCCTCAGTATCCCATAACAAACTATTCATTATCATAATTTTCTATTTAATGTGGGTTCTCGGTCATCTGTCATTTTCCTGTGGTCCTTAAGTGTTTTTCTAATATTTCTTTTACAATTTTCCTAATTGTCTATAATATTTAGTGCCGAATAATGTAGCTCAAATTTAGAATTGATATGCCAACTGTTACATAGATTGATTTTCCTATATCAATATGTTTCATGATATATTTTTCCCTCGTCTATTTGAAGCTCCTTGTAACAAACTGTTCATTGTCACAGTTTAGCTCTTGTAAATTCTAAAATTTTGTAGACTACTATAAACTGCAAACATGGCGTTGATTTGTACCTTTCGGTTGCTTTCAATTTTTCCTATCTCTATATGTTTTTCTAACTCTGTTATTCTATTTACAATTTCTCTATTTGTCTATAATATTTAGTGCCATATAATGTAGCTCAAATTTTGAATTGACAAGCCAACTGTTATATAGATTGCTTGTCTTGTATCAATATGTTTCATGATATTGTTTTTCTCACTTCCCCATAACAGATTTTTCATTATTGTAGCTCACCTCTTCTATTCTCCATGTTTTTAAGTTCTATATGATGTGGGTTTTTGATTGTCTGTCATTTTCTTGTGATTATTAACTATCTTTCTAATAGCTCTTTTACAATTTCCCTATTTTTCTATAATATTTAGTGCCAAATAATGTATGGGTATGTGTAGGATCATCATGGAAAAAATAGGCCCTTAAGTGGCAAAATTTTTAGAAAAATCAGAGTTAGGAAACTTGACGTAAAAATTTGAATAAGTTATCTATATTATTTCAAAAATATGTAAGAATAGAATCTGTAGCAAATTGAATGTAGTTTCTAAACTACTAGGTTTGTTTTATTTTATTTTAAATATATTTAGTGAAAATTTGAAATTTCAATGCAGTAGTAGTTAAATTTCAAGGAAAAAATAAGAAGTAGGTGTCTATCTAACCACCCTAACCACAATAAAATGATAATATTTTTTTATAAGATTTTAGACATAAGTAGATGACTCATCTCTAGATGTGATGCATATTTTTTTGTAACTTTTTTAGAAGTAAATAATTAATTAAGAATTTTTATTACAACTTTTAAAAATATAAAACTCTGATGTCGACCACTTTAACTTGGTCAAAACTTCATGAAATTTCTTTTTAATCCTATAGTGTGCTTAAGCATAGAATGTGATGCATGTTTTGGATTCAAAAATGTGATACCATTTGAAAGCTATAGATGTTTTTCAATCAACCTATCAATAAGGACTTTAGTCAGTAATTCAAATAGAAAATGAATAATAATTATTTATTAAATTCAAAGTAAAGCATAATTTATATTGGTGGAAAGCTGAGAATCTCCTTTAAAAACCCATTTGATTTCATCAATTTTGGGTTAAAAAAAATTTATTAGCCACATACCCTAAAAATACCCATCATATTGCCACTTTTTGGCCCATCATGATTCTACACATACTCGTATCTTGAATTTTGAATTGACAAGCCAATTATTACTTAGATTGCTTGCCTTGTATCAATATGTTTCGTGATATTATATTGTATCAATGTTTTTGTGCATTTAATTAAGGATTGTGCCCTCATGTATTTTTTTGCTTGGCATGACACTTTAGGAGTTTCTTATTCTATTGTCCTTGTGACAAGAATTGTTTTTAACTTTCAAAATTTTGAAGTTTTGTAGATTGGTATAAAATACAAACATAAAATTGACATGTATCTTTGAATTGCTTTCAATTTTTTTTGGTATGTCTATGTTTTTCAACCTCTGGTTATTGTTCCTTGTTATCTTTGTGCATCTTTGGTGCTATACACATTTTGTACAACTTATTTTTTCGTATGGTTTTGATAAATTTAAGTCAAAATCCATTGAAAGGGAATGGTATGGAATGTGACTGTATGTGAAAATTAATTCTATCCAATGCTATCTTCCACCCTTTTCCTATGTATGCTTTTATACTTTGTCACACTACAAGATTGAATACTACATTTACTTCCTCCCATGATACCGTACAACAACACCAGGATGCATTAACCCTTACGCGAGCAAACACTTACCATTCATGACAAGAGTCATGAGCTCGATGCATAGAGGCTTCATGAAATAATTGATGTGATTAAGTAGGAAGGGTTCAAGAGTGTAGAATGTTTCATGAAGCCTCTATGCATCAAGCTCATGCCTCTTGTCATGCTCTCTTTTCTCTTTATCCACAATATCCTTATGGTGCTCATTGACCTTCAATGATGAGTATTTATACCATTCAGAGTCTACTATACATGGACACATAATGGAAAGGGAAATTTTGGTGCAATCAAAATGGTAACGATGTGCCCTCTTTTCCTTGAAGGCTATACAATAGAGCATCTTGCAAACACAAACTTAAAGAGCAACAATGCAACTAAAGCAATATACATGTGCACATTTAAACTTTATTTTGTTGAAGACTATAAAATAGAGCATCTTGCCTCAAAAAGTGCATGGTCCCTACATTCCTTCTATCACAAATTTCTCGTGCTTTTTCTTTGCATCAGTCAAAATTCAGCTTTTCAAAGATTCCCTAACACTTTTTTTAGAATTCCAATAATTTATGTGTGTTTTTTTGTTTGTGCAATGGGGAGCAGTAGTCGGCATAAGAGGAAAAGTAAAAGGAAACTTAGAGCAGATCAAATTGAAGCATATAGAGAAAAATATAGAGGGAGTCATAGGAAAAGAAGACAAGGTATGCAAAATATTCAAATTTAAGCTTCTTTCAAACCATTAAATGTTAATTCAAGTGAAGATGAAATAGAAATTGAAAATATTAAACATCACATTGAAATTTAAAATGAAAATTTTATTGAATTTTTTTTTTATGATAGAAAGAATATTTAACTGCAATTGCTCTTATGGTAATGTGTATAATGCGAAAGATGCACAGATATAACTACAAGCAATAAACGAAGGGTGGAAAGTGTATGTATACATGTATATGTATATGTATATGTAAGTCTATGTATATGTATATGTATATGTATGTGTATGTATTTAGAATTGACAAGTCCCAAGAATTTGGCTTTCCAGATAGATAGATGAGCATAGTTAATGACATGCCATGTAATTCATAAACATGAAACTATTTTTTCCTGATGAGCATGTTGTTTTTGCAAATAGGCAGATAGAAATCTAGATAATTGTAATCATGGGATATGTAGTTCATTGGTTAAATATTTGCAAAACACGTATTGCACTTAAGATTGTGAGGATGAAGAAATAAAGGAGCTATTTTTCCCTACAAATAATGTAGGGAGATGCTATAAAAATTCTTGGTATTTGTCATGACTTTATAATTCATTGAATTTTCCAAGAAATTACAATTCATGTTGTTTGTTATGGATTTTATAGCACTTCAGACTACATACTCTATAGGGAAAGACTGTTTTGGTGTGCATGCCTCATATTTTTCACATGATGGTTATGTGCATTACATGTTGTGTATATGTCTACTTCAGCACAAGTGCTCCAAAAAAAATTTTCATCACACCCAACTATATAATGTTCGCATATCAATAAATAAATTCAATGAACCAATTGTAAATATTATTAATTATTTTTAGTTTCACATTGTCGTATATGTATATGTATATATGTATATGTATATGTATGTATATATGTACATGTATATTTATATGTATATGTACCAAAAGTATATAAGTCAGTAACATGTTTTAAACACTCTAGTATATTAAACTATAAATTCACATGCTCTAGAGACATTCTCAAAAAAATTGTGTTACATTTCACTAATAAGTTTAAAACTCTACAACTATGTTCTATTTTCCATTTTTTGTGCCTATATACCCTAAGTTTTTTCATTTTTCCTTGATTCTTTGCTTGCACATATTTTTATTTGTTCCTGTCATATTATCAATTGGTTTTTTTTATTCAAATAGCTGGAAAATGTTGACTTATAGAATTCTCTTTTGAACATTTCATTGTTTCATTCTTCCTATATATTATGTTTAAAAATATATAGTCTTATCTACATTGTATTTTTGTCTAATATATGATAAGAATCCATGCAATTTGTAACGCATTGCATGAGAATCCTAACATTGTTGTACGATGGGGTGGGAGGAAGTAAATGTAATATTCAATGTTGCAATGTGAGGATGTATATTGTATTGGTTGCATTGTGAAACGAACCACTGTGGTGTTTCTTTGATAGCAGACTATTGCAAAATGTTGCCATGCACCTCTGTTAGATAGTATATTGGATGTTTTTACAAGTGTTGTGCTCCACAATCTACAATGTTTGGCCTCCTATTGTTGTTGTAAGTTGTTTTTCAATGTATTTTTTTCATTCCATACACATCTAACCATCAACATATATTTTGATAAATTCAAACAAAATGTTTCTTTTCTCAATGCAAGCATAGACGGACAAGGAGATATGAAGCCCATCTATGGGAAAATTGCTACCTAAAAGATGACCATAGCTATAAGTATAAACAAGGTTTGTTTTATAAAATTATATTTTATGAAGTTGTACATTCAACTCTTTTCTCCCTGCATGGCTAGATAGGCTCTAGTACATATCAAAATCAAGTATGTTTATAAAGTTATTTGTGTGAATTTTATGCTTTGAAGCAAAAACTTTGATATTTCTTTGATGTCTTCCTTTTAACTATATCTGGGTATTTCATCCATGGAATTGGTTATGTTTTCAAACAAGATCTCCCATATATTCTTCTTTCCCTATATTTATAAACATTATACACAAGTTCCATCTTGCCCAATTCTTTATCAACATTCTCTTTTCTTAAAGTTATTGCAGCATAAAAATCACTACAAAAAGGAAATCATGTATGAGAACACATAATTTTTTTGTAACTTTGTCATTGTGTAATATATTATGAAAATTGATGAAATTTCTCATCGGCGTTTCCTAGTTTTCTCTCTTGGGTGTTTGGCAAGATCCCATGAGGTTTCATTATTCGAATATGGTGGGGAGGAGAATGACCATGGGTTTTGTGCTTTTTCCTTTCACTGTCATATATTTGTTGCTATATATATATATATATATATATATACATTCATGCATGAATTCTTACATGCACTAGACTACAATAAACATAGTCTATTGTACACATTACATTTTTCCATGTCTCTACAATAATCTTTTAAGCTTGTGGAAAAAATTATCTATAGGAATCTCTTTATCAACATACCCATCTTTTTAAAGTTGTTACATGAAAAAAAATACTACAATATAAGAAATCATATATGGAAACAATGAAACTTCCCCTACTTTGCCATTGTGTGATATATGATATGGATCCTTTAAAAATTTTATGGGTCTTCCATACTTTTCTTGCTCAAGGGTTTGGCTAGAGTCCATGAGGCTTCATGATGCCAATATGGCAAGGAGGACAATGAGCATGGGTTTTGTGGTTTTACATTGCACCATCATATATTGAGTAATACAAATACACAACATATTGTATTTTGCCGACTACATTTCTCCATGATTATACAACTATCTTTTTAGCTTTCCAAATCAATTATTTAAACCTACTTCTTTATGATGATACGTATTTTCTTTATGAAAATAATTATATGATGTGATCCTAAATATTTTTATGTAAAAAAAAACTTTCCCATTTCTTTAAACTTATACACAGGTAAAAAAATTTGAAACATATTGATACAAGATTCAAGCTACATCCTTTGGTAGTAAATATTGAATACAAATAGAGAATTGTATAGGAGGTTTTAGAATAACACTTATTTGCTACTAAATTTATAGACAAAAAACCACATTAAATAGAGCTTTAAAATATGGAGTATAGAAGAGGCAAACTTTTATAATGAATAGTTTGTTATGGGGAATTGAAAAAAGTGATATCATAAAGAACAGCTTGTTATCACGAACTTCAAACAGATGAGAAAAAAAGAATATCATGAAACATATTGATACAAGACATATAACATGTTCCATCCAAACAAATAACCACAACAAAAAATTTAGAATTTAAAAAATAGAACAGTTTTTTATTGCAAAGTTCAAACAGATGAGAAGAAAATAATATCATGAAGCATATTGATACCAAACATATAACATGTTCCATCCAAACAAAATAACCACAACAAAAAATCAGAATTTAGAAATTGAAAAAAAAACTTCTTACAAGAACAATAGAATAATTTGTTACAAGGAGCTTCAAACAAATGAGGGAAAAAGAATATCATGAAACATATTGATACACGACAAGCAATCTATATAACAGTTGGCTTGTTAATTCTAAATTCATATATATTTTTTGCAATCCTTATTAACTAGTGAGGGACATTTAGTCATATATTTTTTGCAATCCTTATTAACCAGTGAGGGGCATTTAGGAACATTCTTTGTTCAATATGTAAGGAGCCATTATCTCTACACAAACCCTCTTTCATGCCAACATATGAATGATAGTTTCTCTAGAAATATGGGTAATTTTGTCATCTACAAGAATATATGGTATCTTTACAATTTCATTTAGTCTTTTCTCTTAGAAAAATAGAGAAATTGTAAAAGAACTATTAGAAAAACATGCATACATATATATATATACTTATAGACATATATACATACATATATATATATTACATATATATATGTGTGTATATATATATGTATATATATAATGTGTACTGTATGTGAAAATCAATGCTTCAAAACATAGAAAGATACATATACACATATATATATTGAAGAAAAATAGACTAATTGTATAAGAGGTATTAGAATAACACTTATTCTCTACTAAATATTATAGACAAAAAGGGAAATTGGAAAGGAGGGTTGGCAGTGGTGGAGCTGGTTTCCTCGGTGCGCAAAAGCAGAATGGTAAGTGTTTTCTCACATGAGGGTTAATGCATCTTATTATTTTTATACAGTGAAACATATTGGTATAAGGCAAGTAGTCTATGTAATAGTTATAAGAGGTATTGGAATAACATTTAAGAATCACACGTAAATGATAGATGGACATAAACCTTTGTCCTGCTTTTGATTTTTTGGTCTGTGTATTTTTTTCTATCATTTGTCATTTACCTATGATTCTTGAGTGTTTTTCTAACAATTCTCTTACAATTATCACACGTAAATGATAGATGAAAAGAAACTTTTGGCTCATTTTCAAATTTTTTTGTCTGTGTATGTTTTTCTGCCTCTCTTAAAGTTCTATTCAATGTGGGTTTTCAATCATCTGTCATTTACCTATGATTCTTAAGTGTTTTCCTTGCAGCTCTTTTACAATTTCTCAAATGACAGATGGTCAAAAACCCATTTTAAATAGAACTTTAAGATATGGAGAATAGAAGGTGTAAACTACAGCTGTGAATAGTTTCCTTATATAGAGCTTCTATTGTGCAAAATGCATATAGAACCAAACATGCACAGATATAACAAGGAAAAATAACCAGAGGCTGAAAAACATACACAAACCAAAAAAAATTGAAAGAAGTCTAAATGTATAGGTCAATGTTATGTTTGTAGTTTATACCAATCTACAACGTTTCCGAATTTTGAAGGTTAAAAAAATTCTTCTCACAAGGACAATAGATTTATTTAAGAAACTCCTAAAGTGTCATGCCAAGCAAAAAAATAAATTAGGGCACAATCCTTAATTAAATGCACAATAATATTTACCTGGGTTAAGGTATGAAGAATACAAGAGCTAAACTATGACCATGAACAACTTGTTACAGGCAACTTCAAACAGATCAGAAAAAGAGAATGTCTTGAAACATATTGATACAAGACAAGTAATCTATGTAATAATTGGTATTTACCGATAGGCTATCTATTTGAAATTTCTGCTAGGATTTTTGTCAGCCCAACCGTGAATAGAATTCCTTGGCACTGGAAACTAATAATCACTAACAACCAATGACAAGTTTCCCAGGGTTGTTTAGTCAATGTGGAGTTTTCTAATTCAATGAGCATCTTTACTATATTCTTCCTTAGATTACAATTCTATTTTTAATATAAATACATTTCGAATCACATAATTTAAATGTTGTTATAACTTTATGAAAAATTTCCATCTTGATAAACAACTGTATGTAAATAATCCTTTAAACAAGCTAAAAAGATAACTGTGTAGATATGCATAAATGCAATGGGTAAAGTAGAATATTTTTTTTCAAGTCAAATGTATGATTGCTTTCCCACAAAAAAAAACCATTTAAGATTTCCCCTTTTACAATCATTGTAGATTGTGGTTTATGTGATTGTGGAAGGCATCCACACACCATTACCATGTGCTTCTAAGAGGAAAAACAATTTGTTGATTGCATCACATTATTTATCCCCAGAAGCACATGGAAATGGTGTATGTTGCTCCATTCAAATAAAACATTTACAATGTCATGGTTGGCCTGGTTTTCATTTTGTACATGACTACATTTTTTCCTTTCTGATTATTGGTTGTTACATGTGCCCATGTTTCACAAACACATTTCTGCATATACATCATAGCCATACAATGCAAATATAAGCACTTAAAAAGCAAAATCTATACCGATATATATGTTTGTGAAGTTAGATGCACCTTTTTAGTTATTATACACTCTTTTATATATTCAATCTATCCATGTTCCTCCAGCCATCTTCAAATTCCATGATGCTAATACTTTATCAAGAAACCTATTTTTGTCAAGTTGTCACAACAAAAAAAAGACTACAATATTAGAGATCTTGTTTGAGAATGCTTGTTTTACCCCAACTTTGTTATTGTGTGATATATGATAAGAATCTATGAGATCTTATATGGACCTTACCTACCTTTTTTGCTTGGGGGCTTGGTTAGAGCCTACGAGGCTTCATGATGCCAATATGGTAGGGAGGAGAATGCCCATGGATTTAGTGTTTTTTCCTTCAATCATCATATATTTGTTGTGTTGGATGTTGTGGTTGTGTTGTTGATATGTGGTTGTCATTGATGTTAACACTATTAGAATTATTGTATTGAAGGTTGTATATGTCGAGGATATTGAGAAAATTGTTAAAAGAAGAGTTGTAGGTTTCCAGTGGAACAATGAAGATCATGAAGGTGTCTTGTTTTGTACATTGAAGATCAGTTGTTGTGGACTAAAGGGTTTATTGCTAAGAGTATCTAGTTCATCTACCAGAAGTTTTAGATGTCCACATAAAGATTTGATCATGCTTTGAACAATTGTGTTCTGATAGTATTTCTGTGAGTTATGATAGTGTTCCTAATTGAAGTTTATGTCATTCTGGTAATTTCTATTGTTGTGAATGATTCTATGTTAGTTCTTGTTGTTTTTGGATGATTATAGATCATTCTCTTTCCTTGTTGTACGTCTGCGTTGATCGGTGTGCTCGTGATCAAAGAATTTTTTCAATATGTTTGGGTTTTCATGTTCTTGGCCAACATGACGGTTGTAATGTGTTGTGGATCCTTGAAGATTTAAATTTTAATGTTTTGCATGCTCAAGGATATTTTCTTAGGTAGCATCATAATATTAGCCAATGGTGTTTGATTCACATTGCAAATTTATTTGTAAATTTGGGATGACATTGTAAATATGTTTTATATTTTTGGTTGACAAGGTTGTTGATGTAATTTCATGTTGTGGATATATAAGAGTGATTGTTTGAGTGAAATTAGTGTGTGTATAAAGTAAAGGAAATACAAAGAAGAGAAAGTGTGTGAATATTGATCTATTCATTCGATTGCAGAGCAGAGTGAGAAGAAGTTTGAGCAAAATGTGAAGAAGGTTTTATTTGCTTAACTGGAACTGTAATCAGGCTTGTGTAGAAGCTATTTTCTTATTTCATACCCTATGGATATAATCTGTATTGTTGGGAAATGAGACCTCTTGTATTTGAGTAGTGAGCTCTAGGTAGTGTTCTTGAATGCATGTGCATTCCCATTATCTTTCATTATACTTTTAACAGGGTATAATATGATGGACTAACATCCACTATGGTTTTTCCCCTAACAGGGTTTCCACATAAAAAAATCTTGGTGTTCTATGTGCTTCTGATGTGTTAATTGTTCATAGTTTACTATTCATTCATCAGATTTGAGATTAAGTTAAGTTTGAAAAGTCTAAATATTTTGTGACAACTGATTCACCCCCTCTCTCAGTTGTCTGTCTTTGTTTTTCCAGCAATTTGTATCAGAGAAGGTTCCTTTGAAGAAGTTTAAAAGCTTGAGGTGATTCGAGATGGCATCATATAAGAAGGATAGTCCTAGATTCGATGGAACAAATTACTCATTGTGGAAAGCTAGGATGGATTGTCATTTGAGGTGTAGTGGTGGAACCTTCTGGAACATTACAAAGAATCCATATGTTATTCCTTAGAATGATCCCTCCACTACTAATGAGATTAAAGAGGTTGAGAATAATGTCAGGGCTATGGAAGATTTGCTGAGTGCTCTAAAATATTCAAAAATGACAAATGTGATAGGTTTGAAGAAAGCTCATGAGATATGGATGAATCTAGAAAATTTGTATGAAGGAGAGGTACATGTGAAGATGGCTAAGCTATTGAAAGGAAAGTATAAAAATTTGAAGATGGGTGAAGATGAAAATATTTCTTCTTTTATGCAAAGAGTAAATGAAATAGTGATGGGTATTAGATGTTCCGGTGGTACCCTGGATGAGGTAGAAATTATGGCTAAAGTGCTCAGATCGTTGCCTCCTTCCTACAAAGCAAAGGCTCGCGCTATTGAAGAAACTATATCATTGACGAATGTGACAAGGGATACACTAATTGGTAAACTTGTTGCCTTTGAGTTGAGTGAATTTGGTGAATCTATTCCCAAGATTGAAATTGCATTTAAGGCTATTTTATCTAGAAGAAACAAGCAAAGATATGATCTGGGAGAGTGTTCAAGAAATTCATTCAAGTATGAGGAAGAAATGAAACAACTTAAAGATGAAGAAAGAGAGGTAGAAGAGTTGGAAGCATTGATTATGAAGAAAGAAGGCAGAGGACAAGGTAAGTATAAAGGATTGTTTCCTATTAAATTCTTCTCTTGCAGTAAAATAGGTCATTTTGCATCAAGGTGTCCTAAAATAATTCCTAGATCTAAGCCTTAAAAATCTAGATTTCAAAAGAAATGTTACTATGTCGAAGGAGTGACTAATGAAGAGTCTGATAAAGACAATGGAAATGAGGATGAATGGTTATTCCTTACTATCAAGGAAAATGGTCCAGTGGCTGCTGAATCTGCTAAAGTTGAGAAACCTCTTGCAATCTGAATTGAAGAAAAATATGAGTGGGTTATTGACAGCGGATGCTCACATTATATGACTGGTGACAAGAGAAAATTTATAAGTCTTGAGAAGTATGATGGTGGGGTTGTAATATTTGGAGATAACAATGTTGGTGTGATTCATGACATAGGATCCATTTGTCTTGGTGGTAAGCATAACACTAATGATGTTCTTTATGTTGAAGGATTGAAGCACAAATGGTTGAGTGTTGGACAGATGGTGGACAAGGGTTATGATCTTCAGTTCAAAGGTTGAAGATGCATGATACTTGGAAGTTCTGGAAATATAATTGCTTCAAGTAAAAAGAAAAAAGGTAATATTTTTCACCTAAATGTTGCTAGTGAAAGTTGTTTAATTGCTCAAGTAGATGAAAGCTGGTTATGGAATAGAAGGATATGTCATGTGAATTTTGATAACATTGTCAAAGTAAGTTCCACTCAGGCAGTAAGAGATCTACCTAAGATAATAAATCTTGCTAACACAATTTTCAAGGAGTGTTAGATGGGAAAACATACTAGAGTTTCTTTTAAGAGAAAAAAACATCATTCAAATGGATTACTAGAGCTAGTGCATATTGATCTATGTGGTCCCTCCAAAGTCAGAAGTCTTCATGGAGAAAGGTACTTTATGTTGCTTATTGATGATTACTCTAGAATGATATGGGTTGCTTTCTTAAGAGAAAAATGTGAAGCATTAGAAAAGTTCAAAAGTTTCAAGGCCATGGCAGAAAATGAGAAAGGTCTAGAAATAAAATGCTTAAGGTCAGAAAAAGGTGGTGAGTTCACCTCCAAGGAGTTTAATTCTTTCTGTGAAGAGCATGGAATCAAAAGACAATTATCTGCTCCCCGAACCCCTTAATAGAATGGAGTTGTAGAGAGGAAGAGCATAACAATTTTGGATGCTACTAGAACAATGATGATTGAAGGAAATGTGTCTCACATCTATTGGAGTGAAGCTGTAAGCACTATTGTGTACACTTTAAACCAGGTGGATGTCAATAGTAATTATGGTAAGACTCCTTTTGAACTATGGTTTGGTTATAACCTACTATTAAATATTTAAAGATCTTTGGAAGCAAGTGTTACATCAAGATAGATGAAGACATAGGAAATTTTGATGCAAGAAGTGATGAAGGAATCTTTCTAGGTTACTCTACTAAAAGCAAGGTCTACCAGTGCTTTAACAAAAGACTAAGAAAACTGGTTGAGAGTGCAAATGTTAGAGTTGATGAGGACTCTGCTAAATCATCTAGATACTATGGATATGATTCAAATGACCAGGAAGACAACACAAACAAAGGGAAGAATGCTCAAACACATAATCAACTCCAAATTGTGCCATATGTTCCAATAAAACAACTTCCATTTGTTCTGGTAAATCAAGGTAGTCAGGAAGCATAGAAAATTACAAGTGTAGAAGAAGGAACAAAAGAACTAGAAGTTTGAAAGAATCCTAAAACTTTGAGGTATGTAAAGCTAAATCATTTTGAAAATAAAATTTTAGGAGACAAGAATAAAGGTGTGCAAACTAGAAGAAATATTGTAGAAGAGTATTGCTTGATTCCCAAGATTGAGCCTAAAGATGTCAATGAAGCTTGCAATGATGAACACTGGATGGAGGTCATGAAGGAAGAACTAATACAGATTGAAAATAATGATACATGGATACTTGTAACCATACCTAAAGATAAAAATATGATTGGTACTAAATGGGTCTTTCAGAATAATCTGAACAAACAAGGTGAAGTGGTCTACAATAAAACAAGACTGGTATGTAAAGGGTATTCACAAATGGAAGGTATTGATTTTGAAGAAATATTTTCCCCTGTTGCCAAAATTGAAGCTGTAAGGTTATTTCTTGCTTATGTTACATATAAGAATTATAAATTCTATCGAATGGATGTGAAGTCAGCTTTTCTAAATGGCGAGCTAGAAGAACAAGTATATATTGAACAGTCAGATGGATTTCAACTGACGAATAAGGAAAGCATGGTTTGTTGATTGGAGAAAGCTCTATATGGACTCAAGCAAGCCCCTAGAGCATGGTATACTAGAGTAGACAAATACTTATTAAAGCTTGGATTCAATAAAGGTACTACTGACAACAACCTGTATTTCAAATTGGATCATGACAAAGAGTTAATTATTGAGGTCTTTGTTGATGACATTATTTTTGGAGGATATGACAATCTATGTATGAAGTTTGTTGATGAAATGAAGAGTTAATTTGAAATGAGCATGATTGGAAAGATGAAGTTCTTTATGGGATTGCAAGTTACTTAGTTAGATAAGGGGATCTTCATATCTCAATCCAAATATGTGAGAGAGATGTTGAAGAAGTTTGGCATGGAAGACTCAAAACCTATTGGCACTACCATGGTTATAACCAAGTGCAAGTTAACACAAAATGATGATTCTCCTAAGGAAAATCAAACAAGATATAGGTCAATGATTGGCAGATTGCTCTACTTAACTCAAACCAGACTGGACATTATGAATGTTGTATTTATGGTTGCTAGATTTTAGGTTGATCCAAAAGAGTCTCATGTGACTGTTGTAAAGAGAATTTTCAGATGCCTAAAAGGAATAGTTGATTTTGGGCTTTGGTATCCTAAGGATGATGATCTTACTTTGAATGCATATACTGATGTAGATTGGGCAGGAGATGTAGATGACATGAAGAGTACTATTGGTGGTGCCTTCTTCCTAGGGAAGAAGCTAGTGTCTTGGTTGAGCAAAAAGTGGAATTCTATTTCTCTATCTACTGATGAGGTGGAGTATATTGCTACTACAAATAACTGTACTCAAGTGATGTGGATGAAATAGATGCTAAAAGATATCAAAGTAGTATATGATGAACCTATTTCCATATACTGTGACAACCCAAGTACAATTAACACATCAAAAAATTTGGTGCTACACTCTAAGACCAAGCATATGTCAATCAAGTTTCACTTCTTGAGGGAAAAAGTGAGTGAGAAAGAAGTCAGACTGGAGTATGTGCCTACCAAAGAACAAATTGTAAACATTTTCACCAAGTCATTGCTAAAGGATACTTTTGAGTATCTTAGAGGGATGCTAGGGGTGATTACCCCTCTTGATATGAACTAAAGATGCATTTTCTTACATCAATCTATGTGCTTCATAGATATTTCTTGATCTGGATTGATGTTTTTGTGGCTGCTACTCAGGGGGAGTAGTCAGATGTGTAGATATGTGGTTCAGAGCTTGTATGTGGGAAGATAATGCTTATCTTTTCCATTGATGTCAAAGGGGGAGAAGAGTCATGTGAAAAACTGTTGCTTATCTAGGGAGAAGAGTCTTGTGGGAAGAAGATCATGTAGAAGAGGTTAAGGAAGACGAGTCAAAATCTAAGGGGGAGTAAGTGTTGATTGAGAGTTGTGTTGATGGTGTTTTTCACATCATGTGTTTACATCAATTCCAAAGGGGGAAATTGTTGGATATTGTATTTGTGTTGTTGATATGTGGTTGTCATTGATGTCAACACTATTAGCATTATTGTATTGAAGGTTGTATATGTCGAGGATAATGAGAAAATTGTTAAAGGAAGAGTTACAGGTTGTCAGTGGACCACTAAAGATTATGAAAGTTTCTTGTTGTGTACATTGAAGATCAACTGTTGTGGACCAAAGTGCTTATTGCTAAGAGTATATAGTTCATCTACTAGAAATTTCAGAGGTCCGCATAAAGATTTGATTGTGCTATGAATAGTTGTGTTCTGACAGTATTTCTATGGGTTCTATTAGTGTTCCTGATTGAAGCTTATGTCACTTTGGTAATTTTTGTTGTTGCTAATGATTCTTTGTTATTTCTTGTTATTTTTGGATGCTTCTAGATCATTTTCTATCCTTGTACATCGACATTGATCGGTGTGCTCATGGTCAAAGATTTTTCTTTTGGTATGTTCAGGTTTTCATTTTTTTGGCCAACATGATGGTTGTAACGTGTTGTGGATCCTTGAAGATTTAAATTTGAATGTTTGGTGTGCTTGAGGATATTTTTTTTGGTCGCATCATAATATTAGCAAATAGTGTTTGATTCGCATTACAAATTTATTTGTAAATTTGGGCCGACATTGTAAATATGTTTTATATTTTTGTCTGACAAGGTTGTTGATGTAATTTCATGTTGCGGATATATAAGAGTGATTGCTTGAGTGAAGTTAGTGTGTGTATGAAGTGAAGGAAAGACAAAGAAGAGAAAGTGTGTGAATATTGATCTATTCATTCGATTGCAGAGAAGAGTGAGAATTTTCAACAAAGTGTGAAGAAGGTTTTATGTGTTTAACTGGAGCTGTAATTAGAATTGTGTAGAAGCTATTTTCTTAGTTCATACCCTATGGATCTAATATGTATTGTTGTGTATTGTTGGGTAGCGAGCCCTCTTGTATTTGAGTAGTGAGCTCTAGGTAGTGTGCCTGAATGCATGTGCATTCCCATTATCTTTCATTATACTTTTAACAGGGTATAATACTGTGGACTAACATCCATCATGGTTTTTCCCCTAACACGGTTTCCACATAAAAAAATCTTAGTGTTCTCTGTGCTTCTGATGTGTTAATTGTTCATGGTTTATTGTTCATTCATCATATCTGAGATTAAGTTAAGTAAAGTTTGAAAAGTTTAAATATGTTGTGACAACTAATTCACCCCCCCTCTCAGTTGTCTATTCTTGTTTTTTCAACATGTTGCTGCTTATATACATGGACAAAAATTCTCACATGTACTTCTCTACCAAAAACATACTCTATTCTATCCATTGCATTTTTCATTGTTTCTACAACTCTCTTTTCAACTTCCTCGATAGATTACTTATACACAATTGTTTACTAGGATGCCATGTATTCAAAATGTTCCATTTTATTTCTTTCTATTTACAATAGATAATGCTAACCTCTTTTATTCTATATCTATATTATTTCATTTATAATGTTGCACAGATACAATAAACATTCAAGAAAATTAGTGTATTGTAAATTGTCTATTTGAAATTATTTCATGGTCCAACAACTTCATCCAATGCTACTCACCCTTGTTAAATACCATCAATAGTACTTGTAAGTACAAAAATTTTCCATTATCAATAAATAGATTCAGTGAACCAATTGTAAATATTATTAACTATTTTTAGTTTCACATTGTCTATATTGATTTTGGACATATACTTACTCACTTTTTATGCTTCCTTCTTGATTTCAATGGGTAGAGTAGAATATCCTTTTTGAAGTCAAATGTATGATTATTTTCCCACAAAAAAAATGCCATTTAAGATTTCCCCTTTTACAGTCATTGTAAATTATGGTTTATGTGATTATGGAAGGCAACCACACAACATTGTCATGTGCTTCTAAGAGGACAAACAATTTGTTAACTACATCACATTGTTTATCCCCAGAAGCACATGGCAATGGTTTATGTTTCTCCATTCAACTTAACCAATTACAATGTCATAGTTGGCCTGCTACAGTCTTCTATATATTACATTTGTCCATGTTTCTCCAGCCATCTTTCAATTCCCATGATGCCAATTCTTTTTTGGGATAGATATTTTTGTCAAGCTGTCATAGCAAAAAAAGACTACAATATTAGAGATCTTGTTTGAGAACACTTGTATCTCCCCAACTTTGTTATTGTGTGATATATGATAAGATTCCATGAGATTTTCCATGGACCTTGCTTTCCTTTCTTTCTTGGGGGTTTGGCTAGAGCCCACGAGGCTTCATAATGCCAATATGGTAGGGAGGATAATGACCATGGGTTTAGTTCTTTTTCCTTCAATCATCATATATTTGTTGCTACTTATATACATGGAGACCCAAATTCTCACATCCACTTATCTACCAAAAACATACTCAATTCTATCCATTGTATTTATGATTGTTTCCATAGTTCTCTTTTCACCTTCTCCAATAGATTACTTATACACAATTATTTACCAAGATGCCATGTATTCAAAATGTTTGACTTTATCTCTTTCTATTTACAACATATAATGCTAACCTATTTTATTGTACTCCTTTCTAATGTTGCATAGATGCAATAGACATTCAAGAAAATTGGTGTATTGTAAATTATCTATTTCAAATTCTTTCATTGTCCAACAACTTGATCCAATGCTGCTCACCCTTGTTAAACACCATCAACAATACATGTAAGTACACAAATTTTCCATTCTCAATATATAGGTTCGGTGAACCAATTGTAAATATTATTGATTAATTCTCTTTCTTTTTTTCCAATGGAATGTAATTCTCCCAAGAATTTGGCTTTCCAGATAGATAGATGAGCATAGTGAATGACATGTCATGTAATTCATAAACATGAAACTATTTCTTCCTTATGACCATGAGCATATTCCTTTGTTTCTAGAAAATTTCATTTAAACAGGATGGACATGACATTTTAGCACAACTGTGAATTCTTTCAACGCATTTGACAAATCTTTCGGCACATACAACTTCTGTTTCAATTAATCTAACCAGTCTTTCAGCGCATCTAGGGTATGTCATGATGCATACGATCAATCTTTCGGTGCATACATTGACTGTTTTAGTGCAGGGTATGTGCAGGATCATGATGGGCCAAAAAGTGGCAATATGATGGGTATGTGGCTGACGACTTTTTTTTTACCCAAAATTGATGAAACAAAAAGGGTTTTAAAGGATATTCTCAGGTTTCCACCAATATAAATTATGCTTACTTTGAATTTAATAAATAATTATTATTCATTTTCAATTTTAATTACGATTAAAGTCCTGATTGATAGGCTGATTGAAAAAAATCTATAACTTTCAAACGGTATCACTTTTTTTGAATCCAAAACATACGTCACATTCTATGCTTCACATACTATAGGATTAAAAAAAGAAAAATTGAATTTCATGAAGTTTTGACCAAGTTAAGGTGGTCAAACATACCATTTTTTTATATTTTTTAAAAGTTATAATAAAAAATTTATAATTAATTATTTACTTGGAACAAAATTACAAAAAAATATGCATCACATTTGGACATGAGTTGTCTACTTATATCTAAATTATTATAAAAAAATATTATCATTTTATTGTGGTTAGGGTGGTAAGACAGACACCTACTTATTTTTTCCCTGCAATTTAAGTACTACTGCTTTGAAATTTCAAATTTTCACCAAATAGATTTTTAAAAAAAAAAACCTAGTATTTTAGAAACTACATTCAATTTGCTGCAGATTCTATTCTTACATATTTTTGAAATAATATAGATAACTTATTCAAATTTTTACGTCAAGTTGCTTAACTCTGATTTTTCTGAATTTTTTGCCACTTAAGGGCTTGTTTTTTCCATGATGATCCTACACATACCCTGCATACAAGGAGTCTTTTAGTGCATTCATCACTTCTTTTAGCACATTCGTCGCTTCTTTTAGTGCATTTGTCACTTCTTTTAGCGCATTCACTAGTTATTTTAGCGCATACATGAGTTATTTTAGCACATAGAGTAGCCATTTTAGCGCATTGAAATAATATTTTAGTGAATTGGATGACTATTTTAGTGCATCTAGTTAAAATTACAAAATATTAAAATTTTGAGAACTAATTGGTGTTTTCTACTTGCAGGTACTTTTATACACTGGTCAAAGACAATATTATCAAACTACTAATGATTTATGTAGGGGTTGGAGTTATTTAATGCTTTCTTTTCATTATGATAGGCATCTAGCTTAATTAGAAGGTTAAAGAACACCATGTCTTCGGTGTTTGATGAATGCTAGGCATATGCTCTCCCCTTAACTAGGTAACCAAAAAGCTAGACCCATTCACTTTTATTTTGTTTTATCCATAGAGGGCCTGCCTTGTGGGAAAAAGTAATCACCCAAGGGAACGACCCAACCAGTAACACGCTAAAGCCAAGTGACTTCGAACTGGGATATAAATGTGGGTACTTGAGGAAAGTTCAAGTATAATGAGGATTGTTCCGACAAGAAGGGAAACAATGGTCTCTTGCCGTATGGATGATCCCCCACAAATGAAATGCCTATACTAGAACCCTTTGTTGTAGTAAGGCCCAAATCCTTAATTAATTTATGGTGCTTTTAGTAGAGATGAAAAGAATGCCATGGGAGATTCATGGGTATTGATGCTTGGTTGCCTCGAGAAGTGAGTGTCATGGAGGGGATCCAGTGGGGTCAAGCATCTAATCATTCTCTAAAAGTAGGCACAACTAGAGTAAAATCCAAGTGGAAATCCAGTGAATATTGTCCTACACAGCCTTAGGTTGTACTTGCTTGATGTGTTTTATCAATGTGTTTTCAAACAAAACATCACACAATGGAAGTGAAAACCTTGATTCAAAAATCATCCATTTGAACACTTGATTCTTGCAACTTACAAGCTAGAAACCAAGCAAAATCCATTGTTCAACAAATTTCACCTTGGTAACATTCAGATTCACAGATTAAAAACAAGATAGACTACCAAAAACATTGAAATTTTCTAGAATAGCACACTTTTCCTCTATTCTAGTGCATCCAGACATTTTTATAGCGTATCTGTGTAGTCTTTTAGTGAATACACCCTTTGTTTTAGCACATACACTCAATATTATAGTGTATTTTTCCACTCTTACAGTGCATCCATATTCTGTTCTAGCGCATGCAGGCATTTTTATAACACATCTAAGCATTTTTCCAGCACATTCACTCTTTGTTATAGTGCATCCACTACATATTTTAGCACATAAACCCTCTATTACAACACATTTAGGCAATCTTATAGCACATCTGTGCAATTTTCTAGCGCATTTACCCTTTGTTCTAGCACATCCATGCAATATTATAGTGCATCTGTGCAATTTTCTAGCACATCAACCCTCTGTTCTAGCACATCTATCAAATCTTTTAGTGCATCCCGTCTCTATTTTAGCGCATCCATAAAATGAAAAACCTGTGAGTTAAATTCATCCCCTATTTCACAATTTGAGCCAAAATTTAGAATCTTTTTCAATCTAGAATCATTCCTCAAATACCACACAGTCTAAACTTGTCAAAACTAACCTCTACAAGTGGAGTTCTCTAAATTAAACCTAGATATAAACATCTCAAAGTGCCTAAATCATCAAACCTATCACATCTTTGATTATTAAGCCTAGTAAATCATCATCAAGATTTATCATCCTCTCATCATGAAACAAAGTTATATAATCAAATCTAACTTAGTCTTATCAATAGAATTTGTCATTCTATTTGACTTAGTTGTAATCCTTGGAACTATTCCAAACAAAGATCAAAGTTTAGTCAAAGCATAAAAATTGTATGCCCATCCAAACAAGGTTACAAAAATAGAAACTCAAGGAAAAAGAACTAGAAATACAAAACATTGAAATGCAAAACATTGAAGCTCAAAGCCTTGAAACTCCAAACATCAAAACTCAAAACACCGAAACTCAAAATAGTGAAATGCAAAACACCATGGAAAAAGCTAAGGAAAATTGAAACACAAAACATCAAAACACAAAAATAGAAACTCAAGGAAAAAGAACTGGAAACACAAAACATCGAAATGGAAAACATTGAAGCTCAAAGCCTTGAAACTCCAAACATAGAAACTCAAAACACCAAAACTCAAAATAGTGAAACGAAAAACACCATGGCGGAAGCTAGGGAAAATCCTTTCCATGGAATCCACAACAATGAAGGGGAAGAAATAATCGAGGAAGATATCCAACATGTTGAACAAGATCTAAATTTCCACAAGTGCTTAGAAAAGATTTCAGAAGAAATGGGGAAAAATATCTCCTTATGCTAGCTAAACAAGGTGTCAAATTGCCTAAGTATTTTGACGTGAATCAATTGGAAGCACCTTCCAAACAACTTGAAAAAGAAATGGAACAAGTTATTTCCCTAACTCATCAAATGAAGAACCTTCAACAACAAATTCTTGACATGCAAAGGGGAACATCAAAACGATATTTGATCCAAGACAATTTTTTATATCCTTTTGATCAAGATATCCACCTAATTCCTTTTCCCAAACATTGCAAGTTTCCGAAATATGACAAATACAATGGGAAAACCGATCCAATTGATCATGTGAGTGAAATTAGAACCATAAGTCTTGAATTTTCTCACAAAGAAACTTATTTTATGAGGTTGTTACCAAGAAGTCTACGTGGACAATGCCTTGAATGGTTTTCAAAACTTGCACCACCAATCAAAACCTTTGAATAGTTGGTAAACAATTTCATCATCCAATATTCTTATAACATTCAACATGACATAACAATGAAGGACCTTTGCAACTTGAAAAAGAAAAAGGGTGAATTGTTCCTTGTGTTCTTGCAAAAATGGAGAAGGTTATTCACAAGATATTCTTGTCTCGTACTTGAAAACGAAAAGATGGAAATCTTTATTAATAACCTAAATGATGAGATGAGCTATAGGTTGGAATTGTAGAGCCCACCAACTTTTGAAAAATTAATTGAAAATGGGATTAAAATTCAAGAAGCTTTCGTCAAAAGAGGAGTCATAAAACTTTACAATGACAAAAACACATCTAACTCCTCTAACAATTACAACAACGACAACAAACCAAAGTTTTGACAATGAAACAAGAATGTGAGTAATAATGATGGCACAGTTGAAAACCAAAATACAAATCCTATATTCAACTTGACAAAAATGACCAAAAAAACTAATCAAAACAACAATCCACCCAGCAACCAAAACAACAAACAAAATTTCAACCAAATTAATAATCAAGGTAATGCTAGATCAAGAATTCCATCATATCACACATCCTCCAATTGAAGAAGGTTCACACCTTTGGGACAATCATCAAAATCAGCACTAAAGGAACTTCTTGAAGCAAAATTTATAACATTACCAGAGGAAAGGAATTGGGAACCACAAGTTAAGCCTCCATGGTGGAATGATGCACATTTCTGCAATTTTCATCGAAACAAAGGGAATAAAACCAATGATTGCATGAAATTGAAGTGCTTGATACAAGACTTGATTGACAACAAGACCATATTTGTAGGACTCCAAACAAACAATGATCATGCAACATTCAAGAACCCTCTACCAAACTATGAAAAAGGGGAGTCCTTGTCATCAAACACCAAGGGGAAAAATGTGAACTATGTTTATGACACCACTATTCTCCATATGGAGGTGGTTGATGATCAAACCCATGACAAACTAGATCTTACTGCAATTGATAACCCAATAAATGACAACATCATTAAACATGAATAAAACATCATTGCAACTAAAAATCATCACCATGATATTGACACCACCTCACATCAAATCAATGGCCTTGTGCCAATATATTTGATCACCAATATTGCTGCGAATGACAATCAAATCAATGTCATCAAAATCAGAGAGAAATAAGACAATTCACTAATCAATGATGCAATTACAAGAGGACAAGCCAAGGTAACATTGAAAGGAGCTACCCCTTCAACATCCAAAGCAACTACTATTGTCCCTACAACTCAATATAACATCAATGATCAATTGTAGAAGATACTCGCTCAAATATACATATGAGAGCTTCTCAATATTTCACCCGCTCATAAGGAAATCTTGGAACAAGCTCTAGTCGCCACCACGATACTGAACAATCTGGAAGTCTTCCAATTTCAGACTATGGTGGGACATTTGACTGCACCGCACTAGTTTCATTTTTTGAACATGATGATGTATCCATAACCCATCTACACAACACTACTCTCCACATCGAGGTCTTAATCCATAAACACTATGTAAAACATGTTCTAATAGATGGAGCAGTTGGCTTAAATATATGCACTCTAAAACTTGTCTATGCACTCAGACATTCTAAAAATGCTATTGATCCTAGAAGGAAAATCATAATAAAAGCATATGATGATGAAGAAAGATCATCCCAAGGCTTAATTGTCCTACCAATTCAAGAAGGACCAGTTGTCAAAGATATAGTATGCCAAGTGTTGGACAAAGAATTGACATACAACATACTCTTAGGACATTCGTGGATCCATGATATGCAAGTTGTACCATCTACATATCACTAGTGTTTGAAATTTCCTTTTAACAGACAAGAGATCACTATTGTTGTTTATTCCAATAAGCCCCAATACTGGAACACACTCAGAATAAACCAAGACACTTTTGTCCAACACAATAGGGAAGCTACAACTCCTGGTTCATCCAATAGTGAAAAACAACTAAATTCCTTGTCAAAGTGGGTAGAGAAAAAGGACCAAACAAAAGATAAGGGAATCAGTGAGTCTACTCCATCAAATCATGAAAGTCAACTCAATGCCTTATCAAAGTAGGTTGAATAGATCCAATTGAAAGATAAAGTAATGGGGGGATACTCATTTGAGCAATCCTTATGTTTATCAAAACTCTCATCTCCTAAGTCACATGGACAACCATCAACATCAAGACAACAATCATCACAACCAACCACACTCTTTGATGGAAAATTTGTAAGAGAAGGCACCTTAGTGGAGAATTAGAAGACAAGGAGGTTTTGAATTGGTTGTACAAGGATGAAGAGAAATCACAAGCATCCACTTCAAATGTACTAACAGAGCAGTATGGTAAAGGCAAGACAATCTTGGAAAAGATAGGATATGATGGAAAAGGTCCTATTGGTAAAAGAAAAGATGGCATCATAGTGTGTGAACCCTTCTCCTAGTACCTACAAAACAACATGAATAAACAAGTTAGACAAGGAATTACAAGCTAAAACAAGGATTCCCCTTGAAATCCATTTACAAACTCAAATTAGGAAGAAAATATTGAAGAACACAATGCAAATGACAAAAACAAGATAAAATCCTAATTACATATGCAAACTCATGATCCCATGGGGGAATTGGTGCCAATTTGATATGAAAATTAGCCCTTTCCCAATTCCTAAGATTGCAAGCTTCAAATGTTGAAAAGATTGATCCACTTTTGTTGATGAAGAATGAAGACTCCAAGGCTAAATCTGCAAAAACCTAGCTAAGAACTCAATGATGATGGATGAAAATGGCTAATGATTTGAGCAAGGTAACTTTACTTGGATTGTGGATAATGAAATGAGGAGAGGAGCTATTCATTTATAGGATTTCATGATGGATGAATGCCCAAATTTGAGCAATGTGGGACTAACATTCATCCAATGATATGATGCCACTTGTCAAGCTATGAATGGATGATGGATGTGCAAGATTTGGGGTTTGTGCCAATAAATGCCAATATTTGAAATTCAAATTTGTTGAAATGACATGCAAGAGGGAAGGGAAAATGCAATAAATGCCACTTGGCTCAAGGAAAAGGACATGTAAGAGGTTTTAAATGCCTTGTTGGATGTACATGTTGACTTGAAATTTTTGAATTCAAATTGAGGGAATATTCCAAAAGATGCCTTGTGAGGAAAATAGAGATTTAATAAATGAATTAAATCTATTTTCATGTGCAACTTGCATTATCTAGAGGATGTGACATGAGATAAGGTTAAATTAATCAAGGGTTAATTAATTTAATATGAGATTAGATGATGTGACTTATTTGACTTAGATTTATGGATTTATTTAAATCAAATAAGAGAGGAATATGATAAGAGGCTAATTAAATAAGGATTTTGATTTGTTTAATTAAAAGGGATGGTGTTAGATTAAATCAAATAAGGTTTTAATTTATTTAATTTAATGGATAGACTTTAGAGATTTAATCAAATAAATTAATTATTTAATTAAATAGGGATAATTAGATCAAATGGATTGATTTAATTAATAAAAGAGAGTGACTTAATTAGATAAAATGATTTAGTCAATTAAGGTATGAATATTGATGGATTTAATTAGATAGGGAATTTGATTAAATGGTTAGACCAAGGGATAATTCAGGAAGAAACGATGTTAGTAAGTTAGGAATGAACGATGTCAATCAGTATATTTTACGTGTCTACACATAGAACCGATACAACCTAGCACAATGAATTCTAAGGACAAGATGGGACTAGGGTATAGGGAAGAAACAAAAGAAGAAACTAGACAACAAGTTATCTAGAGAATCCTTCAATTGAGAGATAGTTCCAAAAAAAACTCCAATGAATATGAATGGGATTCCCTCTTTGAAGAGTCTTGTCATGATAAGGAGATTGATGTGGTACAAAAGTATACACCAACACATATGAAGGGACAGAGCTTGAGTTATCGACCACTTGAAATTGGATAACAGAATATCAATGACTCAAGTGAAGATGAACATTCTTCTAGCGAGATAGATACTTCGGAAGAGAGTAACATCTTAGACCTCGATATTGCCATTGGACATTCTAATAACATTGCCATCATGAAGCTTACCCCTTCTAACCTCAACCAATCTAATGATTCCATGCCATTAGTACACCCTAAATTGATTGATTGGAACCAATCTAAGTTGTTTGATCTACCCACCTTTCTGAATGATGATACCATCGTTACTTCCTCTATTTTGATAACCCTGAAACATGTTCCATCATTGAATCTCATAACAAAACTTCAGACAAGGGGAGTGCCAAATCTTCCAACTGCAAAATGAATACCAAAATCAGATCTAATGGTGAAAACCATTTAATGGCACTATTAGATCTAGAAAAAGTAAAAACAAAGAGTGTATCTCAAGGTGAAAACCTCTATGAGGTGCTGAGAGATGGAAGATTTGAAACTCTCCCTCAGTACTATCAGGATACATCATTAGTGTTGATTAATCCTACACAGTCTATCAATGTTGGCACAAATGAAACAGTGAAGACCCTACACCTTGTGGCATCCATGATAGAGGAGGAGAAAACCAGTTTCACTAAATTCTTTGAAGATAGGTAGATCAACTTTGCTTGGTCTTATGCTGACATGCTAGGCATATATCCAAAACTCATCATGCATCATTTATCACTACCACCTGGCATAAAACTAGTAAAGAAAAAGTTGAGAAAAATGCACCCTCATATCGCCCTCTTGGTAAAAGCCAAATTAAAGAAGCTACTGGATGTGGGATTTATCAAACCTATTGACTATGCCGAATGGATATCAAATATTGTGCTAGTCTCAAAACTAGAAAAAAGTATCAGGATATGTATAGACTTTAGAGATCTTAACAAAGCTTTCTCAAAAGATGATTTTCCTCTACTGAACATCGACATCATAATAGACTTGACTGTTGGACACAAAATTTTATCTCTTATGGATGGTTTTTTTGGTTACAATCAAATAAGGATAGCACTTGAAGATCATAACAAAACATATTTTACATGTCCTTGGGGCACTTTCTACTAGAATGTAATGCCTTTTGGGTTGAAAAACGTTGGAGCCACATATCAGAGAGAAATGGCCACCATCTTCCATGACATGATGCATACTTTTATGGAAGACTATGTAGATGACTTATTGGCAAAATCATTCAGTAGAGAGGGACATCTAGAAATTTTAGACAAGATCTTCACTAGAAATTGGAAAAGTTCAAAGTGAGACTTAATCCCAAGAAATGTGTATTTGGCATAACATCGGCTAAGCTTTTGGGGTATATTGTATCAGCTAAAGGCATTGAGGTGGACCCTACAAAAGTTAAAGCCATCATGGAGATGCCTCCTCATAAAAACATCAGTCAACTTAGATCTTTGCAAGGAAGATTTCAATCCATCAGGAGGTTCATCGCGCAACTGGCCGACAAAACTCACCCTTTCAACCACTTACTACACAAGAATATCTCTTTCAAGTGGAATGAGAAATGTGAAGCCGCCTTCAATCAACTCAACCAATATCTGATGACACCGCCAATACTAGTACCCCCAATCAAAGGAAAGTCATTGATACTTTATATTACAACAATTGAGATATCTTTGGGAGCTTTATTAGCACTGGAAGATTCTATAGGAAAGGAAAGGGAAATTTATTATATCAGTAGGACCTTGAATGGTTATGAGATCAATTACACCTTCATTGAAAAATCTTGTCTTGCAATAGTATTTTCTATCCAACAACTCAAACATAACATGTTGAATCACACCATCAAACTCATCGCTAAAATTGATCCACTAAAGTATCTGCTTAGCAAAGTTGCCCTAATAGTAAGACTATCCAAGTGGGTCATGATATTGAGTGAGTTTGACATCTAGTATGTGGACAGAAAAGCCATCAAGGGTCAAGCGATAGTAGATCAACTAGTTGAAGCACCATTGCAAGACAATCACCCAATGAATATTGATGTCCTTAGAATATCTACACAATAATGGATGTTGTACTTTGATGGATCTTATACACAACATGGATCAGGCACAGGGATCTTGTTTATCTCACCATAAGGACATACCATTCCAAAATCCTACAGACTGATGTTTCCTTGCAACAATAACACAATTGAATACAAAGAAATGATCATTGGAATCAAAGTAGCAGTTGAGTGAAAGATCATAGAGTTACATGTCTATGGTGATTATTAGCTAGTCATTAACTAGGTGAATGATGATTACCAAACAAAAGATAACAAGTTGATGCCATATAAAAGAATCGTTGATGACTTCAAAAAGTACTTTATGGAGATAAAATTTGAGAAGATTCCTAGAGGTGACAACAAAGTTGTTGATGCCATGGCGACCATTGATTCTCTCTTATAGATTCTTGAGAAATGATCCCATTATGAGTTCATGGTGGAACAAATATTCAACCCATCCTATGACAAACCCGAAGCCCAAGTCATCTACCATCTAGTCGAGGTTGACACCTCTACCTATGGGAACAATTGGATGAGCGTCATCAACATGCAGTGGATCACCTAAAATTCTATCAGCAGAGGATATCCAAAAGTTACAATCAAAGAGTGAATCCTAGAACATTTCAGGTGGGTGATTTAGTCCTAAAAGAAAACCTTGATAACCAACAAGATTGAGAGAAGGGAAAATTTGAACCAAAATGGCTAGATCCCTTTGTCATTGTTTCAGTCTTCAGATCAGGAGCATATTAGTTGTCCACACCAAAAGGGGATTTGTTTGATAATCTCCTTAATAGCCTACATCTCAAGAAATTCTACACCTGAATCATCTAGTGCATTGGAAAGAGTCTTGAAAAAATACAAAAAATATCAGAAAATGTCCTAAAAAAATGGTTGCCTTGATGAAAACCTGGCAAACAGGCATCTTGGTAACAACAAAAAAAATCAGAAAATATCAAAAATCCAAAAAAATCAAAAAAAGATCAAAAATCCAAAAAAATCAGAATAAGAGCAAAATATAAAAAAAGTGAAAAGTCAATTTTTTTTAAAAAAAAACATAAAATCTCAAAAAAATGTAATAAAAACAAGTAGTTAAAGCCTGGTAGTAGGTGCTATTTGTGATAGGTTAGCTTTTCAATCTATTTGAGCATGCTGACCATTTTCTTTCACCATTCGCTTTCACCATTAATCTTCCTATCATCGGAAAGCTTCATGTACATATCTTGGCATCACGGTTGTGTCTCACCCTAGACTAGGGGAAAAATCCTAAACTCATTGGGGGTAATAAACTTTGAGCTTGAACCAATAGACAAAGAATAGTAGTACAACACAACTGAAAATGATGATCATAGTGCAACTCAACATTGAACATTAATCACACAAACATGAACACATCAACCATCCATATCAAACAACCAAATCAACCAAAAACACACTTCAAATGGATGATTGTTCTTCTAAATCATGGATTTATCAATGGGGCATGAATGATCAACTATTGAACTTTGATTTTTGTTATCATATCTCTGGAGCACCTCGATGATGTATTGAACTAGAGGAGCTAGGAAGGAGTATGATTTTTCTTTGTCTATTGTCTATGAGTTGATCATTATTACTATTCAAATTTTTTCAAGACGTGTTCTACAAAGTATCACTAATGACATTTCCAATTTGCATAGGAAAACGGTTAACTCTTGTCTATCTACACAAGCAATACTTAGGTCATCTTAGATTAATTATACTTACATGCTTGTGTTAACTTGCAATATCAAAAATCATGAAAGTAGTACTTAGGTAATCATGATCTAAATATACCATCAATGTTTGTGCTAACTTTCAACATTTTAAAGGCTCAATGATGACAAAAAGCATGAAAAATTGATTGTTACAAATGACAACATCTGCATATATGCATGGTTAAGTTAGATTGCATCCATGTTAGCTTGCATCTATATCTATAAGGTTTCAAAAGCTGCAACAATTTCACAGCAATGTTATCTCTGACACTAATGGATTGAGTATACTTGACATTACCAAAAACACATCATTCTCATATAGAAAACACATCATTCTCATATAGTTTCATTAAGAAAGTGGTCCACTAAGCTTAAATGAGTGCTAGTCTCTTCAGATTTCCAAGAAAGTTGAGAAATATGTCAGGTTTTTTGAAGCTTAACTTAACAAATAATCAACTGATGGAAACCTTCTCACAACTATTGGAAGTTGGATAGATTCACTCATTTAAGCTTAAGACCCTAGAGGTTTTTAAGTATTGCAAGCTCAATTAAGCATAATCATTTGCATCACGTAATCATAATTCATCTTACAAAACATCATCCATATATCATCCCATCATAATTACATCCATACATAATCAATATAAACATCACATAAACATCATACATCACTTGCATAATCAAATCCATCTCACATAGCATAAAACATCATTTGCATAAATCCATAAAGCATATAGAATCATTAATCACATCATCATTGCATACATAACATAATCATCATTACATACATCCCATGATCATCATCACATAAGCATCATCATATAAACATCATAAACACATAAGAACTAGATACCATCACATTATCATACATTAATCCATTCATCACATCATCTATTTGCATGAGAAAAGTACAAGAACATAAACTGAATCACATTTCATTAGCATAATAGGATCCATCACATACATCATTCATAAAGCATCATATAATCATAACATATCAATTGTACCATCATTTGCATCTGTAGCATATCACATCATCATATAGTGTAAATAATAGAAATTAAATGCATCCATAGCATATCATATCATCATCATATAGCATAAATAACATAAATTAAATGCATCCATCATAATCATCATGATCATCATCATAACCTAGAAATCAAATGCATCCATCATAATCATCATCATATAAACATCATATAGACACATAGATCATAATCATCGCCGCATAGATCATATAACCTCAAAATCATAATTTCAAAGTGTACAAGGATATCCAAAGGTATAAAGAGATACATCAATATAAAAAGTGGCAGTGTATCATAAAGTCTGAAAACAAGAGGTACATCATCAATGTCTTATATACATCAGTATATACATCATGTCCAAAATAAATCAGAAAATCATAAACTAGAGAGATGTTGTGCTCCCCCCAGATGGTGCTAGCTTCACAAGACCAGTACCTCCCCCAACACCCGATGGACCTACACTAGAATCTCTTCGATCACCAGGAAGTGGCTGCATAACACTCATGCTAATGGTACAAGACTGAGACCTTCTTGACCGGGACTATGCAAAGCTCTCCTACTACTTTAGAGGAACTGCATCATGATATTTGACCTTGTAAAACTCTACCTCCTGAGTAGTACGGTGGATCTCCCTAAAATAATCTGTAGACTCGGTAGCCGCTGCAACCTACTGTAATCTCTCAGTAAGGCCCTCAACTTGGTCCACCTACCGTGTTGGGAATCCCTCTCAGTAGTCAACATGTTAATCTACCCCTGCATCTATCCCTGTGCTTGTCCCTAGGCCTATACCTATGCAAGCTAGGCCTGTACCTACTGTACCTACTTCCTAGTTTCATCTTTCATCCGTTAGCATCTAGATCTATCCCTGTGCTTGCGTAAGTAGAGCCTGAACCTACTCTAGCTGACCTTGCAGCCTCTAAACCTACACCTGTAAAGCAACTATCTATGTTTGTTGCTATTGTGACGATATCATGATCTCCACATGCTGCTAAGAAGGGGAAACTAATGATCACCTCTTGCGAGGCACTCACATCTCTCCAACATTCGACCCTAGTCCTCTGCAACCCTCATCTCCTCCCCCATCACTCTCATCACCATCACCACCATCACTGCTATCCTCATTGTCCTCCTTGTCCTCCTCCCCCTCCTTTGCCTCCTCTCTTCATCGTCTCCGCCCATGACCTACTACCTCTTCCTCTAACAATGGCATTGGCTCATCTAGAATGGTGATCCATGTGAATGGATGCATGAACACATACTAATCATACTCCTTTGATATCACAGCATCAGTAATATATGGATGAACATCCCAAGGAATGACCTGTAAACCCTGGAAATGTTGAAAAGTTGCATCATGGGACAAAACCAGTCCCTAATCTGTAGCATCCTACCATCATTGTGCATAGTGGGCCACTCCTTGGGGTATCCCCTGCACTCTACCATACTATTTGAGTACCTACAGCAGCAAAAATATCTCAATGACAAAATAGGTCTGACCAATTAGATAAATTGACTGAGACAAAAATGGCATCTCTGTGTCATCCTCAGGCTACTACTCACAATCTAGATAGGGCCTCCATACTACAAAATCAAGATCATCTAGGTTCCTCCTCCAATACTTGAGTTTTCCTAGCATAGGATGAGCAAGTCGACCAACATAGATGTATACATATGGCCTCATGGATGGCCACTATCTATCTCCCATTGGCCATGCAATTACTATGTGCTCCCAAGCCCAGACCTGAAGCAATGTAACTCCTACTGATAAACTCACCCCTCAAAAATACATAACCTGATGCAAATCATGGTACAAGTGTGCAAGCATACAACAACCCCATGCATATCAAGTGGCATGATCAATCATGCTCTCTAGGATCAACCCCCATCCAACAGACAATCACTTTGACCTGTGATTAGGTCAAAGGAACCCTCCAATAAATCCAGCTAACACAAAAGGAAAAGTGGCATATGCATCAACCATGTCCCTCCAGGGAATCTCATAGCCACATATAGTATCATCCTCAAATACTCTGCATAGTGCATCCATCCTGCCCTGCTCCTGAGAATCATATAATACAAGCTCTCCAACCATAAGTATCTGTAGAATCTGATATACATCCTCAGGAGTAACTCTGATCTCACCAATGGGAAAATGGAAGGTGTTATGCTCACTGTGCCACCTCTCTGCTAAAGTTGTTAGTAAACCCCTATTCATCTTAATATGGGGCATATCTATAAGGGATGACAAACCATATTGTACAATGACGGCTACCTCAAGTGGCGTTAGGTGTTGAATCAACTCCCATGTCCTAAGGAACTACTCTCTAATATGTAAGCTCATCAATGGCTCCTATCATCACAAAATCAGCATCAATCAGCTAATCAATCAATCAACATCAATCAATCAATCAATCAATCAAAATCAATTAGCCTATCAATCTAATCAGCTCTGGTGAGACTTTGATCAAATCTCATGAGCATCAATTTATCAATTCAACCTCACCTATCATGAGGTTCATCAATCAAATTCAACCTCACCTATCATGAGGTTCATCAATCAATTTAACCTCTCCTATCATGAGGTTTATTAATCAATCAATGTACCTCACCTATCATGAGGTCCACTAATCAATCAAACTATAATTGATCTTCATCTATCATGAGGTCAATTATCATCATCCTATCATTAAATCTCACCTATCATGAGATCGATGGACTTCTAACCTATCAACATCATCAATCATCATCAAAACAAAGGCTGTTGCGATCAAACATCATCGACATCAAGGAGTCCAAGAAAAAAACTATAAAACTAGTTTAAATTTCCCCAATGCGCTAAAACAGTGTTCTATGCGCTAGAGAAATTCATCAATGTGCTAAAACAGGCCTTCAATGCATTGAACTACTCTATGCATCAAAATATTTCACGGATATCCTGAAAGAAGGTCCTGATGCACCAAAATACCCTATGTGCTACATCATTTAATCAATGTGCTAAAACAAACCTTCAATGCACTAAAACATCATATTCAAATCCTATTCATAATATATGGCCTTAAAATCCTATTCATATTTAGAGCTTTTCTAATGTATGGAACTTCAAGCTACCATAATATATGGCCTTAAAATCCTATTCATATTTAGAGCTTTTCTAAACTATACAACATGACATCCAACAAAAAAATTTGTTATGCATTTTTTCCAAGCACAAATCCTTAGAATTCTTAATGTGTTACTTAGGTCATGCCCTGCCTTATGTCACTGGTCTTTCATGGTGTTGAAAAATTTCTTAGGGCTGGGGTTTTAGCTTTGTCTTCATCTTAAACCCTTGTGTTTACCTAATGCCTTGGTCATGATCTATTTCACCATTACCTTTTTTGAAGGGTTTTAAAAACATCTTATGCCCCATCATTTCGTCTAGGCCTGGTCCCTTTGGTCTTAATATTTTATTTCCTCTGTGGGTTTTATTTTCCTAAGTCCTGGTTGGCCCTGTGCTGAACAATTTTTAAAAAACTTGTCATTTTCCATCCACCTAGTAATGTCCCCTTGCCCTTTAATGAATGTTTTATTTTTTAGAAGGATGAAATTCATGCTGTCATCGATCAAAATGCCTTCAAGATCAACAGTTACCCACCATCCCATGATCGAGAATTGTAGGATGGCGATATCGTGGGCGAGCGACACATGTCCCATTTGGGGATCAAATTTGTGTGACTGTTCATCAATTTGATCTAAGTCATTCCATGCCATACTGCGATGGTGCTTTGGTTGATTGCGAAATCATGAGCGACTGTCATGTGGACTGTACAAGGTGGGGCCAAAGGAAATTTTTGTGCGATATATTTTAAATGTTTCATTGCTTCCAAAGCAAAACATTTCAAATGAAATATTTGACAAGGCTAGGGGGAAATTCATTAAAAATGAGCAAAAGCGGAGAAATTAGGGCAACTAGTGATTTTAATGGTATATTAAAAAAAAAATCATATTTTGATAGTTGAATACATTCAAAATATTTCTAATATATTTCTAATTTAAAAAATATATTGTTTAATTTTTTAAATATATATATTTTTCAAAATATATTTTTATTTATTTTAAATATATTATACATACAAAATTACATAATCAATAATAGATAATAGATTTTTGGTGAATATATCTAGGTATGTTAATATATGCTTGAAAAACTAATTTTAATTAAAAAACTTACTAACATCATTAAAAGGTAAGTTTATAATTATAAAAATTTAACATTAGAATTATTTAACATTTGAAATAGAAAATTTAAATATTATATTATAATAGTTTATAATTTTTTTATATAGTATTTTGGATAATAGAAACAATTTTGATTGATTTAATATTTTCTAAGTTCATTATTGAATTTAAATCTTATAAATATAATTATGTATCTTTAATCAATATTATAATTTAAAAATAATAATGAATATTGAACATCTTAGATTTTAGTATAACTTAAATATTAAAAAATTTAATGTATAAGTTTATAAAATATAATATATATTTTTTTAAATAAAGATTTAAAGATTATTATATATGTATATTTAAAGATCCATAGAATTATCTTTTTAACTATGAAATTAATATAATTAATTTCATTTATAATTTTATCTTATCTTATCTTTTTAACAATTTTTTGGTATCCTACATAATTTGTTTTCTATAAGTATCATGTTGTATACTCTTTATATCCAGAAGGTAGTGTTTTTTCATGGAGCTTAATAAGTTTTAATAATTTTTAGTCATTTTAAAGATTTTTTTTTTTATAAAGATAGGTATATTTAGACTTTGATGGCTTATGTACAATTATGCATATTCTATTATTTATTATATTTTTTGCAATATCATGTTAATCTTGATTAATCACATTATTTGTTTGTCATTTTTATTTGTTTTGTTGAAAAATATTTTATCTTTACTTTACATCTATGATAATTTCAAAATTATCAAATTTAAAAATTACAAATAAAAACTTATTTGTATTAATCTCTTGAAGTACGTAGGTCCTAATCTTTTGTAGATTAATAACTATCTAAATAGCTATTTCTTTCCTTTATTTCTATAAATGTCTCTCATATCTCTATTGAAATTTATGAGATGTGTATGTAATTATTAGCACAACACTCTTATAGATTAGGATTTATTTTCACATTTATCTATTTTCTTATTGTTCCTATTAGTGGCTAATTAAATCTTCATTGAAAACCTACAAAGAGCTTGGGTCCTTCAATCTCAAAGCTTGTCTAATTTCTTAATGAGAATCATTCACATTGATTCCCAATATTATGATCCAATTGCATGATACATTTATAAAATGCACTTGGTAATTTAGTATGTCGTTGAAATATTAGAGTAACAACAAATGGTTCTTTTCATTTTTGGCACATGATTTAATACATTTTTAATTGTATGTTAAATTTTTTTTATTTTTCATGGTTTTCATGTTGTCAAATTTTCATACATTTCTTAGTCTTTAAAAAAAAAAAATGATGGTTCTATTAGTTTCCCCAATCTTGCTAAAAATCATGTATAGAGAGAGTACAATATATAAACTATTAATTATAGAGTATAACAACAAAATGAATTTAAAAACTACTACATAGAAACATTAAGGTTTAGAATAATTCAAAATAGAGATACCATTCTCCTACAAATACTATGTGTAGACCGGAGCTATGAACTGGATACAACCATTCAACAATACCACCCCAACGGGGTTTGAACCTTAGTGGCAAGAACAACAATGCCACCTATAAACCATCACACCATGCCAATACCGACATATTGTTCTTTAAATTTGAATAACCAATCATTTTGTAAATTAATAATCAAATCGCCACAATGTGTGTCTATATATATATTATATATATTACAAGAATAAGTATTTAAATCTAGAATTCTATTTCTATGTGAAATGAAGTATTATTAGGGCAAGAGTTATTAATCATATAAAAAAATTAAATCAACAAAATATTTTTAAAGCTTACAATTAATTTTAAAATTAAACTAAATTTTTATTTAAATTTTTTATAAAGTATTTATTATCTATTTTTAAAAATAATCAATTAAAATATATTAATTATTCAATACAAATAAATTAAATAAAACTACATCCTATCTAATGTATACATCTGTAAAGGTCTGATTTGGTGTATGCAGGGATTATTTGTAATGCATTGGTATACTAGTTGATCATTCTACTATATTTAATATAATTAAATAAAATAAATATTATTTTTAAAATAATTCACCAATAAATAATTATAATTTGAGAATAAATTAACAAATGAAAAAATATATAAAAGAACCTTTTTTTATTTCTTTGCATCCAAATGATTTCATTTTGTAAAATTATATTAAATTCTAACTTGGAAACATCATAAAATATTTTACATGCTTATTTTTATATTTTTGAGTTGAATTGTGTTGTTCTTTAAATTTGAATAACCAATCATAAAGCAAATAAATAATCAAATCAACACAATATTTAAAAATTTAAATTTCATTTTAAAATTAAACTAAATTCTATTTTCTAAAATTCTTAGAATATTTATTACTTAATTATTAAATTCATAATTAATTAAATTATAATGATTATGTGATATAAATGAATTAAATTTAAATAGAAGTACATGTTCCTTTTAAAATAATTCAACAATCAAAGACTAAAATTTAAATTTAAAAGTATTCTTTATATTGTATTTTTTTAATTTTTACATACAAAATATAAAATATTTGAAGTTGATAAGTTTTAAATTTATTAATTATGATGATATCCAAAAACTAAAAAGATTCAAAATAATGAAATAGATTAATTACAAGTGACAATACACAAAATTCTACACTCGTCAATACTAACCATGAAAGTTGCATGGAATTTAATTTGAACATCTATGAATCTTTCATCTTATATCTAATTATTTTTTAAAATGTTTAAGTTGTATACTTGATATGTAATTGAAAAATAATAGTTTAGATTGTATATTTTGTTAATAATTTAATGATATTTGTATTGTGAAATTAAAATAATAATTTAAGAGTAAATGTTCAAAACGATCATTTATTCAATATATATATATATATATATGTAAAAATTTAAATAACAATTAAAAGAAAATGTTAAAAGATTGTATATTTTATGAATATTTTAATAATTATTATCTTGAAAATTTTAAAATTAATTTCAAAAAATCTTCATTGAAAATGTTATACTTTATTGAATGGTGGTCATATAAACAAGTAAATAAATGAATAGAATGGAAAACATAACAAGTATACAATTTTGAAGAGTTCAAGAAAAACCTTGAAAAGCTGCGATAATAAGTTTATGCTTCTTGAAAATCCGCCCTTATCGCTCAATGTTTATTAGCCAATAAAATTGAGGAAAATTAATTTTTGAAATTTGAAAAGTTAAAAATCTTGCATGTTTACTTTAACTATATACAAATATTTGTCAAATAGAAAAAAAAGTTGAGTTCTCATTTGTTAAAATCAAAGTTATTAATAACTTGTTAAGGAAAAGGGGTCGCCTATAATTCCTTGGAAGGAACTAAAAATGTGATTGTAAAAAAAATACAACTTAATGAGTGAACATACATTTAAAGTTAAAAGTGAAATTATAAAACAAATTGTAAATTTATTTTATTTTTCTTCTATAAATATAATTTTTTTATTTGTCGTCCTATTAGTAATGCCCACTTCTCCTTTTAATGAATGTTTTATTTTAAAAGAGCTTTTGATTTTAGTGGCCTCAGCCAGCGGATCTTATTTCCCTACGACATCACCAAAGGCTCTACCCATCCCAAGTGGATTGGAAAAATGGAAGGGATCGCTAAATCATGGAAGGTAACTAATGGTCCTATTCTGGGATCAAATTTTGAGCTATCACAGCCGACCAACTACCATTCGATCCGAAGTTTGCCCCTTGCCATCCTCAGAATGGTACTTTCTGCTGATTGTAAAATCATGGCAGCGCCACTTGTCTCATCCATGAAGCTTCAAAGAGTAAGGGAAACACTGGTAGGATTTCTAGCCGTATTAGCGGATTACAAGTGTTCTCCCGACGCATATGTTCTGGATCCCAAATTTTATCACAAACCCGTCCCAAACCAGTTCATGCATCCAAATGGACGCGGGATTGCTGTGGATCAGCGGGAGTATCACTCTGTGGTGCCACGTGTCTTCGTAAATACGAAATCGGCGGACCATCGATGAGTCGGTTCTTCAAAATCGACTATAAGGCTCCACCATCTTGTGATTAAGAACTGGTCTTGATACACGCCGCAGGTTCGCTTGCACGCGGTCTCATCCAATGAAGCTTCCAGAGTGAAGAAATCGTCTACCGCTTTTAAAATGTGCTGGCGGGGATGTGATTACTAATGCACTTGTAAGATGCATGTGTTTTATTTCAATGCAAATGTTATGATTTTAAAGGAAAATATGCTCGACAGTTAAAGGAAAAGATGGTGACCATTTTTGAAGGAGCAAGATTTATGGTAAAAAGATCGACAGTGCCTGCCATCCCGTGATGGTAAATCAAAGGATTGTGATATCGCGGGAAACCGCCACATGGCATTCCTTCTCAGCGTATGACATAGTGGGCCCCTTTATTGTCGTGTTGGCAATTATGTCAGCCTGTTTTGAAGATGGCCGTCGATGATTTGATCAAACTAAAGGATCAACGACTCAAATTTAAATATGTATCAAATTATGGTTGGAGACCTTTGTGCAGCCGGCAAGTGGGCTTTAATGGTGGATGAGACATCTACTGGCAGGATTTGATCGACATAAAATCAATTTACTCATCTCATTTGTATCATAAATCATCCAAGTATTTCGTGAAAATAGTTTCAGAGCCAAAGGTGAAATTGCGAGCAGCTGCAGCCAGAAATTGGAGTTTGTGCGAAAAAGCCATGAGTTAATTTTCTCTGTTTCCTAGTCATTCTACACCTAAATTTGGGAAAGGGGGGGGGTCTGCTATGCTTGTCACTAAGTTCATTAAAATATTTTGTTAGGGCTATTATTTAATCATAAATTGTGAGGAATTGCGATATTTTTACTCTATAATTTTCTATCTCTGCTTAGTCATAGCCACTTGAAGTGTAACATTATAGTGAGGGCCTAGTTTGTCTAAAATGGTGCCAACCAAGCAACACTCTAGCCATATTGAGTATTTGAAAAGAAACTTGTACGATGATTTCGTAGATCAGTTTCCATTATCAACAAATGAGAGAAGGAAAGGTTTGGTGTTGATGCGAGGGAAAATCCTAGGGGAGGGGTTGGTGTGTAAGAATTCCAACATTGCTGATGCTAGGGTTCCACTCACAGGCTTAGAAATATTCAGATTATGGTATGGATAGAGGAATTTGCCTCATCCTTTTTCAAATGGATGGATTTACAACATGGGAAAGCTAGTTGTTCCAAATTTGTTCCCTGATGTGGACTTACTTAGAGCAGTGACCAAAAGATATGACCCTATCACATGGGTAATCAGAGATAATGATGGAGGGGTTCTATTAGAAATTAACAGAGATGTTATCCAACAGAATTTTGATTTGAGTGAGCCAAGTGATAACTTGGTTCCTATTAATCTTGAATAAATGAAGCAGGAGTTTACAAAATTCCAATCTCTTTTTAGGGTTAAGCTGCTTCCACCTCATCTAGTTAAGGAAGGGGGTTCACAATTTCACATCAGCCTTAGTAACCAGGAACCCTTCAGATTGAATTGTTTTGGAAAGCCTTTCCTGGCTACTTTCTATTCACTATGTCAAATTTTGGGTTTCAGCCCTGGTGCAGTAATGTCGATTGTATACATGTTCATGGGGGTGCAAATACAACACCATAACTTCTCTGTAACATATGACTTTGCTTCATTTTTGATGGAGAGGATAGATGAAGGACTGTCAAAGCTATAGAATGGTGATAATGGTACTCAATTCTTTTGGTATTCCATGTTGATGCATATGTTCTTTTTTAGGAATGCTGATTTCTTTGTTGAGAAGATGAACTTAAGATAATTAGTTAATGGAGAAAGATTGTCAGTACAAATATGGGTTGCAGATTTGTCTTGTAATAAGGAAATCACTAGTTATGTGCAATTTGATAATTGTTTTGCTGCAAGATTGAGGGCTAGATTGATGGTAAATGTACCTAGGATCCCTCAGGAAGTGCATGATTTTCTTAGGCCGAAGGAGATGAAACCAAAATTGAGGGTTTTACATAATTGGGGTGACATTATCCCATATCTAGTCAGCACTGTCTTGAGGATATATGGATTTCAAGGAACCCCTCACATATTGCCATACAATGTGCCACCAAGACTAGGGTTTGCAGAAGTTATGTGGCAGATGGGGTGTATTCATGAAGATAACCTAACTGGAAAGGGGAAGGGATTATTATTCCTTGATTATACAGTAGTGTCTGACTTTACATTTTCAAAGGGAGGCTGGACACATTTTAACAAATTTTTTGTTGATTACCATTTGAGATTTTCTCCAAGGCGACAACACGATCCTAAAGGTTTCTTTGCTCTTTTCATACAAAGAATAAAATGTGGAAAATTTGCACATGAGTTCAATTTCCCTAAGGACCTGATCAAGAATAAATTTTATTTAAATAGACATGAATTGAACAAGGAAAAGTGGATAGTTTTTAGTAAGCTACTGGATATTGTGCATGAAATGGATCTGACGTATGATCCATTGATGGAATTCACTCCATACCACAAGAGAATTGATTTTTTAATAAAAAATTTCAAGGAGATAATGGACACCTTGACAACCAAAAAGATAGATTTAAGGCTAAGTTTGGATATGCAAGGACAAAGTGATATGCCAATTGAAACAAGGTTAGTATGTCAGCCTACAGAAAGGTGCCCCATCTATAGGAGGAAAAGAGATACTGGCAGTGATGAGGAGAAGTAGATATAAAAGAGAAGAAAATAATGAAGGCGCCTTCATGACTAGGCCCAAAATTTAAAGTATCTTGGGCTGTCAAAATCATTGAATTAAAATCTTCACCAGAGTGCAGTCCCCCATCACCACCACCTGAGCCAAGCCCTAAGAGGCAAAGAACTGATCACCTACCTGAGGATTTCACAGATGAAATTATTGTTACTGATCAAGACATGTAGGTTGGTATGCCATCCCCTCCTAAGTCAGTTGAATTGGTTCTATCTGATTTGGATATGAAGGGTAAGAGTGTGCATGATGCAAGAATGGAGGCTTGCAAGGAGTTCTTAGATGATAATGCATTTGTAAAGACTCTTGTATTCTTGCGATTGGCATGGAGGATGAAATTTGAGGAATATCAAAATAAATGCAAGGAGAGAAAAGAACTAAGGCCTGACAGGTCAGATCAGGAGAATGATGAAGAAGTGAAAGCTGAACTAATGGAAGAGTTCAAAAATATCACTCCTAAAGAAGGAATACAACTAGTGAATAAAGTTGGTGTTTTAATTTTTCCTGAATGGGACATTGTAGATGCAGTGGCTTTCAATGCCATTATGAAGTCAAAGAATCCTTTTTAGGATTCTGAAGAAGAAGTTAAGGCAACATTACAAAACTCTACCTTCAGTGAAGAATATGAGACCTTGGCAATTTGGGCATTGGCTCCACAAGGAAGAAATCCAGACATTGTTGATATTAATCCAAATTTCAAAGGAGGATTAATAATAAAGAGGGCTTCAGAGACTACAACAACCGAAGCCACTAGTTTAACTGTGAATGTGGAAAAGTTGGCCCAAAAGACTGTTGAAAGGGAGGAGGCTGAAAGAAAGATCCTAATGGAGAAGTATAACATTTTAATTAAAGAATATAGTAAAATGCAACAGAGGAATGTTGAGCTACAAACTAAAGTAGAAAGGTTCAAGTATAGACATACTGGGGAAATATCCAATCCTCTAGGAACCAGCACATCACCTCCCACAATAGGGTCAATGCCTCCTACTTCTCCAAATGTTTCTACACTAGGGTCTCCCATTCAAAATCCTGCTCTTACCTCTCCTCTAGAACAAGTTGATGAAGAAACAAAGTGCTCTCCAAACAAAGAGGCACATGTAGAAAAAATTGATCACCATGCACATCACCAAGGGTGTAATATTAGAGGGTTTCTTTAAAAGAAAAAGAAATTTGTTACCTTTGTTTTGGAGCATTTAAATGAAAAAGGTGGATAAACTACCCCTCTATACATTCTTTGCATATTTTGCTATTTTGTACAATAAATACATTGATAGGATCGTGGGATAGTGATTCCAATAATTCAAAATTGGATCCCTAGGGAAAATAATCTAGATGTTAAGGAATGCTGCCAAAAGTTTGATAAAATAGGGGCCCCAATCATTGAAGCCTACTTATATATTAGGTTAAATCATTGCAAGGTTTCGTGAATCTTACCTCGTGATGATCTACAGAAGATTAGGGGAATTGTAAAGAACTTCAATGATTGGGGTAAATACTAATCGTATCTTATATGTAAAATGATGAGTAGGGGGAATCAGAACACTCCAACAATGGCAGGATCAAGCAAGTGAAGTCATCAATAATCAAATTAAAATAATTTTTGATGACTTAGATGATGATTTGTTGGTAAATTGTATGGATAAGATTATTGGTACCGGCTCATTTTTGGAATCTTTTGAAAGAGATGCTAATCAGGTAGCGGTAAAGTATTTTCCTTATAGTACAAAGGTAAAAGAGGTGATTAATTTTGACTGGCCAACTGACGAAGAATACTAGACGTGGGTGGCTAAGTATTTGAATGATGACATGAGTAAAAAGAGTGGGCTACTGACAGGTGGCAAATCAGATGTTGTGGTTACAACATTTCCAGTTTTGTATGGACGACTTTCTTGGCATGGGTTTCGTGTGGTTTTTTGTTATTGCATCAACCCTCCTCCGTCGACATGATGAACGAGAATATAGTCCAAGATAATTGCTGTTGTAACGATTTTTGAATTAGAATATTTTTTAAGGTGGTGGCTGTTGTAACAAATTTTGGAATATCACTAGGTGCTCCAATTGACTGGTACAGGTGTACTTTCTAGTCCGGTGCTTGTTTTCTCCTTCATTTTCTATAAGAAGGATTTCAAGGCCAGAAGTACATGTTAGCAAGTTAGATAATTTTTGTCGAGTCTAGGTGAAGTTGCAGAGCGAATTGTAAAGTCCGATGGTTTTATAGAAATGCAATTTAGGTTTTGAGTCATTATGTAATAGGTTTTGAGTTCATAGAGATTTAATGTTGTATAACAGTACTAGCATTTGAGTTGAAATGAAAATTCGAGCTCATGTCTCTCCATTGTACATCCATATCTGAACTTTCAATGAAATAACTAAGGGTTGTTTTATCCATCTCATTGCTGTGGTGTGTATGATTTTATTTTAGCTTTAATTCAAGGAATTAATCAAAATGCTTGAATGGGATTATAGGCGGATATGTGTTGTATAAGGATTTGATAAGTAGTCCAGGTGGGTTAGAATGCACACTGATAAAATTGTAATGCAATATTGTTAGGGATCTTATATGTGATGTATTAAATTTGTTATAAACCTATAGATGCTTATGAATTTGACTCCTGCAATGGATATATAGCACTGATCTAAGTTGTAATTATTCATGTAGTCCAGTATTTATTTGTCTTTGCCTAGAGCTTGCTACAAATTGCAAATCATTGACTATTGTATACAATGGATTGTGTTTAGTTATCTCATGCTCTAGATAGTTGATATTGGTCTATGAACAACCACAATTCTAGTTGATATTATCTTATCATGTTGAGCTTTTCATTAAGTGAGATCATCTCATTGTTAATGTTGTTTATAATAATGGTGCGTAGGTTGTAAAACACATTAAGGGATCACCCTCTCAGGTTTTGCAGAGCCCGAAGTGTATGAGGCTTTTAAAGTCCTCGTCAGTTGGTCTAGGTCCTTTGAGCTTCCCTCGATTGGAATTGGCAATTCCATAGGTATATTAGAAGACAAACCTGGTTACATTGTAAAAAGAACCAACATACACGTCAACCACTGAAAAACCACCTCTACAACTGACTTTTTAATCTTTTATGATCATATGAAACATAAAACACACTAATTTCAAGGTTGTTAACATCACTATTGAAATGTTTTAATTTTTTGACCTTTCAAACATTAAAAAGTACATCATTAAAACTAATTAAGCGTAATGGCATAAAAATTAAAAATATCATGAATTAATTATGTAACCACATAAGTCAAATATAATTCTATCAAGAAATTAATATCAAATAGATAATATACTGTATAAACTTTACATTTCAATGTCATTGATCTTCTTCTATCCTTAACTAAGTCCGTGACTATTCAATCCAAGACCACATATTGTAAGGATTGGTCATCATCATCATCATCATCGACATCAGTCTTTGATAATGTCATCATCCACATGGATATCATCTTCATGAACATTAACTCCTGCATCATCATGATCTAGTTCCTCCTCTTCGACATCTTCGTCAGGGACATCATTAACTAACTGTTGATCCTGATCATCATTTGCATCATCTTCTAGTTCTTCAAAAGATCTTCTTCCACCACATTATACTTTACTGAACCTCCTCTTGGATCATGTCTAACAACAAATGACCAACCCAATTTACCTGGAACCTCTTAGTACAATACCTGCTCACGTTGGCTTGGAAGAACATAGGGCTCATTTCTAGCTCACTCAATCAACCTTGTATTAACCATGGTAAACTTATCATCAGTTCAATACCGCTTCAGATCATTTTTATTCAAATCGTGAGTCTGTAAATATAGGACGCATGAACAAAATTAATTTGAAGGGACTTAAAGTCACACTTCAGTATATCATCCAAAAATCCCTAGTATCAATTTTTTGAAACTTCTGGATGTATGTCACTTCTAGATGAAACATTAGTCACCTAAAGACTATAGTTATACCAGAATCACAAGTTTTCTTCATGTCATCCAACATTTTGATTCAAAATTTACAACCATTGCACCACATAGCCTTGTGGTGTTTCACCTGCAATATGTCAAACATGTAAAAATTATTGCAATATCGTCAGTTGATAAACATATTTATTCTTGGTTGAATGTATGCAAAGAAAATAATCTCAATATATATACATCAATATACTTGAAAATAATTAAATAATATGGGTGATTAATATTGTTGATGGTGTTTTCTGCATGACAACAACTCAGAATGCAATATTCTATCTCTCTTGAAAGGTTATTTTTAACAACGAATCACTAAAAATCACCCCAAGGTCTCTCGAGTGTCAGGTCATGACAATGCATAAACAACTCGGATAATATGTGAAAATGCTGGTAATCACAAGGGGCCTTACAAATAAACAATGTTGGAAGTGAATTTTCACCAGATGCAACAATGTGGTGATGCTTTCAATCCTAAAACTAACCCAAATTCAAAATAAACAGCAAAAGAGATAAAGGTTCAGAGAAATTTCTAAATCTAAACTATTTCTAAGATTAACAATGCAAATGATAAACACTTGAAATGGACCAATCCCAACAAAACCAATCTCTGCTTGACCAAGATTAATCTACAATCTTACAGAAACAGTGCGATCTTCTAAGGTTTTAAAGATTTTCAGATCATGAACATTCGTCCAAGACAACTCAATTGCAGTTGAAATGAATAAATCTCCATAATTGAACCAAGCACAATGAATATAAAGGTCCAGGCTAACTTTGCAAAGCAACTAACAATTAGCTAGCTATAAAAAGTATGGACCCAAGATTGCTGCAAACACTTCAAACATTAAATTATGAACATCATTGAACCAGATCTAAATCTAAATCTAATAACCATGAGAAATTTGAAAGATAGAATCATAAGAACCATGCAAGATAAGTCAACACAAAAGAGATCACCAGAAAATCACAATGTCTGCAATTGCATTGAATCACCAAACTCCAACAACAATTCCAATGTTCTGTTACATCACTTGCTCAAAAAGAAGCTAACTCCTAACTCTAACTACTGCTAAACTCGCTTGTATCAAATCTTCTCCTTCTACTATTCTATCTATCTCCCCCTTTACAAATGAGGCACAAATTCCATTTATAGAGAACCCCAAACATGTCGGCCCAATTAGATTTTACAATAATAACTAGCCTCAAACAGGTCGGCCAGGAGAATTTCAAAATAGGACAAGGTTTGCATTAAATGCATAGATATTATCCATGTCGGCCCACAATCTCCAACAAGATCAAATTCATGTTTCTTCCAGAAAGTCCTCCAGTTGTAGACAGTTTTTGGCACGGATTCTTAGGCAGGTCCCAGTTTGAAAATTTAATTTGAACATTTTCAGATTTTCCCTTTGGCACGAATCCATATGCAAGTCCCCCTTTTAATATTTGTTTAGTCCTGAAAAATAGATATCATCATTAATAGCCCACATGTTCATTTTTGGAAATTTTTATTTTCAATTTTTTTATCTCAAAGAAATTTTCATTTTCAAGGATCTTTTTAAATTTCCATTTTGGAAAAATAATTATTTTCGGAAAAATTTCCATTTCGGGAAACCAGACCAAGGGGAAAATCCAGGAAAATCTAGGCCAGGCGGAATCAGGAATCTGGGAAATCCAGGCGGACAGGAAAATCCCGGACTGGACTAAATAAGGCAAAAATTTCAACAATAGATTATCAAAATGAATCAAGAATGCGTGAAACATCGTGTAATATATCAAATTAAGCATGGGGTGTTAAGCATTCATCATCAAATTCATCAATTTAGTCTAATGTTTCGATTCGCACAAAGCCAGACAGAAAATTTAGAAAAATCCGGGTGGATCGGATTTCTACGGACGGCACAAAATTTTGGACTTTGGCACATTCCAAAAAATTGAAGAAATCCAAAAAAATCCGGGTCGGGTGGAAAATCCCGGACGCAGGCAAAAACCTGAAAAACTGAAGAAATTCGGCATTTCATGGAAATCGGGAAAATCTGGACGAACTGGAAAATTCCGGACTAGACCAAAAACCTGGATTTTGCACAGAGCCCGAACTTTGAGCAGACTTCGAAAAAATCCGGACGGACCGGAAAATCTCGGATTGGGATAAAAACCCAGATTTTTCTCAAAACTTAGTTTTTCAAAATGCAACCTGGGGAAATCACTTGGGAAAGCAAGATGAATATCTAAGGATCTCTAAAGGCAACCAAATCAATAAAATTAAGGGGCCAAAAGACACCAAAAGCCAGAGCAAAAAGAGGGTCCCTACTTTCAGTGGGGCGTGTGTGCAAAACTGCACAACAAATGGCAACTCCGCTGGGAAAATGCTCTAGAGCATTTTGATGATGAACAAGAATCATGAACCTAGAATCTCTAGTTTCGATATCCCCATCAGGCAAACAAATCAAAATGCAAGATTAAAGAAAATCAAGACCAAAGATGACTGAAACTTCCATAGACTGAACATCCAATTGTGTGCAAGTGAGTTCATTTCCTTCCTTAAGCTACTGTAGAAACCAAGTTCAGTCAAGTTAAGCTACGTAAAGATTCTAGCTCCAAAAATAGCCTGGATAGAGCCTCGCTGCCAAGTCAGTCGTCTATAGCCCCGACGAGGTTATCGCTGTGATCCTCCTGAACATAGCTCTACTGCTAGCCAGGAGTCCATAGCCCTGGTAGAGATATTCAGATACCCCTGATAAGTTGAAATCATTCTTCTCACTCTCAATATTTTCTCTTCTTTTTTTTTTTGATATTTCTTTTCTTTTCACTTATTTCATTTCAACCTGTGAACAGTGAAGTCCACACTCAGGGTTGAGAACCACAGTGGCACTGAAGCAAAAATATGATTTTTCACCAAACAAGACCTCGCAAGGACCCTACTGCAACTTTCAGATTCTTAAGATGTGTAAAGGATATAAGATTTTAGAATACTTCAGGTTCAAGCCAGACTAATGACCCATTCTCTTTAAATCAGACATTTAGACTGCTTGACACCAATAAAAGATCTTTGACCATTAATTCAAGACACATGATTAAAGTCCATCAATGAATCACTTAGAATAATCCCAAATAATAAAGAATTATTGCACAGGAAAGACACTTCCCCAACCAGAAAATAGAAAACCCAAGCCAGAGAAACAAAACAACAACCAAACTGAACCCCAAAGTAAACTAAACTAGCCAAAACAGAAGCAAAGAAAAGCAATCCAAACTAAAGTAATCTATCCTAAAGAAAACAAAACAGACAGAAGCAAAAGAAAAGCAGACCAAGCTGCATTTATTCAAATCAACACTATGTATAGAAAGACTCAAAATGGCTCATGATCAGATAGGATGAACTAAGACTCTTCCTCATATGATTAATCAATGCATGGACAAGCAATAAGGTGAAGGTAACAGTCCTCAGAAATGCAAACCTATCTTTATATTCAGAAAAATAAATCTCTGTATTGTAGCATTCAAACTCCATGTCAAAATTAGGAATAATTAGTAACTGAGGTAACTCATTAGGACCATGATTAACCCATATGCAAGTTGTATTTCCTAAATCTCCATAATCAAATTGACAAGATTCAAAATTTCTAGCAAAGAAAGAAACAACCTGATTTTGCATTTCTGCATATTGAATGTTGTGTTCATCATCTTGCACTTGTGAAGAATTGATCATAGCATCATCAGGGGGTCTCCATTGATGGTGCAATATTCCACTTGCATTTGAAACAGGCAAGATAGAATTAGAGGAATCATTACATGATGCAAAGTGAAATTCATATCGAAGACTTTCAGACCTAAAAATATAGAACTTTTCACCTATTTGAGTATTTCCATGAGGGATCCACAATGAAAATGCAGAGGCATTATCTTGAACAACAATTTCCTCAATAGGATGCGCATGTGAAGGTATCACAGATTGATCTTCCAGCACACTCTCACCTGGAGAAGCTGGAGCATGTTCACCAATACTGACTGTAACATTATTTTTTTCAACATCATTCATATTTTCCTGCACATTAGCATGAACCACGTTAGCTACCCCATCAATAATGCATAGAATCTGTGAGTTTTCATTGTGTAGTTCATCGATAAGCTGAGGAAAAATAGAATTTGATAAATAAGAAGACTCCCTGAATTCATCTTTTGTTGGCACTAGCTTGGATTCTTTATCACAATCATCAGGAACATTGATCACTTCACCGAGTGCTTCCTCATGTTCTTTAAGAAATTCAACAGCAACTGGTTGACATTCCTCAGGCAAAGACTTGTCTGATGCATCTGTCTGTGTATCATTTGCATGTAAGAGTAGCTGTACTTGTTCTTTCACCTCCTTTATGACTATTTGGCACTGGAAACAGGTAAATTCTAAATGCTCTTCCTCATGTATCCTGCACCAAGCTGGTAACAATAGCTCCTCTAGGTAGACTCCAAAACCCAGGCTTGACCAATCTCTTATAATTTTGGCAACAAACTCTTTGTATCTGATCTGTATCACATCTTTGTCTTGGACATGAACCTCTTTTTCAGCCCCTACTATATTTTCAGGAACTTGACTAGCCTCCACAAGGGCATCCTCCTTGATCTCCATAGGTGATTCTTCACTTAAATATTCCTCTATTATCTCTGATGCCTTAGATTCATCTTCATGACACTCAGTTCCTTCCAATGTCACGTCAGCATCAGTTGCTATGCTATCCCTGGATTCAGAACTAGTCAGCCCTTATACAGTGCATTCTTTGCTTAACTAACCTTTCCACTCCAGGTATTCTCCAACTTTAAAGATAATGTCCCCACACGAATGACAGATGAACTCTGAATGGGCTGCATCATGGACTCTGCACCATTTAGCCGAAAGTAAATCCTGCAAACACTTACCACTAGCAAATTGACCTTCAACTATCTGTGTAAATGCCTCAACTGCAACATCAATAAACCCTAGATCTGGGGTGGCTAATGGTTCTGGTAGATTTTGCATGAAAATGTTCCTTTGCAAGACCATCTCAATGTTGTCTAAAAAGGCCAAGCATTCAAACTCATTGTGTCTACATGTGTTATGAAGCCTACACTTGTCTGAAAATGCACAATGGTGTAAACCCTTGCCATTCCATTGATTTATCCTCCTATTCAGGAACTTACAGATTTGAAAAAAGTCAATCTGAAGACTGTTTCCATTATGAAAAATATAACGTTGCTTTTCTATCTTGACTCAGAACTTGAATTTTTAGATTTTGAGATCTGTCATATCTCATATTTTCAACATAGAGGCTCATTCAATATTCCAACAATGTCACCTTGTTTGGACCTCCTTCTAGCGCCAATCTGTTGATGGTGTTTTCTGCACATCAACAATTCAAACATAATGCAATATTCTATCTCTCTTGAAAGGTTATTTTCAACAACGAATCACTGAAAATCACCCCAAGGTCTCTCGGGTGTTAGGTCATGACAATGCATAAACAACTCAGATAATATGTGAAAATACTGGTAATCACAAGGGGCCTTACAAATGAACAATGCTGGAAGTGAATTTTCACCAGATGCAACAATGTGGTGATGCTTTCAATCCTAAAACTAACCCAGATTCAAAATAAACAACAAAAGAGATAAAGGTTCAGAGAAATTTCTAAATCTAAACTATTTCTAAGATTAACAATGCAAATGATAAACACTTGAAATAGACCAATCCCAACAAAACCAATCTCTGCTTGACCAAGATTAATCTGCAATCTTACAGAAACAATGCGATCTTCTAAGGTTTTAAAGATTTTCAGATCATGAACATTCATCCAAGACAACTCAATTGCAGTTAAAATGAATAAATCTCCACAATTGAACCAAACACAATGAATATAAAGGTCTAGGCTAACTTTGCAAAGCAACTAACAATTAGCTAGCTGTAAAAAGTATGGACCCAGGATTGCTGCAAACACTTCAAACATTAAATCATGAATATTATTGAACCAGATCTAAATCTAAATCTAATAACCATGAGCAATTTGAAAGATAGAATCATAAGAACCATGCAAGATAAGTCAACACAAAAAAGATCACCAGGAAATCACAATGTCTGCAATTGCATTGAATCACCAAACTCCAGCAACAATTCCAATGTTCTGTTACATCACTTGCTCAGAAAGAAGCTAACTCCTAACTCTAACTACTGCTAAACTCGTTTGTATCAAATCTTCTCCTACTATTCTATCTATCTCCCCTTTTACAAATGAGGCACAAATGCCATTTATAGAGAACCCCAAACATGTCGGCCCAATTGGATTTTACAATAATAACTAGCCTCAAACAGGTTGGCCAGGAGAATTTCAAAATAGGACAAGGTTTGCATTAAATGCATGGATATTATCATGTCGGCCCACAATCTCCAACAAGATAAAATTCACATTTCTTCCAGAAAGTCCTCCAGCTATAGACAGTTTTTAGTACGGATTCTTAGGCAGGTCCCACTTTGAAAATTTAATTTGAACATTTCTAGATTTCCCCTTTGGCATGAATCCATATGCAAGTCCCCCTTTTAATATTTGTTTAGTCCTGAAAAACAGATATCATCATTAATAGCCCACATGTTCATTTTTGGAAATTTTTATTTTCAATTTTTTTATCTCAAGAAATTTTCATTTTCAGGATCTTTTTTTTTAAAAATTTCTATTTTTGAAAAAATAATTATTTTCAGAAAAATTTCCATTTCGGGAAACCAGACCAAGGGGAAAATCCTAGAAAATCTGGGCCAGACGGAATCAAGAATCTAGAAAAATCCAGGCGGACAGGAAAATCCCGGACTGGACTAAATAAGGCAAAAATTTCAACAATAGATCATCAAAACGAACCAAGAATACGTGAAACATCGTGTAATATATCAAATTAAGCATGGGGTGTTGAGCATTCATCATCAAATTCATCAATTTAGTCTAATGTTTCGATTCGCATAAAGCCAGGCAGAAAATCCAAAAAAATCCGGGTGGACCGGATTTCCACGGACGGCACAAAATTCTGGACTTTGGCACATTCTGAAAAATTGAAGAAATCCGAGAAAATCCGAGTCGGGCGGAAAATCCCGGACGCAGGCAAAAACCCGAAAAACTAAAGAAATTCGGCATTTCATGGAAATCAGAAAAATCTGGACGAACCAGAAAATCCTGGACTGGACCAAAAACCCAGATTTTGCACAGAGCCCGGACTTTGAGCAGACTCCAGAAAAATACGGACGGACCGGAAAATCCCAGATTGGGGTAAAAACCCAGATTTTTCTCAAAACTTAGTTTTTCAAAATACAACCTGGGGAAATCACTTGGGCAAGCAAGATGAACATCTAAGGATCTCCAAAGGCAACCAAATCAATAAAATTAAGGGGCCAAAAGACACCAAAAGCTAGAGCAAAAAGAGGGTCCCTACTTTTAGTGTGGCGTGTGTGCAAAACTGCACAACAAATATATTTATACGTACCTATTTATCTCTTAAACCATATGCTAAATCAATTTCCCCTTTGTGTAACATTGGAATCTCCATTTTGATGAGCTTCTTTAACCAATGAAGCCACACCTTCCCATGTTAATGTGCAACCGGATTGTTGACATCATTCAATCCATACCATCATCTAATCAAGATTGTTGGCGACGTACAAATGTAGTGCATCCCACTCTTGACCAACTGTACCAAAATAAATTAAAATTCACAAACGACATATAATTAGTTAAATACCACAGTATACGACCTTAATTTATAATTGATGTATATTGAAGATTAAAAATTAAATAAGTACAATATACATAAAAACCATATGTAAAATGCATTCCAATTAATCTCTCATGACCCTTATCATTACCTCTCACTTTCCTCAATCTGCCTTTCCCCAACAGGTACTCCCTTTAAATTTGTTAATAGAGTTGGGATCCCAAATCCGATCTACATGGATCTTTGCTGCAAACTTAGGAAGATATTTAGTAATGTACACAATGGTCTAGTATACCATATATCCCTCCACCATAGAACCCTTAGGATGTGCTATTTGTCTAACCAAAGCCTTCAAAAATTTCAAGTGCCTCTCAACCATCCACATTGACCTTGTGTGTACAGGTCCACACAATTCAATCTCCTCAACTTGGTGTATGAGGTAGTGTTCTTGTGCATTGAAAAATGTCGAAGGTAGACGCTTTTGCATTTCACACATTAGAAGAGGAATTTCTCTTCCAATAATTTATATCTTCTTTATAGATTTCTTTAGATGATAGCCATCTACAAGTGATTCAAGGTGCAAATATATTAACGATATTTAACAAAAATATACAGTATATTACATAACAAGTAAAACAAATGGCAATTATAAGATGTATACAATGAATTGAACAAATCTTGCTACTTACCTCATGTAATTTTCAAGATCATATATAACTTGCTTGACTTACATTTATTTGTCAAAGTTGTCTAGGAGAGATAGAGGTAGAACATCTTTGCAACAATTATAAAATAATCTTTTCATTATTTTTCAAAAGTAGTAAACACAATACTTTGAAAAGTACATTGATATACAAGTGTATATAATATACCAAAATAATTACCTTAATGAAGGTATGCCAATCGTGCGTTTTCATCCCGACCCAAATTCACCTTTCTTTGCTATTATATTGTTTATGTTCACGCAAATCTTGTGGGAAATCAATTTTTTTATATGACTTATTTTATAGCATTGCTTTGTTGCTTTGTTAATAACCAAGGAAGGGCACTTATATTAATTTGGTCTCCACCACTATTCAATTGAATGACATTTTTCATTGCATGATTGGCTTTTTGAATGTCACTACAAATTTTGACAATTTTTTCTTTGTCATGCCTTCCATCCAATATTTTTCATAACGTTTTTGTTGTATTCTTTCCGATATGCATTGTATCAAACAAATGCACAATTTGTAGCTGCTCATAGTAGGGAAACCTACCAAATTGTCTGGGATAACTTTTCAGTCCTTGTGGAAGCCAACCATTAATGCCTTGACGACCTTCATGAAGTATATAAGTCAAAAATTAACAACAACAATCATTGTCAATTACAACATGAGTAAACACAACACAATATAAAAATATAAATTTAAAACATATCATATATGATAGATAAACAATTTGATCTGATGTATAAACCTTGACAATTAATTCTATTATATTCCAACTTCCATCTAGGTGGTGACATTCTTGATGGTTTTGATGTAGTCTCCTCTTTCCCATTAAAAGATGTTTTAGTAGTTGATACTTATGATTTCTATGGAGGAAGTGCCTATACTCATCAAACACCTACTTTCTAAACTTGTTGAATGACGAGATTTCATCTTTGGACCACAAATTAGACATGCAAATTTTCTCTTTGTTTGAAGACCTACAAGATTATATATGATTGGATTAAATATGTCAATTTTTATAATTATATATAATGAATAGATTATTTTAAAAATATTCATGATATCTACTTCATCAAATTAAATATTGTTAAAGTGCAGTGGAAGGTTATAACATACCACAAAAATGTGTTAGCCCTGGGGCATCATAAATTGTCCATACAAGCATTGCATGGAATTGAAATTGTTTTTGTCCTATTGATCTAGAGACGTCATACATAGTGACACCATTTCATAACTTTAGTAACTCGTCGATAAGAGGCTCGATATATACATTCATATCTTTAACTTGGTACTTACCTAGTTGAATGAACATAAATATTACATAATTATTATAACCATTTTACTGCAGTATATATAAATTAATGTACATGACTATTGAATGAAAAAAATATAAGTCATTATGCAACAAATAATACAAATGAGATGTTACTACGTTAAAAAAAATTGATGTAAACAAATACCTGGAACAATCATTGACAACATTATGTGCTCCCTCTTTATTGACATCCATGGAGGAATGTTACTGTTGATAACAAAAACAGGCCACACTAAGTAAATAGATCTCAGCTCTCCAAATGGATTGACACCATCCGCTCCCAATTAAAGTCTGAGATTATGAGGTTCTTTTTTAAAGTGTGGCCATTTTTCCTCCATGTCCCTAAATGCAGAACCATCTAGAGGCATTCAAAGAATGTCATCTCCACTTCTATTCCATGCATGGTAATCCATCAATCGGCTAAGCTTTCACACCTAAATAATCGTTGCATACATTGGAATAATGAGAATATAATGAAGAACATGCGAGACACACCTTTTTTGTTAGTTGATCTATTGATATCTACTGATATGATATTTCGGGCATACGTTTCAAATTCCTATTGTTTATGATATATAAGATGATCATTGGGACATGCATCTATTGCTTGATAGTCCATTCCGATATCTTTCATAATGGCACATAAATCTTGGTATGAGCGAGGTAAAATATTTGATGGTGGTAACAAAAATTCACCAATCAATCTACAACAAAAAATAATTTGTTCATATAAAGAATATTAATGGTACATATTTCACCCTTTATTTACTAGTGATGAACTAACAACAATTAAAATAGATGAAAAAAGATGACATATATGACATACCTTAACATCCGTGAGATTGCTATGTTTGATAAACCATTCATAACCTTAAAGTTCAACAGCAACAATATAGCAGAGAGAAGAGTTATTTCAGAGCCTTCATAAAAGGGCCCGTATGCCTTGTCAAATCTGAGTAAAATCATATGAACATCATGAAACTCATCTTGATCATCATGATCAGCTCTTCCACTAAATGTGTTATGGATCAATGTATTCATACCATCATCTTCAACTATGTTTTTTGGTGCATGATCATTTTCTTCCATGGGATCATTAACTAAATGCTTGAGAATTCATGGCTCTATGTTAGATGCCTTTGCAAAACCACATTCTCGGGCCGTGATAATCCATATCTATGCGCCCTAGGGTTATACCTTTTATAATAATGATAGACACAAATAAACCATGATCGCTTGATCAAAGTGATTATATATATATACTTTAAAATGTTAAAACAATACTTAAACATTTACAAATTCAATCAATATAAACACATATAATAGAAAAACTTACCAATGAACAATAATCATGCCCCCTTCAATGTGACCATGCTTCCTACAATGTTTCTTAGCTGTTGTGATTAAAAGTCTTCTCGTCTTTAAGCCCTTGCAATTATTGCAAGGACAATAACATTTCCCATCACCCTTTCTTTTCAATCTAGCCCACAATCTATCAAGTGTCTCTTCATTTTGTTCTAGACTAATATTATTTGACATGATTTTTCTTTACTAAGCTTGACTATTTAGATCTTCAAAAAATATCAAACTCACACTCCAATAATTTTTATTCATAGACAGGTAACATAATCTAATAATTCTGATATTTTACACCAAAAAAATTTAGCATGCAACCACCCCTGCAAAAGAGAAGATAGTTTGAAGTTAATTAAAAACACTTTGCAATGCAATTCCAAAACTTAGTAAATTGATTTTTACTATGATTTCCAACCATTAGACTCCTAAATCAAAATATTGAACTTGATCCACAAAATTCCTACAACAATGAGTGGCGAGCTAGTAAGAGCAAGTGACCCATTCCTAAGGAGCAACAAGTCGGAATCATCATTGCTAATGTCAATATAGATTTATCCTTTTAGTTAAAGATGCAATATGTCACTTCTTATGATGAGCTTATCCCTAGGGCCCTCAACATTGAGAGAGCCCTAATAAAAAACAACACAAGCATTGGTAAGAGCATGATTAGGGTGCAAACCCTAGGCCTCCGTAGAAACATAAACAATAACTATAGCAGATTAGTGAGGTTGCAATACCAGAAAGATTGAGACATTGTAGTTAATAAAAAAATCTTGCAATCTAAAGATTGTAGCCAATAACAAGCACACTATGTAGCTTAGTGACATTTGTAAATGCAATCTGGTAAGAAGAATGATAGTCACTTGAGATGTGACAGTAAAAAATGGGCTAGCTTGGTGACAAGATAATAAAGCTCAAACCTTGCATAGTAAAGTGGAGATTTTAACAGTGAGTTTCCTTACCCCCTTGCTGACCTTAAGGGTTTTTCAAATGTTTTTGGTAGTGTTAGACAAGGAAAATTCAATCAGGGAATGACTGTCCAAATGAAGTAATAGTGGTAATCATAGGTTCAATATTTCTTCTTAGCCATTAATATTGTATAATGGAGGTAGTGGATTGCATGTTTGAGTGGTGTTTTGAGACTCACCAAAGATGGGAAAATAGTGAATAATACATTGTGGACTGTGAAGTAGTGCCAAATAAGGTTGAAGGATCTTAAGAACTACAATACCATGAAACAATGAGTCCCCTGTAGTAAGTAGGCAGTTTATAGGGCATAGTTTGATTTTATAGAAGGATACTCATGAAAGGAATCTTTAAGTGATAGTGAGTGAGCTGTTTGAGATTGCAACTGAGGGTGCAATACCTAGTCTTAAAGGAAGTTAGCAAAGCAGTAAATGTACAAGAAAATCGAATCACACACAACAAACAATTCACAATGTTATCTTCCATAATGCTTTGAGTTTGAAGACAAAACTCTCATTGTATCTTCATGATGAAAGTGGTGACCTTAATGGTCAATCACTGGCAACCATGATTTTAAAACATGCTATTGTGCTTATGGAGGCAACATTTTAAGCAAGGCAGTGAGTGGTGGTTTGGAACAATGGCAGGTATGAAGGACTTGCTTTATATGCATACTATGCAGTCTAGCTTAAGACAACATTCTTAGAAGAGATTGAAGGTGGATTATGGAACTTAAGGGTTACCATGAAAAGGATTAAAGCAAAGATTGAGATCTATTTAAAAGCCACGGTCATGAAGATATTAAAGATGTCACGTGCAAAAACCTAATAGCTGGAGTAATGAATATAGTGCCAAAGAGGACAGTGTGCTGGGGCAGATTTAGGAGATCTCCACATTATCTAATTATATGGAAATACATCATTTATTTATTTTTTTAATTAAAAGAAATCATTCTAAACCTTATATAGGATACATTGATACTTCAAAAGCCTCTGAAGGAATTTGAGATTATGCAAATATATGTCAAGTAACATTCATAAGGTTTAGAAAATCTTGATCACTCTTTAGAATAGCCCATTAAACATGGGTTGTGCTTTAATGCACTACATAATTGATATAACACAACCACTCTGCATATCAACCAGAGTTATAGGCTCTTTATTGCAACAAGAGGTAATCACTCTTTGATCATGCTATAATTACATCCTAACCTGTTAAACTTGAGACAACCTAAATGCACCCAATGATGATTGACACCTACATTATACAACCTGAATTAACTACATTATATGAGTGCCTCTATTTCTATCACAACATAGCCACATTAAACTTGGGTCACACATGAATGCATCCTGTATTTGTTATAGCACAACTGTGCCACATGACCAATACAGTTATGGATCACATAATTACAGTCACAAGAATCTATTCCTCGGTTGTGATCTTATGGTGATTCCACACAACAAAATCTGGACATGAAATTCTAAAAACCCTTAACCTCTAAAAATGAAATCTGATGAGATGTTGCTTTAAAATATGATTTTCAAACCTGGAACTACAAATATGACTTCACAACTGAATTCTGCAAAAAGACAATGACTACCCTCAACCTGGCGATATCTTCTTGAATTTTTTCTGATTTTTTCCAAAAAAATTGTCCTTGATTCTCCACAAACTATCTCAAGTAGAGCAAAACACTGTCGCAATAAATCAGGTGCGAAATCACTTTTCTTTATGTCGGCCACAATTTGATTTTTTTTAATTTTTCATGTTTGTCAAAAATTCGATGAAGATGATAGCCGACATTTCGACGAACCCTAGGTTCGTTGAAAGTTCGACGAACATCGGGGATAAACTTTCAAAAAATTGGAAATTATCACATCAAAGTTTACAAGCACTTGACGAACATCCTATTTTACATATTTTGTCGGATAGTTTCATCATTTTTTGCAGTCAAATGTATAGTGCAAAAATGCATGAAAAACATACATAACAACATACATAACATGGTGAGACGTCATAGTGTGGGGCCCACCAGATGGGCGATCAATGACTAAACCATCATACAGGAGAAAACGTTCAACGATGGGTAGGTAGGAGTTAATGGCATTGTTAGGTGGGTTTTCATGCCTATTACCAGGTGAAAAAGGCGAGCACCTTAGCTTTGTCATGAAGTCTCCATGTTTGGTGCAGGAAAAGTTGACATGACGTGGGCCTTTTTATTTGCATAAAGAAAGGTGAAAACCATATTTGTTTCCAGTCTGCATGTTGAAAGGGAAAGCTGAAGGTCTAAGTGCACATGGACAAGTTGGAGGAGAAAATCAAGAAAATCCACGTTCTAAGCTGAGGAAAGTTGAAGTTTGGAGTGCACATGGAGGAGTTGGAGGATAATACTGACCAAATCAAGGTGAGGGGTAATTCGGTTGCAGGAAAAGGGTTTTACAAGACCATTTAATTTGTAATTTAGGAAACACAATGTGTAGGATTTCAATTACTTGAATGTCCTTGTTTAAATGTATGAATGTCTTCAAAATAACACTTTCCATTGTTATCTTTAAATTTCAGTTGATTAAAAAAAAAAGTGCACAAAATAATTGTAAATGGGAAACACAGTGTTGGGTTTCATTTATTTTAATCTCCTTGTTTAAATGTAAAGAGTTGTCTCATCGTGGGTTGCTTGCTTCTTAACACCCACGATGTTGCAAAATAGTATGAATTTCTTCAAAATCACACATTCCATTTTTGTCTTTAAATTTCACTTAATTGAAAAAAAAGTGTACAAAATAATTGTAAATGAGAAACACAGTGTTGGATTTCAATTATTTCAATCTCCGTATTTAAATGTAAAGGGTTGTCTCATGGTGGGTTGCTTAATTCTTAACACCCATGGTTTTGCAACATGGAATGTTACAAAATAGTATGAATGTTTTCAAAATCACACATTCCATTGTTGTGTTTAAATTTCATTCGATTGAAAAAAAAAAGTGCACAAAATAATTGTAAATGGGAAACACAATGTTGGGTTTCAGTTATTTCAATATCCCTATTTAAATGTAAAGGGTTGTCTCATGGTGGCTTGCTTGCTTCTTAACACCCATGATTTTGCAACATGGAATGTTACAAAACAGTGTGAATGTCTTCAAAATAACACATTCCATTATTGTGTTTAAATTTCACTCAATTGAAAAAAAAGTACACAAAATAATTGTAAATGAGAAACATTGTGTTGGGTTTTAGTTACTTCAATCTCCCTGTTTAAATGTAAAGGGTTGTCTCATGGTGGGTTGGTTGATTCTTAACACCCATGGTTTTGCAACATGGCATGTTACAAAGCAGTATGAATGTCTTCAAAATCACATATTCCATTGTTTTGTTTAAATTTTGCATGATTGAAAAAAAAGTGCAGAAAATAATTATAATTGGGAAAACACAATGTTGGGTTTCAATTATTTGAATCTCTCAATTTAAATGTAAAGGGTTGTCTCATGGTGGGTTGCTTGCTTCTTAACAACCACGGTTGTGCAACATGGAATGTTACAAGACAGTATGAATGTCTTCGAAATCACACATTCCATTGTTGTGTTTAAATTTTACACCATTGAAAAAAAAAGTGTACAAAATAATTGTAAATGGGAAACACAGTGTTGGGTTTAAGTTATTTCAATCTCCCTGTTTAAATGTAAGGGTTGTCTCATGGTGGGTTTTTTAATTTTTAACACCCACGGTTTTGCAACATGGAATGTTACAAAACAGTATGAATATCTTCAAAATCACACATTCTATTGTTGTGTTTAAATTTCACTCGATTGAAAAAAAAAGTGCTCAAAATAATTGTAAATGGGAAACACAGTGTTGGATTTCAGTTATTTGAATCTCCCAATTTAAATGTAAAGGGTTTTCTCATGGTGGGTTGCTTGCTTCTTAACACCAATGATTTTGCAATATGGAATGTTATAAGACAATATGAATTTCTTCAAAATCACACATTCCATTATTGTGTTTAAATTTCACACCATTGAAAAAAAAATTGCACAAAATAATTGTATATGGGAAACACAGTGTTGGGTTTCAATTTTTTCAATCTCCCTATTTAAATGTAAAGGGTTGTCTCATGGTGGGTTGCTTGATTCTTAACACCCATGGTTTTGCAACATGGAATGTTACAAAACAGTATGAATATTTTCGAAATCACACATTCCATTGTTGTGTTTAAATTTTGCATCATTGGAAAAAAAAATGCACAAAATAATTGTAAATGGGAAATAAAGTGTTGGGTTTCAATTATTTGAATCTCCCTATTTAAATGTAAAGGGTTGTATCATGGTGGGTTTCTTGATTCTTAGCACCCACATTTTTGCAACATGGAATGTTACAAGACAGTATGAATGTCTTCGAAATCACACATTCAATTGTTGTGTTTAAATTTTGCACCATTGAAAAACAAAGGTGCACAAAATAATTGCAATTGGGAATTTACACAGTGTTGGGTTTTAGTTATTTGAATCTCCCTATTCAAATGTAAAGGGTTGTCTCATGGTTGGTTGTTTGCTTCTTAACACCCACGGTTTTGCAACTTGACATGTTACAAAACAGTATAAATGTGTTCAAAATCACAAATTTCATTGTTCTGTTTAAATTTTGCATGATTAAAAAAAAGTGTAGAAAATAATTATAATTGGGAAAACACAGTGTTGGGTTTCAGTTATTTGATTCTCCTTGTTTAAATGTAAAGGGTTGTCTCATGGTGGGTTGCTTGCTTCTTAACACCCATGGTTTTGCAACATGGCATGTTACAAGATAGTATGAATGTATTCAAAATCTCACATTCCATTGTTGTATTTAAATTTCACTCGATTTAAAAAAAAATGCACAAAATAATTATAATTTGGAAAGCACAGTGTTGGGTTTCAGTTATTTGAATCTGCTTGTTTAAATGTCAAGGGTTGTCTCATGGTGGGTTGCTTGCTTTTTAACACCTACGGTTTTGTAACATAGAATGTTACAAAACCGTATGAATGTATTCAAAATCACACATTCCATTGTTGTGTTTAAATTTCACTCGATTGAAAACATCAAGTGCAAAAAATAATTGTGATTTGAAAACATAGTGTTGGGTTTCAGTTATTTGAATGTCCTTGCTTAAATGTCAATGGTTGTCTCATGGTGGGTTGCTTGCTTCTTAACACCTATGGTTTTGCAACATGGAATGTTACAAAACCGTATGAATGTCTTAAAAATCACACATTCCATTGTTGTGTTTAACTTTCACATGATTGAAAAAATAGAGTGCAAAAAATAATTGTAATTTGGAAAACACAGTGTTGGGTTTCAGTTATTTGAATCTCATTGTTTAAATGTCAATGGTCATGTCATGGTGGGGTGCTTGCTTTTTAACACCTATGGTTTTGCAACATGGAATGTTACAAAACCATATGAATTTCTTCAAAATCACACATTCCATTGTTGTGTTTAACTTTCGCATGATTGAAAAAATCAAGTGCAAAAAATAATTGTAATTTGGAAAACATAGTGTTGGATTTCAGTTATTTGAATCTCATTGTTTAAATGTCAAGGGTTGTCTCATGGTGGGTTGCTTGCTTAGTAACACCTACGGTTTTGCAACATGGAATGTTACAAAACCATATGAATGTCTTCAAAATCACACATTCCATTGTTGTGTTTAAATTTTGCATGATTGAAATTAAAGTGCACAAAATAATTATAATTGGGAAAACTTAGTGTTGGGTTTCAGTTATTTGAATCTCCCTATTTAAATGTAAAGGATTGTGTCATGGTGGGTTGGTTGATTCTTAACACCCATGGTTTTGCAACATGGAATGTTACAAGACAATATGAATGTCTAGAAATCACACATTCCATTGTTGTGTTTAAATTTCACACCATTGAAAAAAAGGTGCACAAAATAATTATAATTTGGAAAACATAGTGTTGGGTTTCAGTTATTTGAATCTCCTTGTTTAAATGTAAATGGTTGTCTCATGGTGGGTTGCTTGCTTCTTAACACATAGGACATTGCAACATGGAGTTTTACAAAACAATATGAATGTCTTCAAAATCACACCTTCTATTGTTGTGTTTAAATTTTTTCATGATTGAAAAAAAAGTGCATAAAATAATTGTAATTAAGAAAATACTATGTTGGGTTTCAGTTGTAAGTACATTTTATTTGTAGCTTTGGAGCAACTACTTCCTTATTAGCCCTTAGGACAACAATGTCCATTTTTTGGATAGAGTTTTGAGTGTCTTCAATACTTCTTTATAGCTTTGTAGCTGCTCTTTGCTTAGCTTTGAGAGTGTCTTTTTGATTAGAGAATGCAAAGGTTTTCTGTTTGATAAGTTATTTACAAAAATTGTCTACCTGTTCACATATGGCATTCATGTCTCCATCCAATTGTTTCTCTTTTTTTAGAATGAAAACCTTTTCTTTTTTACAAAATACAAATGTAATGAAAGGAACATCTTCAAATAAATAACAAGTCTCAGCTAGACTAAAAATTGCATTTGAACTTTCTCTAATTAATAAACTATCTAGGCATGTTGGAAAACATTGTGGGTTGTAGTTTCTATATGTTTGCTTGTTGTAAGCTGAAGGGTGGAATTTTTTGCTTTTGTGCTTGACGTTCTTTTGCTGGTCATGTTTAGTTTTATGTTCACAGATGTTTGACTTCATTGAGTCATTTTTTTATCACTAGATGGAAAGATTATGTTTTTTTTCTTTTCACATTGTTGGCAGCCATAGAAGTAATTACATGTTATTATTCATGTTAGGCTTATAGGCTACATAAAAAGTTGCAGGTTGGACTTCCCATTGTGTTTTTCAACCTGTACTTTATTATTTCATGAATTGTCATATACACTTTTGCTGGTCATGTTAAGTCACCCCAAATGGAATGGTCGATATCACAACATGCCTACTTAGGTAAAATAGGTTTGTACACCCCATATACTATGGCATCTTAGTCTTCTTTCATGTGAGGTTGTGATTTTACATGTGGTCTATATGTCCGCTTCGAGGTTCCAATAGACACAGTGTTTTCCAACATGCATTGGTTGACATCATGGTTGATAAGAAAATTTACACATGTATGACTTTCTTGATTCACTCCATTACTGATTCATTATTTTGTGAATAGATGCAAATTTTTTTTATTCTTTTGGCGTTGATGGCAACAATGGATGTACATTTATTTACATAGAAGGTTGTTCTAAAAGGTTTTGGTTTCCCTCTAACCTTTTCTCTCCATTAACACATACACATGCACCACAACCAAGGTATCTTCCCTAATACATATGTTCTTGCAACTGTAGAATTAGTTACATAGTGTTATGCACATTACACTCATACACCACATACAAAGTTGTAGGTTGAACCACTCATCGTGTGGTTCAACCTTCACTTCCTTTTTTCATGAATTTCTAGACACGCCTTTGTTGCACATGTTAAGTCACCCTAAATGGAAGGTAAAGAATATCACAACAATGCCTCCTTAGGTAAAAGAGGTTTGTACACCCCATATTATGTGAAATATTTGTTATATTTACATGCGGGGTTGTGGTCTTTATGTCAGCATGGAGGTTCATCTACATGCTATGTTTTCCAACTTGCATTCGCTTACATCATGGTTGATAGAAAATTTTACACCTTTATACTTTTCCTCATTCTCTTAATTACTGATTCATCTTTTTTTCAATAGATGCAAGAAACATGTTATCATTTTGGCGTTGCTTGTAGCAATGGATGCACTTATTCTTTTTACATATAAGGTTTTCATCAAAGGTTTTGCTTGCCCTCTAACCCTTCCTCTCCTTTAACACTTACACATGTAGCACAACCAACATGTCTTCCCATGATAATAAATCTTTTTTGTGCTATTGTATAAATAATTACATACTGTGATGCATGTTACACTCCTACGCCACATACGAAGTTCTAGGTTGAACCACTGATTGTGTGGTTCAACCTTCACTTGTTTATTTCGTTAATTGCTAGACGTACTTTTTCTCTTCATGTTAAGTCACGTGAAATGGAAGGTTGCATATCACAACATTCCTCCTCAGGTAAAAGAGGTTTGTACACCCCATATTCTCTGAAATCTTTGTTATATTTACATGCTGGGTTGCAGTCTTTATGTCTGTGTGGAGGTTCATCTACACACTGTATTTTACAACCTGCATTCACTTACATCATGGTTGATAGAAATCTTTACACCTTTATACCTTTCCTCATTCTCTCCATTACTAATTCATCTTTTTTTCAATAGATGCAACAAACATGTTATCATTTTGGCATTGCTGGCAACAATAGATGCACTTATTCTTTTTACATACAAATTTTTCATGAAAGGTTTTGCTTGCCTTCTAACCCTTCCTCTCCTTTAACACTTACACACGCAACACAACCAATGTATCTTCCCATGATAATACATCTGTTGTTGCTATTGTATAAGTAATTACATACTATGATACATGTTACACTCCTATGCCACATACAAAGTTCTAGGTTGAACCACTGATCATGTGGTTCAACCTTCACTTGTTTATTTCATTAATTTCTAGATATGCTTTTGCTCCTCATGTTAAGTCACATGAAATGGAAGGTTTCACATCACATGCCTCCTTACGTAAAAGAGGTTTGTACACCCCATATTCTTTGAAATCTTTGTTATATTTACATGTAGGGTTGTGATCTTTATGTCAGCTTGAAGGTTCATCTACACACTGTGTTTTCCAACTTGCATTCACTTACTTCATGGTTGATAGAAAATTTTACACCTTTATACCTTTATTCATTCTCTCCATTACTGTTTCATCTTTTTTTCAACAAATGCAACAAACATGTTATCATTTTGGCATTGCTGGTAGCAATGGATGCACTTTTTTTTTTGCATACAAGGATGTAATCAAAGTTTTTCTTGTCATTTTATGTTGTCGTTGTTTATGTCCACTTGTATGTTTAGATGGAATGTCTGATTTCCAACTTGTGTTTGTGTTATATTGTATGTGTAGCTTGATTCAATATATCACCTTTTACTTTCCTTAGTTGAAGCCGACAACCTCCTACTAGTTTCACGTGGGTAACAACAATGCAAGCACATTTTATTTATGTTTAATGAATGATTTATTTCTTTTTCTTCACACAATCCACACTAATTTTAAATATTCATCCAATGTTGTCCTTTCCTAGAATGGGAAAAGGTTTGAAATGGAAGAAGCAAGATGAATTGCAGTTGCAAGATGTACAAAATGGAGGTTCTCCTTTTTCCTCTTCCGATTTGGAATGGGCTGCTATTTCTGTCAACAAGGATAAGGTCCCTAACCTTGTTGCAGCAATTCCTCATATGAGACTTGATGATTTCATTCACAGTGAAATGTTTGTTGAAGGTTTTGAAACTAAATTTGTGTACAAGAAAACAAGAGAACCTACCATCATGTGTCCCCTCGATGACAAAACTTATGGAAAAATATATTTTTATCAGAGGTTTGTATCTTTCGACATTCATTTGTATGGTCGAATAATATTTTAATCTCTTGCTTCAACATGATGAGATGATGCCTTTTTCACAGCTACTGGTGTTAATACGGTCCTACAGACAATAGAGACCAACCTCCACTAGAGAAGAAACCACATAAGATGTTTATAAAAATGTGAGGTTGTCAATACCACTTCATGGTAAAGGTTATGAATGGAAAACCCGATGTTTCCTATATTATCTACAAAGAAATGTTCCACGTTGATAAAAATGGTCAATTTTTCCATGGTATTCATGACACAAGTGGAGATAAGCATTCTATGTTTGTTGCTAATATATCTGCGGAGTGCAAGAGCTATATTGAAATCCTTTTACTGATGGATGTTAGTGTCAATGCAATAATGGATAAACACATCAACGGTCCTATCTTATGTGGCATGATGTCAAAGAGAGATCAATTCCTTACAAGAAAGGATGTAATGAATGTCTGGTGAAAGGTGTGTTCTACTCATGCACAAAAACAAAAAGTCGATTTGACGAGTATCCTACTATGGAGTGGATAGGACTTTGACAACTTCTTCTACTTTCAATGACCCGATGGGGACAATACACCTTTTGTTATCGGGGTTCAAACTCCATGGATGTTGGATAGGATGGTTAGGAACTCGCACAATTCAATCATCTTGATGGATTCCATGTTTGCAACTAACAAATATGGGGTGAGGCCTTACAAACATTGACAAATAGTTCTTCATGTTTTCAATGATCTTGTTGGCTATAAACCTGACAATGCTCATGCTGAGTTGTTCTGTCTATAGTTTCCATTGTATACTCTTCTCAATTTTGATGAGCAATAAAGTGGTGTGCCAATTTTGTGGGTAGTCTCCTCACAAAACAATATTGAGGACATCTTTGCATGGCTACGTGTATTGCATGACTGTGGAAGAAGAGCCAAACTCGACTGGAGAATCAATGTAGTTTTTACCAATGACACGACTACAAAAATCCAAGCCATATAGTATGTGCATCCCTTCATTAATTTTTGTACCTTTCTCATTGCTATTTATTTTCAGTGCCACTTTCTCATGCAAATGAGCAGTAAACAATATCGTTTGTATTGTCTATTAGGGTTGTCTTTTAATGTCATGTGCTTCTATGCCTTTGGCATGTCAAAAGGGCTTGGTTGAAGAATGTATATAAGTACACAACCAAGGAAAGGGAAATTGACATCTTCTGCAATCTTGGCACGATCATGATGGAAATCGGTGATAGAAAAGATACCGTCACTCAGCTATTGAACTTTTTCTTTCGGGAGTTCAATGATCAACCCCAATTCTTAGAGTACTTCAACAAGACCTGGTGCAAAGGAGAAGGTCAAATTGGTGAGTTGACAATTTTTGTCACCTCGTAAGATTCACACTATTCAAATTCTTTGATGTTACCTCTAATACGTTGTGGTTTAATTGACTATTGTATTGTTTTTTTCCCAGCCATGTGCGCGAAAAACTATAGACTATTCCCACATGCCAACCAGAATACAAATGCAACCATTGAGTCGTACCATTGCACACTCAAAACTCAGTACTTGTGTAATTATTCTAAAAAAATCACAAGGAGAATGGACTATTTGTATTACGCACTTGTGTATAAAATGGAACCATTGTATAGGCAAAAGGAAAAGTTGCAACATTATGGTTTTTTGATGAACCGAAAGTGTTTAAATATACAATCTAGTTTGGAGTGGGCCAAGGAAATTATGGATGATGACTGTATTCCTAATAAAACAAATCTTGGAAGGTACTCGGTGAAAAGTAAAAGTAGGTCCAACCACTACCTTGTTCATAAATTTGGGGAGCACCTTTTTGTTTATGACTACCTTTGGAGTTTGTAGGGGAACACTTGCAAACATGTCCTGAAGGTTGTTGACTTGATTAAAAGATCATTTGTCATTGAAGTGGTGGTCCAGGGTAAGTGAATTTTAATTCAAATTGCATTACTTTATGGGAGTCAATTGTGTTTTGCATTTTCTATTGCCTAATACAAGTTTCTTCTGTGCAATCATTTAGACAAAGGAGGTGAACCAATGGATAGAGGGATATATTTGAACGAGTCATTGTCACAAGGGGGGTAGAAGAAAACAATCCTAATGTTCTGACCCCTACACAAACTCCTTCTAGTACTCATGTATATGATGAAAATGTGGTCAAAATGTCTCTTTGGAATGACACAAATGAACTCTTGAACAAGTGATGTGTACACTACCACAATGTCTACAACAAGTACAATCATACACAAAATGCGTGGAGAGGTTTCTTCAGGACCTACAACAATCAAATGCATTTACATTTGAATTCATTCCCAATCCTGATGAAGTTGCAACTAGCACCGTTCACATACGTCCATGGTTTAGTGCAAGTAGGGATCGTCATTGACATCCAACCCGACGTATGAAGCCTTCTGCACAATAGTCATATCACCGAACTCCTATGGATGACTCAGTTTCCTTCTCTGTGAACAATAGCTTGAATGTGAATTTCAATATGCAATGTGAGACTTCAGGCACAACTGCTATGGATGTGGCAGAGGATACAACATCTAATATGGGTGACTATGAGAAAACCCATTTCAATTTCTATATTATAATTGGAAATGGTATTGCAGATTTCTTTTTTCTAGTATGTGCTTGTACCATGTCATAAACTTTCTAATTTCTTTTTTCATTTTTTTTGTTCACTTCAGCATTCCAATCTGGGGAAAGGAGTCCTCGCCGATGACTTTCTTTCGTGAGTGTAAATCCAATGGAAGGTATGGTTCAAATTTAATAACTATGCGTACATAAGTCCAATTTTTTGTATGACCTCATGCAATACTATACTTCCTTATAAAAATTTGGCTACGGTGACATGCTGATGTTGGCCAACATGCCTTCACTCTACTACTTCTTCAAGACTTACTAAGGATTGCACAAGCATAGTTCAGTGAACCTTCGTCTTAGGTAAGCATATATGTTTTTTTACTTAGTTCCATGAGTGGGAAATCCATTTGATCTATTTAGAAGAGGTTGAATCAAATTTAGAAGTGTAAAGAGCAAGAAATTCAATATCTTCCTATGAACCCTTAACAAGGGGTTTTGAGAGTCATGTGAGGTTTTAGACCTCCATCCCACTGATGTAGGTTTAGATGAATAGTGGGATAGATTGTTTTGGGTGTAATTAGGATTTTTTAAGAAGTGTGTGTGTTGAATCATGCAGGGGAAGTGAAGCATTCAATGTTTGGTTGCTGATCTTTAGAAAATATAGAAGTTTTCCAATGAAAATGGATGCCTACAAGTTGGTAATTGAGGAAAGTGCATTCAATAGGGATAAAATTTTGTTCCTAAAGTAGGGGAAGACATTTCTAAACATGTTTCATATGGTGGAAGAGCATGGGAAGGTTTGGAATACAGTATTCTATTAAACCCTCTTGTTAGAGCTTGTTTTGTGCATAAAGTAAGGGTTTAGTAGAACAACATTTGCTTGAGCCTTTCTATTCCTAAAAGTAGATTATTCCTAAATTTTGAGACTTGTTAAAGGACTGTTTGGAGTCGTTAGGTGTTTTGATGATGATTTAAGACCTCCTCCTTTGTATAATTGGGCTAATTGAGTGCATTGCCAGCGATACAATCATGTTTTCAAGCATTCTTTTCAAAACAATAACATCTAAATTTGTGATATGTTAAAATTGGCACAAATGGGTTTCTATAACAACAAATAGCTTATGGGGCTTCAATGTAGTTTGGATGGAATGCCCAAATTTTCCAAGTTGCAATGCTACTAGGGTTGGAGTCTTGGATGCATGAAATTATGAATCTGGTAAAATAAAGTTGGGAGGCAGAATATTTGGATTTTTATTGTCACAGTAAGGTTGGTTAAATATATTTCAAGGCTTGGTAAGGGTTTCCAAGTAAGAATTAGTGATTGGTAAGTTTGTTGGTTTATCTTCTCAGTTGTTGTTTGGTTCTACAGACCTATTTGCTCCACTTTACACACCAATAACCTACTCGATCACCCAACTATTGACACTTTCAAACACCCATTATGCCCAACTCAAACATACTACAAAAATTCAATAGGTTATTTTGGAACAAACACTTCAAAGTAGCTCTTTTTTGCTGTCCTAGACCCCAAAATAGGCCTATTTTACAAACAGACTCATATTTTAACTCTTCCCAAACCTGAAATTTTTATGGGGAAGCATTAACCAGTCATCAAAACCACCAAATCAACAATTACTTTAGGAAGATACACTTCCCAAGACACTATTTCACTAAACCCTCATTTTGAGCCATTTTCATGAGGTTTTTATGGAGGTCAATGTTCCCAAGCTTCCCACTCTCTAATAACTCTTCAAACATGACTATTTAAGACTAAAAAAACTTAATCTTACCTTAAAATTTGCTGCCCCCAAGTTTCATAGACATTCACTTACTAAAACCACCATATTTCACCTAAAACCACTCATTCTTGCCATGCACATGTGGCAACACACAAAATCACCTACAATACCTTCCCAACTCTTGCAAACTCACAAAAAACATTTGAAGACCTATTAACAACTACCATGGCCATTCCATTGAGCTACAACTCATACAATAGATGGAACGACCATTCTATAATATGAAGGTCTTAAAACCCTTAAATTTGGTTATAGACCCACAAGTAGTCTTTTTGCTCTCAGATGCACAAATATCAGTGAATATTCATAAGAATGGAACCAAAATAACCTTAGTTTTTTCTTTCACCAGATCAAGTCAACCTCTGAACAATATAGAATCTGTATGGCTTTCTACAAAGTCAGGAAATGTGCAAATTTGAGTGTAAAATACAAAAATCTCAAGCAAGAACAAAGTTTTTCATTGATGTATTTTAGTATTATTCCAGTCTCTTCTGTTACAAATGACTACAAGGCCTTTAGAAATGAATTAAAAATATTTACTATGCAAAATTCCCACTAACTCCATCGGTTACATTATGGAGACCCACTATCTATACTTGAAACATGCAAACTAGCTGGCAATAAATGTAAGATTTTGCATCCTTTACAATTTTAGCACTAATGACCCCACTAAGCTATGTATTTTTGAGTTCCTTTCATTAATGATTATAAAATACTTCAAGAATGATTTGTTGAAGTGTATTCCATGCTATCAATTGAAACTATGGGGAAGGACATAGAGTCACTTTTAGTTGTGGGTGTCTATGTTGACAAGTTTGATCAATCTCAAGAAGTCTAAACAAGCCTAAATTGCAGAAAACTAATCCATTTTTATGAGTGTTGTTACAAAATAGAGTTATCCTATCTTTTGATATGCATTTAAACATATTAAGGGGCATTTGAATATATGTGTGGAATTTATTTTGATGATTTGGTTGAAAATATACGGTCTGACAAACCTTATTGCAGGGCTACCAGCCTAGGATAGTATTTGTATAGTGTGGAATATTCTACTTGGAAAGGTCATTAGATCATAGTGAGTAGACCTAAAAGGGTGTTGTTTTAATGTTTGGTTGTGAGGATTTTAGTCTGCTGAGACTGAAACTAAAATTTTCCTTATGAAATATGTCCAATGCAATGAATGTAATCGGCGATATGAATGTAATCAGCGATGTGATCTCTATGGCCTGGGGAATGAGTTTGATAGGCTAGGTTTTGTTGCTGGGATGATGGTTTTTTGAAGGAACAAAGGAATTAGGGGGTTTGAGTTGTTGTCCCTGTAGATTGTGAGTGGAAAAGAGCATGAAAAGTGAGGTTTAAGGTTAGGGTTTCATAAAAAAGGTGAGGGCAGTGATATCCCTTGTTCTTTTAAGCATGTACAAGCATGAATAAAGGTGTTTGAGTTGCTTTCAAGGTTTGAGAAGGAGTGGAATATAGTTTTCCAAGTTACCCTCATGTGAATGGCTTGAAACAAGGGTTTCATTAATAGGCATTTGGGAAAGACAGTCTCTGCAAAGCAAGGGTGGATTTGGTGGTTTTGAGGGATGGTGAGTGCTGCTCCATTGCTTTTCTAGGTAGGTTGTATGATTAGAGAGGTGTCTCTTTCTAAATTTGGCCTAATTGGCCTTCTGGACAACTTTATTTCTTATTTTTGTGCAAGTTGTTCCAAAAGAGTCGTATGTGGGTTTAAAGTATGTTGAGGGGGACTGAAATTGGTCTCTACAAGGATGATTATTTGTAGGGGTTGTTAAGAGTTTCAGATAGTTAAGTTAACAAATTTGGGTCTACTGGCCTACAATGAAAAAAATTATTTTGTTACAGCCTGCATAAAATAAGAAGCGAGTCACAACCTGGTCTATTTTCCATCCTGAAACTGTGATGTGCATTTTGTGTTCGTAACATATGAACATATATTGAAATGGAGTGCTTTGTTGAAAGTAAGGGTTGTCATAAAACAAGAAGGTGAACTACAAAACATTGTTTTGTTACAGTCTGCTTAAAATAAGAAGTGAGTCACAACCTAGTGTGTTTTCCATCATGTAACTGTTATGTGCATTTTTTGTTCGACACATATGAAGAGATATTGAAATGGAATGTTTGGTGAAAGTACATGTTACCATAAAACAAGAAGGTGAACTTGAAAAAATTGTTTTGTTACAATCTGCATAAAATAAGAAGTGAGTCACAACCTAGTGTGTTTTCCACCATGAAATTGTTATGTTCATTTTCTATTCAAAACATATGAACATATATTGAAATGGTATGTTTGGTGAAAGTAAGGGTTGCCATAAAACAAGAAGGTGAACTTGAAAACCTTGTTTGTTATAGTCTACACAAATAAGAAGTGAGTCATAACCCACTGTGTTTTCTATCATGCAACTGTTATGTGCATTTTCTATTCAAAACATATGAACAGATAGTAAAATCAAATGTTTGGTGAAAGTAAGGGTTGCCATAAAAGAATAAGGTGAACTTGAAAACATTTTTTTGTTATAGTCTACATAAAATAAGAAGTGTCACAACCCAGTGTGTTTTCCACGATGAAACTGTTATGTTCATTTTCTGTTTGAAACATATGAACAGATATTGAAATGATATGTTTGGTGAAAGTAAGGGTTGCCATGAAACAAGAAGGTGAACTTGAAAACATTTTTTTGTTATAGTCTACATAAAATAAGAAGTGAGTCATAACCCACTGTGTTTTCCATCATGCAACTGGTATGTGCATTTTCTATTGGAAACATATGAACAGATAGTAAAATCGAATGTTTGGTGAAAGTAAGGGTTGTCATGTATCAACATCTTGTTTTTAGTTATGCAATGGGAAGTAATGCTTTGAGTTAGAAATATGTGCAATGAATATAATCAGTGATATGAATATAAACTACAAAAATATATTTTCTACAATTCATTAGTTCAACTCATCTGATTGCAACAAATAGAATGTTCACATTATTCTCCATGTTGGAAAACACACTATCCGTACACAGTAAGTTTGTTATGAAAAGTTTTGTTTCACTTTGAATTTTTTTAGCGATTGTTTTGTGTTTTCCAAATGTCCTTTTTTCCTTTCTTCATGTGAATGCAACAAATAGAATGCTCACATTATTTGCACTATTCAAAAACACACTGTCCTGTCACCTATTTCGTCATTAAATTGTTAATGTTTCCTATAGTCCAATAATGTAATGAAGCCAACATTCAGAGTGTGTTTCTAATTAGATAATGCTATTGTATCTGCTAAAATTTTTGTTGTCTTTCCTTTTAGACATTGTTGTTCCTGTTGTTCGAGTCGTGCATTGCCATATTCCCATTGGAGATACTGCACATGCTGCTTCATTAAGTTTCGAACAATAGGTACAATCTCTTTAGTGAAAAATTTATCTATATCATCCACTTTGTTCACTTCTTTTTCACTGTTTCCATTTGCATTGACAATGCTTTCTAATTAGAGAATGAAGGTCTACCTTCTAAAAAAAGTTGTCTTTCATTTTAGGCATTTTAGTACCTACTGCTACAGTTCTATAGAAGATGTCCCACAGTTCACTAGCATGGGTGGCCAGTTGGTTGACCAACTACCACCCATATCTTCCATGCAATATTCTTGCTCAAATTGAGGAATTGAGCCTCCCGTATAGGTTGCGGGAAAAGATGTTAAGGAGAATTAATAGAAAAGGGCCAAACCACATAGACTTGAAGTATGATAATTATGCTCACTTCTTCAACAACATATTTGGTGTATGGGAACATATGGGCATGGACGTTCAATATTACAATAAAAAAATAGAGATTGTAAATTTATGTGATTGGCCAATGTCCCTTTACTGAAAAATTCTATACGTTTTCCTAGCTAGATGCATCTGGAAGGTGTGCATTAAACCAATAGTTATCATACATAAGCACAATCTTATAGAATAGCTAAGCATGAGGTTATGAGATTCCTCAAGGGGGAATCTCTAATTAGTAATCATATAGGTCATGTGGAGGAATGGTTGCTGGCCATGTTCAAACTCAACCACATTGTGAGGTTCGAGATCCACCGTGTCAGGCCCTCCTTCAGGCTACTACATGCGAAATACGGGGTGCAAACATTGTATGCTATTAATTCCACCTTGACAATAAAAGTGCACCAAATCCTTCTGGATGCTGAGAATGCAAAGATTATACTTGTTCCTAAATGGTTGACATAGTTCTCAGTGTTAGCAGTATTAAATGTGGATTGTAATTTTCTTTAGATTCTATAATGTTGACTCGAAATGTTTTTACATTTCATTGTGTGATGCGAATTGTTGTTATAAAATTTGAAGGTGAACTTGAATACACTGTTTTGTTACAGTCTGCATAACATAAACTATTGTCTTTCAAGAAGAATTGAGAAGCGAGGGACAACCCTCTATGTTTTCCATTATGCAACTTTTCTTGCGCATCTTCTCTTTGAAATGTATAAGGATATTGAAATGGAATGTTTGTTGCAAGTAATGAGTTGTTAAAAAATATGAAGGTGAAATTTAATACACTATTTTTTTACAGCCTGCATAACATAAATTGTTCTCTTAGAATAAGATTTCAGAGGTGAGGGACAACCCTACGTGTTTTCCATTTTGCAACTTTTTTTGTGCATAGTGTGTTCGAAACATATAAGGAAATTGAAATGGAATGTTTGTTGCAAGGAAGGGTTGTAATAAAATATGAAGGTGAACTTAAATACACTGTTTTGTTACACTGCATAATAGGAAGTGTTGTCTTTGATGTAAGAGTGAAAAAATCAATGACATACTTTGTTTTTCAGTTATTTCCTTGTAGTTTATGTGTTTGAGGCCATTGTACGACCATATTCTAGGGATAAATTGTCTCCTCCTCCATTGTACATGATAGCCCTATGAGTCTACTTTATGATTCATTTGGTTTCATATAAATCCATTTAGAATTCTCAAAGATATTGAAGTTTTTCTCTAGGTGGCTAAAACCCTGAGTTAGGGTAAATAGTGTATAATAAAAATTGTGTTTGTCAAATTTGCACCGTTGGAATCTCCTAAAAATTGGTGAGAGGAATGTTTGATGAGTATTCTAAATGATGTGAAGTTTGAAGAACGTGGTAAGGTGGTTTTGGGCAGTTATCATGAAGCCCAAGGTCTAGAAAATGCGTAAAATCTGTAAATGATTGTGTACATTGGTGACTTGATGAGTTTTGTTTGTGGAATATGAGTCCTTGTTGTATAATTTTGTTTTGTAAAGGTTTTTGGGAATAGGTGACTCCATTCCAAGATAGGGATTGGTGAATTTATGAGTTTTTGGAGACCATTTATTGACTATCTTGTCAGGACAGAGTTGTCAAAAGGCCTAGATTGAACAGTATTTGGAGTGTTTGGAATCTCCTTCCTTGAAAGGCTAAAAAGACATTGAAGAGTCATTCAAAAAAAGTATTTTACATGCCATGGAACTAAGTTAAGAGTGTACGAGAGTCTTTTGTTTTTGTTTTTCAAATTAAATGATTAAAGGAAGCTTAATTAGGCTGGTTAAGGACAGTCTATTTTGAAAGTTCACATATCAAGATGTTTAAGTTGGGGATTGCTTTCTATCAGTTGTTTGTTGTTGGTTAAAGTGTTTTGAGGAATCTACAAAAGTTTTTGGGCTTGGTTCTCAGTTTGGATATTTTAACACAAGGGTTTTGTGAAGGAAAGTTGCCTGAAAGGTGAAGTTTTTCAGTTTAGTGATCTAAGTTGTTTACAAGAGCATAGTGAGTTGAGTTGTTTGACCCCTGCATTGTCATCAAAAATTTCCTACAAGCAAGGGAAGTTATAAAAAATGTGAAGGTGAACTTCAATATATTGTGTTCTTACGATGTGCATAACACTAACTATTGTCTTTGAACAAGATTTGAAAAGTGTGGGACAACCCCGTGCGTTTTCCATCCTGCAACTTTTTTTGTGCATCTTGTGTTCCAAATGTGTAACGATATTGAAAGGAAATGTTTGTTGCAAGTAAGGGTTGTTATTAAATATGAAGGTGAACTTCAATACACTGTGTTCTTACAGTCTGTATAACAAAAAGTGTTGTCTTTGAAGAAGAATTGAGAAGTGAGGGACAACCCTCTATATTTTCCATCCTACAAATTTTTTTGTGTGGAACTTTTGTTACAAGCAAGGGAAGTTATAAAATATGAAGGTGAACTTCAATAAATTGTGTTCTTACAGTGTGCATAACACTAACTGTTGTCTTTGAACAAGATTTGAAAAGTGTGGGACAACCCTGTGTGTTTTCCATCCTACAACTGTTATGTAAAATTTGTGTTTGAAACATATGAACATATATTGAAATGGACTGTTTTGTTGAAAGTAAGGGGTGTCATAAAAAAAGAAGGTGAACTTCAAAAAATTCTTTTGTTACAGTCTACAAAAAATAAGAAGTGAACCACAACCCACTATGTTTTCCATGATGCAACTGTTATGTAAATTTTGTTTTCGAAATATATTAACAGATATTGAAATGGAGTGTTTTGCTTAAAGTAAGGGTTGTCAACAAACAAGAAGGTGAACTTCAAAACATTCACTTCTTACAGCCTGCATAAAATAAGAAGTGAGCCACAACCCACTGTGTTTTCCATGATGTAACTATTATGTAAATTTTGTGTTGGAAACATATGAGAAAATATTGAACGATAGTGTTTTGCTCAAAGTAAGGGTTGTCAGCAAATAAGAAGGTGAACTTCAAAACATTCATTTCTTACAACCTGTATAAAATAAGAAGGGAGCCACAACCCACTGTGTTTTCCATGATGCAACTGTTATGTAAATTAAATGTGTTGGAAACATATGAGCTGATATTGAACAAGAGTGTTTTGTTGAAAGTAAGGGTTGTCAACAAACAAGAAGGTGAACTTCAAACCATTCTTTTGTTATAGTCCACATCAAATAAGAAGTGAGTCATAACCCACTGTGTTTTCCATTATGCAACTGATATGTGCATTTTGTGTTCTAAACATATGAATAGATATTGAAATGGAATGTTTGGTGAAAGCAAGGGTTGTCATAAAAAATAAGGTGAACTTCAAAACATTGTTTTGTTAATGTCTACATAAAAGAAAGCAGTCATTCAACAAGAATTGAGAAGGGAGTCACAACCTAGTGTGTTTTCCATCATGCAACTGTTATGTGCATTTTTTGTTGGAAACGTATGAACAAATATTGAAATGGAATATTTGCTGAAAGTAAGGGTTGTTAAAAATTATGAAGCTCAACTTCAATACATTGTTTTCTTACAGTGTGCATAACAGAAAGTGCTAGTTGCATGTGCTTACATTTGTAAGTAAGTTTGACATAAATAATAAGACTTGAGGTGGAATTTCATACCATTATTTGATGGAATTTGACATTGTCTGTAATGAAAATTTACATGGCAAAAAAAAGTGTCATGAAATCTGCAAGAACATAGTCTTATATTTTATTTAATTAAGAGTAGTAAACACTTTTGACCTGGAGCTATGAACCGGTGAGGTCAGAAATGGGGGACCTCATCCCCAATATTAATTGTCAAAAATTAAACCCTAAAGGGATTGGAGCCTTGATGGAAATATTAACAATACAACAATCACACAATGGCACTCTTGGCAGAAGATCGGAGTCTTCAAACATACCAAAGTATTGGAATTCTGCATGATAATTGATAAAAAATTACAGGATCACAGATAATGTAATTCCACACCATAATTTTTTGATAATTACATGATCAAAGATATTGAAATGTCCTTACATTTGTAAGTATGATGACATACATAAGTAAGTTTTCATAACGAAGTAACTGACATAGGATAGTGTGTTTTCCAACACTACAAGCAATGCAAGAATTTTATTTGTTCCCATCACATGGAAAAAGGAAATGCCATTTTTACTCAACAAACTAGTTATCAAATTTGAAAGTGGACTTGATTACATTTTTGGAGCATATCAAATAAAAAACATTTCATGAAATATGAAAGTGGACTTAAATGCATTTATGGAGCGTCAGAAATAATTACTTATCATAAGGAAATAACTAACAGGGGACAATGTGTTTTCCAAAATTGCAATCAATGCAAGCATTTTATGTGTTCCAATCACATGGAAAAAGGAAATATGTCATTTCCACTCTACCTAATAGTCATTCAAAAAATTGAAAGTGGACTTCATTTCTTTTTGGGAGCGTACGAAATAAAGACTTTTTAGAAGCAAATAACTGACAGGGGATAGTGTGTTTTCCAACACTGCAACCAATACAGGCATTTTATTTGTTACAATGACATGAAAAATGGAAATCTTCCATTTTCACTCTACCAAATCGTTGTAAAAATTCAAAGTGGAATTCACTTCATTTTTGGAGAGTGAGAAATAAAAACTCTTCATCAGGAAATTAGTTAAAGGGGACAACACGTGTTTTCCAACACTGCAAGGAATGCAAGCCTTTTATTTATTCTGATCACATGGAAAAGGGAAATCTACCATCTCCACTCTAGCAAAGAATTGCTCTAAAAATTCAAAGTGGACTTCTTGCATTATTTGTCGTAACAAAATAAATACTTATCATAAGAAAATAACTGACAGGGGACAGCGTGTTTTCCAAGACTGCAAACACTGCTATCTATTTTATTTTTTCTAATCACATGGAAAAAGGAAATATGCCATATACAATCAAAAAAAATACTTGTTCTAAAAATTGAAATTGGAATTCATTACATTCTTGATCGTAATGAAACAATTACATGGCTATGAAAATTCTGATATGAAATGGACAACAATTATGTGTTCCAATGACATGAAGATTGTATATTTGTTCAACATAATTGTTCAATAATCAAAATAATTAGAGAGGACCATGAAAATTCTTGTATCAAATGTATAACAACATAGTTTTAAAACATATGAAAATGGTATATCTCTACACCACAATTGTTCAATAATCAAATAATGAAACCCACAATGCAAAATCAATATTCTGAGCCTATCTCATCAATTCCTACGCTGCTTATTCTTTGCAATGGAGTTCATTCCTATGTAATATATGGCATGTTTCTTAGGGTCCTTGTGTATTTCAGGAGGGGTGATTCCAATTCCATGAACTCTCGCAGATGATGAATGTGAAACAACAAATTTCTTCATAGGCTGTGCTTTGTCCTTGGTAGGTTTAACACATTCACCCTATAGCAAACAATTAATCATAATTAATGTATGCATGGAAACAATATAGGTAGTATGATATATATACAACAACATATCATTTATGTGTATCTCTAGAACAAAATGCTTCATCTCGGAGAGCTTCCATACCATGAATCCACCCACACACTCTTTGATGGTCTCTGTGCCAGGACGTGGAAAAGGAACTAAGTGTTCACCAACAATGGCCTCAACAATACTGACTCACATAATTTTCTGGGTACTTAAAGCAGTGGGTTTGAACGTTTCTGTTGACAACATGTACAATGCCTTTGGCAACCCATTTACGCTACCTCCAAAGGTTGATGTGATCACCGACCTTAAAAGTGATGCCCTTGAACTCTATCATCTGTTCATCCACCAAATTTTGCTGCAATGGAAATGTCATTGACATGAAGCATAATTGAAGGCACATTAAAAGATTCATAAATAAATAAGAACAGAAGCATGAAAGTGTGTTGGGTCTGTTACTAATATAGATGGCACATTGTTGCTCTCTCGGTCCCCATGTCCATCTTTATTGCCATCTCCCCCTTGTAGGCCAACGCTCTCCTTGTCCCCATGTCCATATTTATTACCCTCTCCCACTTGCAACCCAGTGCTCTCCCCATCCCCATGTCCATCTTTATTACCCTTTCCCAGTTGCAACCCAGTGCTCTCCCTATCCCCATGTCTATCTTTGTTTCCATCTCTTCCTTGTAGGCCAGCGCTCTCCTCCTCCCCATGTCCATCTTTATTACCCTCTCCCACTTGCAAGTCAGTGCTCTCCCATCCCCATGTTTGTCTTTGTTTCCATCTCCCCCTTGCAGGCCAACACTCTCCTCCTCCCCATGTCCATATTTATCACCCTCTCCCACTTGCAAGACAGTGCTCTCCCCATCCCCATGTCCATCTTTGTTACCTAATTCCACATGCAAGCCAGTGTTATCCCCGTCCCGATGTCCATCTTTGTTACCCTATCCCACTTGGAGGCCAATGCTCTCCCCATCCCCATGTCCATCTTTATTTCCTTGTCCCACTTGCAAGCCAGTGCTCTCCCCATCCACATGTCCATCTCTATTAGCCTCTACCATTTCAATTACAACAACATGGCCAATTAGGTCAAGGCTAGGAATCCTTTGTTCATCCTTTCCCTATAATAGTAGGAATTAAAATGTCACTTCAAATTCAGCTGCATGCAACCAATTCATTGAAATAATAAAAAACAAACATTAAATAAAAGAATTGGAATTCACTGTTTCTTCTAGTTCCTCCATGTTAAGGCACCTTGACACTTTTGACCGTATATGCTCCTCCTCATTCTTCTTCTTCTCAACATTGTTAGATGGTGTGTTGGGATGAACAAAATCATCTTGTTCTTCCATGGCCTCCACTTCATCTTCCCTTGAACTCTGTTGGAGGGCAGAACTTTGTTGTTCATCGTTGCCCTGTAATAGTAGGAATTGATACGTCACATCAAATTCACATGCATGCAACAAATTCATTGAAATAATCAAAACAAACATTAAATAGAAGATTTTGAAATCACCATTTCTTCTCGTTTCTTCTTGGGAGGGCATGAGGAATCTTTAGATTGTATATGCTCCTTCTTCCTCTCAACATTGTTAGATGGCGGGTTGGGAGGAACAACATCATCTTCTTCTTCCATGTCATCTGCTTCGTCTTCCAAATCAATAGTATCCTATTGGAGGGTGGGAATTTGTTGTTCATCGTTTCCTTGTAATAGTAGGAATTAAAACGTCACATCAAATTTAGATGCATGCTACGAATTCATTGAAATAATCAAAACAAACATTAAATATAAGATTTCAAATTCATCGTTTCTTCTTGTGAGGGCATGAGGAATCTTTAGATACCATATATGATCCTTCTTTTTCTTCCTCTTATTAATGTTATACAGTGGGTTGGGAGGAACAACATCATCTTTTTCTTCCATGGCATGTGCTTCATCTTCCCAATCAGGAGTATCCTCTTCAAGGGTAAGATTCCATTGTTCATCATTGCCATATAATAGCAGGATTTGAAATGTCACATCACATTCAAATGCAAGCAACCAATTCATTGAAATAATCAAAACAAACATTAAATAGAATATTTGGAAATCACTATTTGTTCTTGCTTCTTCTTGTGAGGGTGGAAGGAAACTTTAAACTTTATACACTCCTTCTTCTGAATGTTATATGACAGGTTGGGAGGAACAATATCATCTTGTTCATCCATGACCTCCACTTCGTCTTCCAACTCAAGAGTATCGTCTTGGAGGGCAGGACTCCATTGTTCATCATTGCCCTGTAATAGCAGGAATTGAAACATCACATCAAATTCAAATGCATGCAATGAATTCATTGAAATAATAAAAACAAACATCAAATAGAAGATATTGAAATCATCCTTTGTACTCATTTCTTCTTGTGAGGGCATGAGGATATTTTAAACCATACACACTTCTTCTTCTTCTCAATGTTAGACAAAGGGTTGAGAGGAATGACATCATCTTATGCTTCCATGGGAAATGCTTCATCTTCCAGTAGAAAAAATACCTGCTTGAGGTTAATAGTTTGTTGTTCATCGTTGTTGTGTAATAGGAGGAATTGAAACGTCACATCAAACTCAGATGCATGAAACCAATTCATTTGAATAATCAAAACAAACATTATATTAAATAGAAGATTTTGAGATCACCATTTGTTGTCATTTCTTCTTCATAGGGTGCCTTGAAACTTTGAACATGTACGATGCTTCTTCTTAGTGTTAGATGCAGGGTTGGGAGGAACAACATCGTCTTCACCTTTCATGGGCAAAAATTCCTCTAGCGAATGAACACTACTCTACTAGAGGGAAGAAACCACTTCTCAACCATCACCCTATCATGTCATGTAAGTTAACGTTAAGTAAACCTTGTATGCATCAAAACAATAAAATGAAGCAAGGAAAATTCAAATTTAATAGTTCAGTTCGACATTACCATTCCTTCCTGTCTCTTTCTCTCCTGCAATTGTAATATTTTTTTCCTTCTCTGCTCCTTCCTCTCATCACTATTGTATAACACCATTCACTTCTTCACCACGTCCTTTCCTTGTTGAGGAAGTTGAAGGAAGCAATGTTTCCCATACTTTTCACAGATAGTTCTAATAACATGCTTCTGTTGTAGATGTTGTCGTAGATTCATTTGGTATTCTATATTTTCCACCTTCTTTAGAAGGTACTCTTTCAATTTATTAGGGGGAGGAGCAAGTTGTTTTGGTTCCCCCCCAATGTAGTTCGGCCATGCTTTGGTGGCTCAAGAATAGGAAGGTAGTGATGTTGAAACCTATGCATGTTGAACACTCTTCAATCATAATACTTTCTTGTACATTCTTCTACAATACAATAATATACATATCTACCATTCACCACTTCTCTTCTATATTCAATAACAACTTGCACAAAAAATTTGGAAAAGAAAATTGCTTAATATATTTGATATTGAAAAAATTTGAATGCACAACATATACACACAACCAAATGATGCAATAATTCAATTATTATATCTACCTTCCTATCCACCACATCACCCCGTGCTTCATTGGGTCCCTCTCCATCATTAGGGTCTCCCTTTGCATGCTTTTCCTTATGGTCATGGACTATGGCAAGAGCATGATGGTCTCCCTGATTATTTTCTTGAATCAAAGGAATGATGTACTGTCAAACTCAGCATATTTGTAACATACATGATATTTTCTAATTGAAATTGTAAAGCATTATGATTGACACATAGGAAGGAAAGGGAAATTGGAAGTTCACAATCAATTACCAAACATGTTGCTACCTTAGGGTTCACCGTTTTCCTAAAACGAGGGGACTTCCTTTGTACCATGGTTGTTGCCTCCTGATTAAAACATTCCCACTTTCGAGTCAACATCATAACCACTTATGAGAGATTAAAATTAGACATTTGATTGAATCTTTTAATTATTGGATTTTACTTGCATGTTTCATGAATGTGACCACCTCAAAGAGGATGTGCTACTAAACACCCTTTTAGGTGTGTTGTCCACCTCAATGACATTCTTCGGTGTAGGAAGAAATTTCCCTTTTATAACACACATCCTTGGTTTCCTGTAAACTATAAAATTGTTGCAAGTGTTATGGATAGTTAAAGTTCCAAAATTTATTGCACCATTTGCAATAATCAAGCATATCTTTTTTCAATCAAAAGAAGAATTTGAAACACATAACCCACACTGTTGTAAAACGCTATACAAGTAACCCACTATGTTTTACAATATGCAATTATTTTGTCCATTTATTTTTGTCAACCACATGAAGATACTGAATTGAAATTTATACCATAACTAACAATTGTAATTTTTGGAGGTGCCTTTTTACATTCATACATTCTAAATAAGAAAAGATTTTTAAGACATTGAAACTGTTATTTGAAATTTTAGGTTAGAAAACATAGGGTGTTATGAACCATGCAACCCACAAAATGTTCTAAAACTATTTACAAGGAAAAACCCTATTGGTTACTCCCCCCACCTCAATTTGGTTAATAGGGTTGTCCCTCGCTTCTCTATTCTTCTTCAAAGACAACACTTTCTGTTATGCAGCCTATAAAAAAGCACTATATTCAATTTCACCTTCATATTTTATAACAACCCATTACATGCAGCAAACATTCCATTTGAATACCATAAAACATTTCAAAGACAAGATGCACAAAAATGTTGCAGGATGGAAAACACATAGGGTTTTCCCACACTTTTCAAATCTTGTTCAAAGACAACAGTTAGTGTTATGCACACCATAAGAACACAATGTATTGAAGTTCACCTTCATATTTTATAACTTCCCTTGCTTGCAGCAAAAGTTCCACACAAAAAAAAGTTGCAGGATGGAAAAAACAAAGGGTTCTCCCTCACTTGTCAATTCTTCTTCAAAGACAACACTTTCTGTTATACAGACTATAAGAACATAGTGTATTGAATTTCACCTTCATATTTTATAACAACCCTTACTTGTAGCAAACATTCCCTTTCAATATCATTATACATTTGGAACACAAGATGCACAAAAAAAGTTGCAAGATGGAAAACACATGGGGTTGTCCCCCCACCCCCCAACGCTAGCATGACAACATTTCATGACAACTGGGAAACTTTCAAGCATACCTTTCTCATTTCTAGAACATGCACTTCTCTCCATCATACATGGATGATACCTTCCAACAACATGGAGCTGAGTGGATGAGATTGTGGAAGAGGTGGTGATGTGTGCTGGAGAGAAGAGATTGTTTTGCAAATATTACAAAGTAGCTCCAAAGATGCCTAATTGTCATGGAATGTTGTCATGTCTTTTATCTAATGCTTGTATCGGGCATGGAGAGGTCAACCTTTTTATAGAATGCCAAGGCCAACAATGTGTAATTGAAGGTTGGAAAACACTGGGTGTTATTATACCTACAAACCAAATACCATTTACAAACCCTTCACAAGTAACATCCCAATTCATTAATCCTGCACCTGCAACTCCACCTCGTGCTCTCAAACCTTCAAATTTCAATGTGCAAAATGAAAGAACTCACAACACACATTGTTTTCCAACCTCCAATTATTTTCCACATTACACTGTCCCATCATAGGTTTTTTGTATGTTATGATTCCTCTGACATGCATTCTTCTAGGGATAATAGTGACATCTAATTGCAAGGAAGAAGCTAATCTCCCTACAAAATATAGTGAAATCAAGCTATTATCACTGAAAAAACATGTGTTTGAAATGATAACATAATCAAACATAAATGATATCAATTTTCCATAGTCCATATTGATTATTGCTAGTTGATTTCTAGATTTGATTGTGTAATAATTTTTGCATCAACGTTTCAGATCACACTTCGTGATCCATGAAGAAGACAACATTAGTCATCATGATGTTGGATCACAGAGTCTGATCCAAAATGTTGATGCAAAAATTCTTACACAATCGAATCCACAAATCAACTAGCAATGATAACCAGACATGTCTTATCCCTAAAGAAGGGAAATACATTATCATGTGTAATTCATGTCGCAAGGAGATCACCTTTTGCAATTGGGAGTAGGCTATTCTCCCTACAAAAAAACATGTCACATGCATCATAACAATCATCTTGTTTTAAAAATCATATTTTAGAATGGACAAAAAACCCAAAACATGTCATTGAAAACCATTATTTGCAAATAACAAAAAGCCTAGACGAGGTCCCATTTTCACTGCCATTTTCCACAACAACATTTTGCAGGTTGGTAGAGAGCAACGAGAAATATGAAATTTTGCAATTTCCAAATGAAGTAACTGACAACCCATTGTGGAATTATGAGTGAAATTACCGAATAACGTTTAGAGAAATCAGAAACCATGCACAATATGTAAGAGTTTTGTTTCGGTATGCTCCAAGAATGTAATGAAGTCCACTTTCAAATTTCACTTTGCTACAATTGAAATCTCATTTCACTTTCTTCATCTGATTGGAACAAAACACCCAGACAAAAAAGGTGGCCGGACAGAAAAATAGCACCGATGGAAAGACTTGACGGTTAGACATTAACTCCGACCTTTCGTGGCTTGTCCCATCACTGGGAAATCATGTTAACATTGGCAAGTTTTCAAAATCATATTTTGGAATGGAGAAAAACCCAGAAAATCATGGCATTTGAAACCATTATTTGGAAATAGCAAAAAGAGGTTCCAAGAATGTAATGAAGTCCACTTTCAAATTTTTGAACAAGTATTTGCTATAGTCCAAATGTCATTTTATTTTCTTTATCTGATTGGAACAAATAAAATTCTCGCATTATTTGCAGTGTTGGAAAACATACTGTCTCTTCTCACTTGTACAAGGTTTTAGAACAGTATATGCATTGCTTGTTTCTTAACACCTAGGGTTTTCCAACATGCATGCTTACTAAATAGAAATAATGTCTTCAAGAGATTTTGTAATATAGACAGTCTGAATGTATTGAAAATCCATTTCAAAATTTATAATGACTTTTAATTTGGGAAAAAATTGCATTTAAATTTCGCATGACTAAAAAAAAAGTGCACAAAATAATTGTAATTTGGAAAACACAATGTTGGGTTTTAGTTATTTCAATGTCCTTGTTTAAATGTAAAGGGTTGTCTCATGCTGGTTTGCTTGCTTCTTAAAATGTAGGGAATTGCAACATGGAGTTTTACAAAACAGTATGAATGTCTTCAAAATCACACATTCCATTGTTGTGTTTAAATTTGGCACAATTGAAAAAAAAGTGCACAAAATAATTGTAATTGGGATCAAAACACGGTGTTGGGTTTCAATTATTTGAATCTCCCTATTTAAATGTAAAGGGTCGTCTCATGCTAGGTTGCTTGCTTCTTAAGACCTATGGTTTTGCAACATGGAATGTTACAAAATAGTATGAAAATCTTCCAAATCACACCTTCCATTGTTGTGTTTAAGTTTCAAGTATATAACAATTTGCATGCTTCATAACACATTGCATTTTTCAACCTCCACATCACAACATACCCAAGCCCTTTGTGGTTTTTAAACTAGTATATGTACATGTGCATTACAAAAAGAAAGAGCACCAATTTCTTGCCATTATTGGTAATAATGAATAAACTCGTTGAAAGTGATGAACATTGTGTAGTGCATGTTGGAAAACATAATGTGTTTTGAAGCCCGCCTTTACTTATATACCCAACCTTTGTCTTGTAATGCAAACATAAAAAATGTATAGATGGTGTTGTATTTTATCAAATAACGCATCTCTCATTTAAGGGGGGCTCTATTAACCCTCAACACATAGTGTGATTCATAGTACACACTTCATTCTGTTTTGCAAAAATTCATGTTGGAAAACCCTAGGTGTTAAGAAACAAGCAACCCAAATAGTGTTGTAAAACCCTCTGCAACACTATTGGATAGTACCTATCACCTCAATTTGGTCAGTTTTCTCCTCCAACTCATCCACGTGCATTCAAACCTTCAGCTTTCAACGTGCAAACTAGAAAAAAATAGTATTTTCACCTTTCTTTCTCGAAACATAAAAGGCCCATGTCATTTCCTTCCACTTTTCCCACACCAGAAAAAAGAAACTTCACAACAAAGCTAAGGTTCCCACCTTTTTCATCCGGCATGAGGTGGGAAAACTGACCTGAGGGCACCGTTAACTCTTACCTACCATTTCCTGGATGTTTGGTCCCGTCTACTAGGTTTGTCACTTTTTCTTTCCATGTATGTTATTCTAATAGCTCTTTTACAATTTATCTATTTGTCTATAATATTTAGTGCCAAGTAATGTAGGCCGATTTTTCAATTAAGTCTGTGGCGTTATACCCATTTTACATAGGTTATTGCTACCCATTGGATTTACGAGTTCTATTTAATACAGTGCATAGAACTATTTCAAGTAATGACTTGTTATATCTGCACATCTTTTGTGGTGTGGTGGTCAGATCGAAACATACTGAAAAAGAACAAAAATAGGATATAGAAATAGAATTCTACAAAATTTCCATTAGATGTTAAAAATGAACCATTTATAACTTACTAAATATTCTAGAAAAATAGGGAAATTGTAAAAAGAACTATTACGAAAACACTTAAGAACCACAAAAAAATGACAGATGATGGAAAACTAACATTAAATATAACTTTTAAATATGGAGAAATATTCAACTCAAGAGATAGAAAAGAGATTTAAATTAGGATAGGATCATAGGATGGACTCTCAAGAGGACGTATTTTGACAATTTCGTAAAATAGGAAATACTCACAAAAACCTCTGCTGGTGCTCACATTTCAAAGTGAAGAACATAGTTCAAGTGAAGAACCCAGTTCAAGTGAAGAAATTGTTGTTACACCTTCTCTAGCTACTGATACAATTTTAGGTAACCACAAATATGGTCCAAACTCAAAATTTGTACATGCATTTCCCTTGAACTGGGTTCTTCACTTTGAATGTTGTTTGTAAGTAATTTCACATACACACATGTCTACATATAAACTCTTTTGGTGAAATATTTCAAATTAGTGCAAAACACTTAAGAAACACAAGAAAATGATAGCTGATTGAAAACCCCAACATTTCAGAATTTCTAACAAATAGAAACTTCTAAATGCATAATAAATTTTGGAAATTTAACTATCCACTATACTTGCGATTCAAGTTGTGGCAGCCAGAATCACCTGTATTTACTACAGAAGGTTCACATCTCCTGAAGCATCCTTCTCAATCCACTTGTCCTTGCTTTTTTCAATTTTCTTTCCTCACCTATATCAACCACTTGGAAGAAATACAAGTGTTAGTGATAGATTAAATTGGAAAATTAAAGACATTTGGTACTAGAAATAAATTTTTTTATTCCAAATTTCACCAATATACAATTTATATGTTCTCCTGAGTGCAAAATGCTAGCTTGCACAAACAATAAAAAAACATATTAAACTATACATTGGGAATTTAATTTCCAATTTAACCTATCGCTAACACTAATATATATATCAACAAGCATATATGCCATTTTTCCATTCTGCTAGAACTATGTAGCAATGAACATTCATTCTATTGAAGTAATTCATTTTTTCTAATAAGGAGAAAGCTAACTCGTAAACAAAAAGAACCTATGTATGTAACATGAGATCAAAGTGGCATTTCATTTTCATCATTTGATTCGACGAAATAAATGCTCACATTATTTGCAGTGTTGGAGAACACACTATCTCCATATAAGGTGTTAAGAAACAAGCAACCCTTATAGAGTTGTAAAACCCTCTACAACTGAGAGGAAACAGTGTGTTTTATAACTGTGCAAATAATGTGAGCAATTCATTTGTTCCAATCAAGAGAAAGCTAACTCATAAACAAAAATCACCTATTTATGTAACATGAGATCAAATTGGCATTTTATTTTCCTCATCTGATTTGACCAAATAAATGCTCACATTATCTACATAGTTGGAAAACACATTGTCTCCATATAAGGTGTTAAGAAACAAGCAACCCATATAGTGTTGTAAAACCCTTTGCAACAGAGAGGAGACAATGTGTTTTCCAATTGTGCAAATAATGTGAGCAATTCATTTGTTCCAATTAGGAGAAAGATAACTTGTAAAAAAAAATCACCTATGTATCTAATGTGAGATCAAAATGGCATTTCATTTTCCTCATCTCATTCGACCAAATAAATGTTCACATTATTTCCACAGTTGGAAAACACATTGTCTCCATATAAGGTGTTAAGAAACAAGCAACTCATATAGTGTTGTAAAATCCTCTGCAACTGAGAGGTGACAGTGTGTTTTCCAACTGTGCAAATAATGCGAGCAATTCATTTGTTCCAATTAGGAGAAAACTAACTCATTAACAAAAAACACCTATTTATGTAACATGAGATCAAAATGGCATTTCATTTTCCTCATCTGATTTGACCAAATAAATGCTCACATTATCTGCATAGTTGGAAAACACACTGTCTCCATATAAGGTCTTAAGAAACAAGCAACCCATATAGTGTTGTAAACCCCTCTGCAACTGAGAGGAGACAGTGTGTTTCCCAACTGTGCAAATAATGCAAATAATTCATTTGTTCCAATCAAGAGAAAGCTAACTTGTAAACAAAAATCACCTATGTATGTAACATGAGATAAAAATGGAATTCCATTTTCCTCGTCTGATTCGACCAAATAAATGCTCGCATTATATGCAGTGTTGGAAAACACACTGTCTCCATATAAGGTGTTAAGAAACAAGTAACCCATATAGTGTTGTAAAAACCTCTGCAACTAAGAGGAGACAGTGTGTTTTCCAACTGTGCAAATAATGCGAGCAATTTATTTGTTCCAATCAGGAGAAAACTAACTCTTAAACAAGACACCAATGTATGAAACATGATATGAAAATGGAATTTCACCTTCCTCATCTGATTGGACCAAATAAATGCTCACATTACTTGCTATGTTGGAAAACACATTGTTTTCATCCTCGGTTGCGCATCCCTTCGTAGCCAACAAACTGCAAAATAAAAATGTGAAAAACGGCAATGTGCTGTAGTGATGAACGCATTTGAGGGGTTTGTAGTGGTTCGGCCACCTACAACTCCATTTTCCTCGCTCACACATCCCTCCCCACCCACCAAATTAGAAAATCAAAACTGTGGAAAATGACATGTTAGGTGCATTTTGTCTAGCTTTTTCACTTTAGACAAAAAAACACCTATGTATGTAACATGAGATAAAAATGGCATTTCACTTTCCTCATCCGATTCAACCAAATAAATGCTCACATTATTTGCAGTGTTGGAAAACACACTGTCTCCATCCTCGATAGCAAGTCCCTCCCCAACCAACAAACTACAAAATCAAAATGTAGAAAATGCCTATGCGCCATAGTGACAAATGCATTTGAGGGGTTTCTACTAGTTCAACCGCCTGCAACTCCATTTTCCTCACCAGAGCATTCCTCCCACCCACCAAACTGGAGAAATGAAAAATGTGGAAAATGGCAACGTTAGGTGTATTTTGTCTAGCTTTTTGACTTTAGACAAAAAAGTACCTATGTATGTAACATGACATCAAAATGGAAATGGTCACATTATTTGGAGAGTTGGAAAACACACTGTCTCCATATATAGTGTTGTAAAACCCTCTACAACTGTGAGGAGACAATGTTTTTCCAATTGTGCAAATAATGCGAGCAATTTATTTGTTCCAATCAGGAGAAAGCTAACCCGTAAATAAAAAAGCAACTATGTATGTAACATGGCATCAAAATGGAATTTTCATTTTCCTCATCTGATTCGACCAAATAAGTGCTCACATTATTTGCAGTATTGGAAAACACATTGTCTCCATATAAGGTGTTAAGAAACAAGCAACCCATATAGTGTTGTAAAACCCTCTACAATTGAGAGGAGACAGAGTGTTTTCCAACTCCACAAATAATGCAAGAAATTTATTTGTTCCAATCAAATAAAGAAAGAGAAATGACATTTGGATTGTACCAAAGAGTTCAAAATTTTGAAATTGAACTTCATTACATTCTTGGATCATAGGATTCGACTAACTCTTAGACAAAAAGCACCTATGTACATACAAAAATGCATGAAAAACATACATGGAAACATACATAACATGACAAAAGATCGTAGTGTGGGCCCCCCCAGACAGTGGATCAAAGTGATGAAACCAACAAGTGGGACCAAACATCCGAGAAATGGTAGGTTGGAGTTAACGACACTGTCAGGTTAGTTTTCTTGCCTCATGTTGGATGAAAAAGGCGAGCACCTTAGATTTTTCATGAAGTTTCTTTTGTATGGAATGGGAAAAGTGGAAGGGAATGACATGGGACTTTTTTGTTTCGAGAAAGAAAGGTGAAAATACTATTTGTTTCATGGTATTGGGCCTTTTCTGTTTCAAGAGAGAAAGGTGAAAATACTATTTTCTAGCAACGAATAGCCATTTGTTTCTTCAGTGTTCATAGTAGAATGGAAAAATGGCACATATACAGAGAGAATATGCATACCTTAGGGAGCTTCAAATGCCTACAACTCTTCCCATTACTATCCACCAAAACGTTGTTGTCCAAAAATGGAGAAAATGGGAGCTCATCTGGGATTTTTGATATTTGCAAATAATGGTTTCGAATGCCACATTTTTGGATTTTTGTCCATGCCAAAAAATTATTTTGAAAACCCATCGGCACTGACACATTTTCCCAATGACAGTTGTAGGTATTGGGCCTTTTCTGTTTGGAGAAAGAAAGATGAAAATACTATTTGTTTCCAATTTTCATGTTGAAAGTTGAGGGTTTGAGTGCACATGGACAAGTTGCAGGAGAAAACTGACCAAATTGAGGTGACAGGTACTATCCAATAGTGTTGCAGAGGGTTTTACAACACTATTTGGGTTGCTTGTTTCTTAACACCTAAGGTTTTCCAACATGAATTGTTGCAAAATAGAATGAAGTGCGTACTATGAATCACACTATGTGTTGAGGGTTAATAGAGTCCCCCTTAAATGAGAGATGTGCTATTTGATAAAATACAACACTAAAATAACTAAAACCCACCATTGTGTTTTCCAAATTGCAATTATTTTGTGCACTTTTTTTTTTTTTTCAGTCGTGCAAAATTTAAATGCAATTTTCACCCAAATTAAAAGTCCTTATAAATTTTGAAAGGACTTCTCAATACATTCAGACTGTCTATATTACAAAAGCTCTTGAAGGCATTATTTTTGTTTAGTAAGAATGCATGTTGGAAAACCCTAGGTGTTAAGAAAAAAGCAATGCATATATTGTTCTAAAACCCTGTGCAAGGGAGAAAAGACTGTGTTTTCCAACATTACAAATATTGCGAGCATTTTATCTGTTCCAATCAGATAAAGAAACCAAAATGACATTTGGACTGTATCAAAGAGTTGTTCAAAAATTTGAAAGTGGGTTGCATTACATTCTTGGAGTAATGAAATAAAACTTTGCATAACGAACTAACTAAAATGGGACAGTGTGTTTTCCAACACTGCAAACAATCTATAACAACACTGTGCCTTGTAGGTATCATAATACCTATTGTTTTCCAATTTCAAGACATTCTTGGCACCCCGTTTTGCTATTTGCAAATAATGGTTTCGAATGCCACATTTTTTTGGGTTTTTTTCCATTCCAAAATATGATTTTGAAAACCCACCGGTGTTGACACGATTTCCCGGTGATGGGACAGGATATTGTAGGTTGGAGTTAATGTTTGACCATCAAGTCTTTCCATCAGTGCAATTTTTCCATCCGACCTTTTTTATCAAGGTGTTTTGTTCCAATCAGATGAACAAAGTGAAATGACACTTAGACTGTACTGACAGATAAGAACAAACGTCCAGGAAAGGTAGGTAATAGTTAACTGACATAGGACAATGTGTTTTCCAACACTGCAAACAATCTATAACATTGTGCCTTGTAGGTTTCCTAATACCTGTTGTTTTCAAATTTCATTACATTCCTACTATCTAAATCAAAAAAGGTTCCCAACACAATCACAAAACATACCAAATTGAGTTCAGGGATGAGTAACGAATTGGGTTGTTACTTCTAAAGGGTTTTACAACACTCAAAGTTTTACGAAACACTGTATTTTCCAAAACGACATTGTATAAAATGGCGGCAAAAATGGGATGTCATCTGGGCTTTTTTCTCTTTGCAAATTATGATTTCAAATGCCACGTTTTGCACTTTTTTCTCCATTCTGAATAACAATGTGAACTATGGCGAACATAGGAGAGTGTGTTTTCCAACACTACAAACAATCTGTAACACTATTCCTTGCAGGTTTCATAATACCTGTTGTTTTCCAATTTCATTACATTCCTACTATCTAAATCACAAGAGGTTCTCCACACAATCACAAAACATACCAAATTGAGGTCAGGGGTGAGTAACCAATTGGGTTGTTACTTCTAAAGGGTTTTACAACAGTCTGAGTTTTAGGAGATAGTGTGTTTTCCAAAATGATAGTTTAAAAAATCGCGACAACAATGGGATGTCGTCTGGAATTTTTTCTATTTGCAAATTATGATTTCAAATGCCACAATTTGTGCTTTTTCTCCATTTTGAATACTAATGTGAATAATGGCAACATTATGGGTTTTATGTGGTTTTCAAAATATAGCACTTCATTGCAGAACCCATAGATTCTGCTTTCTATAAACGTTATTTAGTAATTTCACACATATTTATAAAATGAGTTGTTGCTTATTTCATTTAGCAATGGAAAATTTTGAAAACCAACATACGGGGGGAAATGAAACAAAAATTTAAAAACCCTCGACACAAAAAAATATTATCAGACTTGCATTTCAAATAAATAGCCCTTTTTTAAACAAAAATCTGCAACATTCAAAATAAGAATGTGAACAATGGTGACGTCCTGGGCTTTATGTGATTTTCACAAGATATTATTCCATTCCATAACCCACATTGCACTTTCCAACCTCGTAATATATTCCATATGGTTTGTGGTTTATGTAAACCTTATTCAATTATTTCACTCATATTTCCACGATGGGTTGTCATCTATTTCATTTGGCAACCATAAATTTTCAAAACCAAAAGATGAGAGGAAACGAAATTAAAAAACCCTTAACAAAAAATCACAAAATGAAAACCCCACAACGAATATCCATTCGTTTCTTCAATGTTCATGGTAGAATGGAAAAATGGCACATATACAGAGTGGATGTACATACCTTAGGGAGCTCCGAACGCTTGCAACTCTTCCCATTGCTATCCACCAAAACATCGCTGTCCAAAAATGCAGAAAATGGGACCTCATCTGGGATTTTTGATATTTGCAAATAATGGTTTCGAATGCAATGTCTTTGGATTTTTGTCCATGCCAAAAAATTATTTTGAAAACCCGTTAGTGCTGACACGTTTTCCCAGCGATGGGACAAGAAACAACACAACAAAGTTAACATCCGACCACCAACTCTTTCTGCCTCCACCTTTTTCGTCTTACCACCTTTTCTGTCACGGGTCTTTTTTCCACCACGTGCCATGGGCTATGGGGGTACTATATAACATATATAATATGTTATATACATAGGTGCTTTTTTCCCAGGAGTTAGCTTTCTCCCTATAATACTTCCTTTTCCTATAACTCTTCCTTTCTACAACTCTCCTTTGACATTACTAGTAACATGATGCTTTATTATATGCATTAGGTGATCTATCTTTGAATTGTCTTTTCTATGAAGCTAAAAGATAGTGCAATGATTATCTCCCCCTGAATTTATACTTTTCCTTATGACCTGAGTGATACTTCTTGTGCATGAAGTACAAGCATATATTATTCTTTTTATTTTCTTTCTCTTGTTTCTTTTTCCATACTTTTGTATTTTCCTCCTTTTTTTACCATAATATACACCTTGTTTTTCTAAGAGGTACAAGACAAATTTTACAAAATCGTGTTATATACCCAAAGTTATTGCATTTATAATATATGAAATTGTAATCCACTAAAGGAGCACATGAATTATAGTTCCTACTTTAGAACCCACAATCATTCCTTGCATGAACTCTATAATCCACTTATTTTATGACCAAACTGATTGCATGAAAATCAATAACCATAGAAAAAGTGTCAAAACTTGGTCATAGGTGCATACCTTGAAGGGAATGATCCTTTGTAGTTATGCTTATTATCCTTATGAGGGATATTACCTTCTTCCTTCTTGGTGTTCTCACTATTGATGGATCTTTTGATAACATCTCCATTTATATTCTTTGAGGATTGTGTGGTTTTTGAGCTTTAACCTTCTTCATAACCAATACCACTCTTATTGTCAGTTGGCCTTTGGGAATTGATATTATTATATAAAATTTTCATATTCTTCTTATTCTTTAGGTCTTTGTTCAATTGAACACTTATTTTCTCCAATTTCTTTCTCAAATAAATAATCTTGAACTCTAGCCTCTCACAAATTTCTTCTTTCAATTGGATTCATACTTCTTCATATATTTTCTTTTCCTCTTCAATTTAAACTTTCAGATATATGATCACATTCTTTGATTCTTCAAGATTTTGTGATAATTTCACCTTTGATTCACTATCCTCTTGAATCTATAGTCTTTTCATTATTTTTTGAACTTTTTAAGACTCTTGATCGCATCTAGGGCACAAATGAGTTCTCCTTCTAATTCAATTTCCACATCCATTTCATCATACTCTTCCTCTTCTAAATCTATTGCTTCTTTTTATTTATCTTCACTTTTGGAAGCACCATTCTTTATTTCTATTGGAATGAATATAATATTTTCTCTATTAATGTAAAAAATGCTTCCATTGCTCTCCTTAGATGAGCTAGGTTATCACTTGATGATTTATTTTACACATCTCAACAAAGACACAATACAAAGTATTTTATCTCTCTTGAAATGAAATATAAGCTCTAATACTTACAAAATATTACCCCATGGCTTCAAAAGTCATGTCTTGACCTAGCAAATATTACTCTATGGTTTAATATTTTATTGTTTAACAAGGGACCTTATAATTACGTAGCTAGAACTTAAGCAATAAGGGTTTGAAATTATCTAATTTTGATATAAAAACCCTTTACTAGATTTCCATATCATAGATATGAAAATGGACTTCAACATCTTATATTGTAATATAGGTGATGTCCTTTTCCAAAACTAATTCAAATCTTAAAATAAAATTCAAAATATAGGGTGAGAAGAGATTAAGTTAAGAAACCCTAGGGACAATGAAAATAATGATTTGATGCTTCAAATAGATGAAATCCTCATAAAACCAATTCCTACTTAGAGACAAGATCGCAAGGCTACAATAAAAGTGCAATGGTCAAAGGTAATGAAAATATTTTTGACCATGAACATTTATTTAAATACCAAATTCTATTGCAATTCAAACAAATCTTCATGATTGAACTAAACCTAAATAAGGTTCAAAATAATCATACAAAATAACTTACAATGATAAAATCAACAATGGTATGAACTTGAGATATATGAGATATCTTCACACTTTATCATCATTATAATTGAACTTTATCTAACATTGAAGAAAATAACCATGCAAACATAAGAAGCCAAAAGTGAACACCAAAATCCAATGCTTTGCTTGTATTTATTTTAAAATGTTGGGTTACAATAGTTTTTTTTGAACCCCTTACCATGAGATAATACAAATTTTTATAGGCAATGGCAGCAAAAACCCAAGGTAAAATCGATGGTGGAGATTATCTCAACACAAAGGTTCAAGATTAAACTTGAATTTAATATTTGGAGTGCATTAAATGTTTATTACATATTCATCATCTATCTCCAATAGAAATATTTTCAAGTACATTATATTATATATTTTAATAAATTAAATTTATAACATCCCAAGAAATTTGGAACACAAGTTCCCAAAAAATGCTACATTAGAATGTATAAAAAATTAGCTAGTTTCCAAGTCACAAAAAATTGTCATCAATGACACTCCTTCCTTATGATTTTTCCTTGACAATGAACTTCACAAAATTTGTCAGCACTGAAGTAACCTCAATGTTGGGTGGACTAGCAGTGGTGTGAATCTTGTAGCATTGAGCAATGTATTGGCCAATTCATTGATGGTGGAGAGCCATCCAAGAAGCTTTCTTCTTGATAAAGTTTTCAATCTTTACCAAAATTGGAGTTGCCTCATCCATACAATCTATAGAAACTCTTTGATGGGATATTTATGGATTAATAGCTTCCATTTTTTTTAGAACTTGATTATTTATTTCTTTAGAAGCATCCAATTTGAACTTTTTAAAATCTCTTTCAAAAATTTATCCTCCATGAGATCATCTTGTGAAGGTGGAACTAAAGTATCCTCTAGAGAAGCCAAACTTGCTATGCCTTCTTTCTCTTACTTTTTCATATCTCCTAACAACATATCGACACTTTATATGGAGTTTTGAGTGTTTATTGTGAGGAAGATGGAGGAGTATAATGTGCAAATTGACTTAACATGGACCTATTGACTTATGATAGCACTATGATAGCTACCTTATTGGGCATATGGGAGAGATGAGATATGAATGACTACGACAAGTCAAGATAAGTAGGAGGAAGGGAGATGGAAGGAATAATGGAAGAAATGGTGATATGGGGAGAAGGAATGGACGCAATGGAAGTATGAGTGGTTGGAGGACTAGGAGAAGATTCAATGTTAATGTGAGCAATATAGGGAGTGAGAATGGAAGTGGTGATATCTACAAAGATATATATGGGAGGAGGTGAAGCAAATATGGTGAGAGGAATTGTGAATGTCAGAGAAGTCTAGCAAGTGGAAGGAGAAAGTGGAAAAATAGAAGTGGAGGGAGAAGGTGGAAGAAGGAACTTCTAGACCCCCACTAGTTGGCTCCATAGAGGTGGTACTAGCTTTTCTAGCTATTTTTTCTTAAGGCTTACTTCCTTTTTCCACCCCAACCTTTCTCCCATCAATCTTGGTTTAGTCATGGATTGCCTTTCTTCCCTGGTCTTCTTATATTTTTCCCTTCTCCTTAGAAGAGTTCCTTGCCTCCTCCCTTTTAGGCTCCTCACTAGGCTTAGCCTCTTCATCAAAAGAATCTTGCTCTTCTTTTATTTTATAGTATGTCAACTCTATCCCCTATGTTGTGAGAATAGAGACCTAGGATTCTACCCTTTTCTTAGTCCTTTCCAAAAATAGCTTTGTTATTATATCAAGGTCAATAACCTCCTCCTTTGTCTAATCTAGAAGTGGAATTAGATTTCTAGCTATGTCAATGTACTCATGTCCTTATAATATCTTATCATCTTCTTTTACTTAGTCAAGGATAGCAATGAAACCAAGTGTTCTAATATACTCTTCAATGACCTTGGAATTTAAGTCCTTTATCTAACCTCAAGGTCATCTTGGTAATTAGCCCATAAGTCATCAATGTCTAACTTATGCTTATATTGTTGGCCTATCAAATTTTTATTTTTCCATAAGAGTCAAAATATCTTTTATGGCCGTGGAATTTTATGTCAAATTCCTATATCTCCACATTTGAGTACTCAACTGATTGAGTTAAGGGACAATCATAGAATCCTCTACCAATTTCCAAAGGATAATGCATTCTTGCTATTTTTTTACCTTTTAAAATTTGGTTTGAAGTGTAGAGTAGTCTTGTCATTTCCAACATCACAATTTTATCATTAGGATATTTGGGAAGCCTATACAAAGTTCTAAGAAATCCTCCATTCTAAAATAGAAAAACTTTAGGAATTGGATAAAACAATACCCAAACCATTTGAGAATCTCATGGTGATTGAAGAGGAGCCTCGTATTCAAGTCCCCTTATAGAGTTCATAGTAAGAACATTAAAAAAGCATTATTTACCCTCTTGTGGTGGTTTTTGGTATTTTGCATTTGTAGTTGAGGGTAGCAGTCATAAACCTTATGTTGTTTTGGGTCAATGCCAACAAGACCTAGGTATGTCAATCCTCTATACCCAAAGTTTGCAGTGAGGAGTGTTATATAAGAGGTCATGAAGAATATCCCAGTTTTCTTCACTATGGATAAATATTGGTGGATGTTTTCACTAATTTTGTGGGGCTAATGAAACTTCTTATTCCTTTTGGTTATTTTTCTTGCAACCTTCAACCCTAAGGAGGAACACACTGCCTAAACTAGGGGATACAATGTTTAGGACAATGAATCTACACTATCAACAAGTTGAAGAGAAGAAAATCCAATGAACAAGGCTTTGAAAGCCTTTTGCACTTTGATCTCCACATGACTTAGGAGGTTGTTCCTAATTGTAGGCCTGAATGTATGATAAACTAATGACAAACAATAAATTACAGACCTATGAAAGTGGATAGTTCTCAAGTATATGAATGATGGGTATTGTAAATTCTACTAGGTTCAAGTATAATCCCATTTGCATTGAACTTTGTTGAGAACACATAACCTAGATATCTTCATCTCAAAATACATAGAAGGTTAACAGATATAATTCTCTCAAATTTAGCCTCTATACTCCTTCAAATATTATGAAGATACAAGAAACTAAGATATCTTAAACATAAAAGTAAAAGGACCAAAGTAAAAGAGATTTAAATGATTTGATTGTTTCTGAAAATGATCTGGATAATATCACAGATTAGTGCCTAATCCTAAGGCATGGAGTCAAATCTAAGCTCATGAATGCAAACTTAAACAAAAACTTATATCAAATTAAAGGCCCTTTGACAATTAATGCTTTACATTAATGTGACCTCTCATATTACTGCATGATCATACTTTAAAATTCATTTTATTCCCTCAAACTCATAGTAACTTGCATACAAAATTTAATTCTTAACTTGATGAAACCCATACACAAATCACACAACTGCAAAGATTGCAATGACAATTCAATATATCATTGATATATTTAATCCATATGCTATCCGAGAACACGAAATGGAGATAACTTCTGCAATATTTTTATTGATTTGTTCAAACTAATTGACACTATGATAAAAGTCTATGCATTCATTTATTGTAAGTAAAACCCCAATTCCTAGCTAAGCATTCTCTATTTCCTTCCCCTAAACCAAAAGTTTTAGAACTTGTACAAATGAGAGAAGAAAAGATATAGAAGAAGGAGAAACCCTAAAAATACATTTTCAGTTGACACATGGAAGCATTCTTCTCCATTGATCTATAATTGCCCTTGCTTGCTGAAAAAGTTTCAATTTGCTCCAAAATTCATGCATATTGCATTTGCCCTCTTGCCCTGTAATAGAAAATATTCCTCTCATGATGACCTTGATCCATACTTTGTTGTAGAAAATATCTATTGACCATCGACAAAGTTTCTCACTCCATTTTACCCAGGCTGCAAACTTGTTGTTTCTGTGTGAAAATTCTTCACCTCTCCCACATTTTACCCTGTAATGAAAATTATCTTCTTACTGCAAGTGTAAACTTTACTCTATTTTACCCCTGTAGTAAAAATTCAGTTCTTCCTATGAAAAGCCCCTTTAACTCTGCTCACTTTGCTTGGCTTTACATATATTTTCACTTTAAAACACAAAATATTCTTGCTTTTATAATAGAGCCTTTGAATTATTTTATATGGGGCTGCAAAATTAAATATTTCACCCGTCCCCATGCTTTTTAACTTTTAAAAAATCTTCACTAGTGCCTCCTTTTTACTTTGCACATTTTATATTTAAATTCCTGCTCGTAAATGTGAAAATATTCAATTTGTTTTCATCTGGTACCAAACTCTTTTCCCATGCTTTTTCCACTTTTCACCTATATTTAAAATCTTCCTTTTAAATAGTGCAATGGAGGCTTTTAAATATTTTTCCATCGGTCATCATTTAAAATATTCAAAACTTTAAAAAATTATTTGGGCCCACCATGAGCCACTCCCTGCTCTCTCATCACTCTCCTCTTACGAAAACATTAAGTCACTCGAGCAAGCGGGCATACCACATATAAAACCCAAAACATTAGATGAAGGTTTCAAAATATTAAAATTTTAAAACATTTTATAAACCTTTGCTAGCCCCCACTATGCTGTGTTGATGTGAACCCTTCTCTTTAGCGGCTAGCGGGGAAAGCATGATTCTTGCTCTGTAGATTCACGGACTCTGGTAGCATCAAGAAATGTTACAGTAATCAATATGCAACCTACATCTCCTTCCATCAAAGGCGTGAATGGAAGCTCTCTATTCATTTTGTCCAAATCATTCATAGTTGGGCCATTTTTTCTGATGCAGGGGTGTTTTAATGGCTGTAGGCACTCAAAATCCATCACAAATATGCTTAAAAGATCTACGCAGGCAACATGATAGGTTAGGGTATGAATTTCAAGCATAGAACAACAAATTTGAGCTCAAATAGAACCCCAAAAGATGCCTGGAAGTTAAAAAACGTGATTGCAGCTTTCATCAGGCAAAAATCATTTTGAATCCAGCTGAGAAGACCTCAAAAATGCCTCAATGGAGAGGGAAACATCTCAATCCTTACTGCAATATGAATTCTAGATCAAAATCTGCCCCAAACATTGCTCCCAACATTCTCCCCCGCTTCCCCGTATACAATTTTTTAGGGCAGCATAAACTCTATGGGTTGGTGGGCAAAGATAGAGAAAAAGTTCAAAAGTCTAAAAAAGTCATTGTAAGGATTTAATTAAATATTTATAATTATAAACCTTATGCCACCCCACATACTCCTTGCATGAAATCCTTGGTTCCCCACAAGCTCTATTGATGGCAACACTGTCGCTACAAGCTCACAGGCAAGACTATCGCGAACAAAAGTTATAAAGTTTGAACTTTATAAAACATCAAATATTAAAACATGCCCTAATTTCCCTCTTTTCTCATGCATTTTTTCCTTTATAATATTTAAAACACATAAAATGTTTTAAATATATTGCATCAAAACATTAGAGAATAGGGAAAATTTAATTTTGACTACGGCTCAAATAGGGAAAATTTATTGCAAGAAAACTGGGGCACCTAGAGCCACAAAAAATTTGCATAGGGACATTATTAATTATTAAGAGAAAACCCATTTCCTCAAAACTTGCATTGTCGAAAGATTTTAGGTACCTCACCTCCTTTGTAAACTGGCTTGCCAGATGCCTTTGTTGCGACCATAATGCATTAAAATAATGCATCAAATGACCTCCCTTTTTGATGAAAATGGGGTTGGACAGGTTTCAGACCAAAATGATAAATGGGTTTCCTTTAGAATTGCAAAGTTTGAAACTTTTTAGAACATCATTTTTGACCCAGTTACAGTCAAAAAGCAATTAAATAGCCCATCAAATCTCATCCTAGGAGCCTGAAACTAAACAAACATGTAGAAATTTGACCCAAGAATTCAGTACAACAAACAACTCAGTGAAATTCATTCTGAAGTGCAAGATATTAAATGCCAAAGTGGCTCAATCAAACTTTTCTGCAACTACACCTATCCAAAACCAATTGGGGCTGACCAAGTTGACTCCTTGAAACTCCTACGAAGCTGCCACTAGACACAATAGGTCATTTGGGCACACTGAGTATGTTTGCAAGAGATATTTACTTGAATCATCATTTTTCAAAAGATATTTAGGGTCAAACTTGATCTTGAAACATTATGAAAATGCAGATGCAAAAAGTGAACAAACTGCATTTTCTTTTGACTTGGTAAAAATATCAAATCAGATCCCGTGACTCTAAAACTGACTAGGGAGAATATGAATGTGGGGAGAATGGATAGAAACAATTAGTTTGACATGACGATCATCCAATTGCAAAATATCAACTCAAGCAGAAGGCCACTTCGCAAGACAAAGATTGCAAACAACAAAATAGTCCCAGAACCCTTCAACTTTTCTTTTCAAAACCCTATCAAACCTCATCATGGGAAACTGAAAACTGACATGTATGTTAACATATGTCAAATGAGTACACCCGCCAAAGGATTTGGCATGGAAAAAAATGGGCTCCGAATTATGACCCTCCAAAGGTCATTGGAGCATATTTTTCATGTGTACTTATGAGTGTGCAAAGCCAAATTTTTCAACATGGGCAGTTCAAATTTGCAAAAATTTGAAGGTGCCATCAAGTCCCTCTCAATATTTCCTCAACATAATAAGAGATCCAATTTTTAAATATGGATACTGAGTTGATTCCCATTAATTTTCTTAGAAGAGTAACCAAGTCATTGACTTTAGTGATGAACTCACTTATGTATAAATTTTTAGGCAATTTTTTGATAGAAGACTTGGGTTGCTTCATCCACATTTTGTTGACAAGTTTTATATATGCCTCTAAAACTTTATCAAATAATTATGTGGCATGTTTTTTGGTTGTTTGGGACATGGTGGAGAAAAATGTGATGCCAAAAGTTTGTGCAATGGAAGCAACAGAAAGATCTACTAACACTCTCCCATTAGAAACTATTATATTTCTCAAGAATTTATGGTAATGTTCCCTACTTTCCATTATGAGTTATGGACATTGTACAATAGAAGGAAAGCTAGGAGCTTGGGCTATCCCACTTTGAACTATTTTTTAGGCCAAGTCAGTTGCGTTGGCCCCAAAGATTCTCTCTCAAAATTTTTTAGTGTCAATGTGTCTCTTATTGGTGTCCCCAACCATGTTCCAACCGGAGTGAATCCCAGTAGGATGCTCCACACCTTTGAATTCATACTTCATCTTGGTTTCTTTATCCATGAGACCCACACAACACATCTTGAATGAGATAAATGAATTTTTACCATTAAATATGAGAAAAAATCTTAAATGGATCCAAATAAATGATCATAAATTATATTAGCATCACTATGCATGCATATCATTTTATATCCTTAGAATTGGTAACAAAAAATATCTTACAAGGAAAACCAAATCTAACTTATACCATTTCATTATGAAGTTTTAAAGCAAGGAGATCTTGCAAAAAAATACCCAAGCAGTCAAATTTTATAATAAACACAACCTTCTAAATATTATGATGATTCAAACCCTCCTTGACCTTAATCTAGTCATGGTCAAATTGACACAACCAAAGTTTATTCAAAAATCCTTTCTCAAAAATTGCATGAAAAAAGCTACATGAAAAAATAGGGAAATGTAGGCAAGGCTAAGGGTACCTCAAATCTCCACGAAACCCAATTTTGTAGAAAATCAGCATGAGTCCAAATTTGTGGAAAATAGACATGTCCTTTACTCAATAATTGCTTTTGTGAAAAAAAAAATTGTAAAGAAACCTAGAGAAGTGAACCGAAGTTGAGCACCCCTTGGAACTTTGCAAACACATAAAAGGTATTTAAATTCACTCTTACAAAAGAAGGATTGGACTATGTTTTGTAGGGTATTTAAATTCATTCTTACAAAAGAAGGATTGGACAATGAATGTAGTGCCCCTCCATTCTCACCTTGGATGTGCAGGTAGTTTGGCTTTGGAACTTGGAGATGAATGTAAAATAATAAGGATATTTAAAGGTATGTGCTAGTGATGTTAAGCAATTGATATTGTAAATTATGAATTTATGAAATATGTGAGAAGGTTAGGAAAGGGCTTATTATATATTTTTACAGATAGGTTTATCATGATGTGTGTGTGTGTTCAAACATGATTGTTATTAGGATGCAATCTATGGGCATATTTGTGCTATGTCCAAGTGTTTTGGTTATTGTTAGGATTTTCACATGATTTTTGATATATTATTATCATGATGATATGATATTATGATTTTGATTTTGATTATATTTATTATCATGAAGAGGTACTGACTTGTGTTCAAGTCTCACAATTGCAGATAGAACATAAACTTTTGTTAGTACTTTGTGATTATGACACATATTGTTATGTTATTATTATTATTATGCAGATATTTATTTGGATAGTTGGGTGATGCAATAGTATGTGGTAAGGTTAGCAGGAAAGAGCGACATCGTACCATTTGACGTATGGGGACATATAAGAATGAGATGCGTTTGTTAGAGTTTCTTTCCTCGTGCTTTGGCTATTATGCACATGTGCTCTAATTTGTATGTTTGAGTGAACAAGTACTAGGCTACATCTCCACCTGAATTAGCAGGTTTGAGTGTGCCTCTAATCCCAATGGTGGTTGAGGAGATAACATCTAGGCCCAAGTTTTACTCTAACCCTAGCCATTGTCCCCAAGTAGGGATAATTGATTCAGTGCATGACCACCTTTTCGGGTTGTCAAGGGACAATGCTCAATCTCTTTTATCCTATGGTTGGAGTGTTGCACATGTGTGAATGTTTATGTTGGGTTATGTGATTGTGTGACTCCAATGTTTAGCTTTGAGTGTGGATTTAGTTCTAATGGTACTAAGTCCTTTGGTAAGTCAGGTTAGTTATTGTTGTGATCATTCTCGTTATTTATGTTTTGATGTGAATGTTTCTTTTATGTGAGAAGTTATTTTGTGGTTTATGCTTGGTCTCTGATTATGACCTATTTAAATGAAGTTAGCTTCTAGATCGGTTATGTTATTATATATATGTATATATATTGATATGGTTATTCTTTGGTGTGCGCGGATATTGGTTATTACTATTATTATGATTATATGTGTATTATGTTTTATGAAAATAAGGTTATAAATATTAACATATTCTAATGTTGTTTATTAAATATTAAAATGTTTATTAATAAGTATTTAAATATTAATATGTAAGCATATGTTATATTTGTGTTTGATTTACTATTTTGGTAGTGATTGTTTTTAAGGAGGTTCTTTTATCTCTTATAATATTTTGAATTTATTTGGTGGGAAACCCTAAACAAATGAGTTAATTATGTGAGTTAATTTGATTATTTATTTTATTTTAATTATTTCATTAGTGGGATGAGGATAGACTTTAATTTAATATTTTAGTATTTTATTTTATGAGAGAATTTTATTTTCTTGTTTTATTTTGGAAAAGAAGGGTTTTTTAAGGAAAAAGAAAGGAAGTTCTTATTTTGTTTTTCTTTATTTTTTGAATTTAATTAGTTTTATTTATGGGAAAAATTAGGAAATGAGACTTTCACTTCTTTTTTTGTGCATGAAATTTAGAGGATTTAGAAGGAATTTTTGGGGGTTTTGAGAATTAGGGGATTTTACATGGTTTTGAAATAATTTTTCGAAGGTTTTTGAAAAATTTGGAATGATTTTGAATCAAAATTTGGAGAGTGAATTAGAATTTAATTATGATTTGAGGGGAATCAATTTTGCTGGTGAATTGTGGTTTTGGGAGAATTCTGGATTGAAGAGTCGGAAGTTAAAATTTTTTGAGTTCGACATTGAATTCCCGTCCATGCCAAGCATTGGATTCAAGTTGGATTTTGGAATCTTTTTTTTAAATTTTCTTTTTAAATGTATGAATAATTTGATTGATTTCTTTTTCTCTGATTCTTGAAAATAAATGATAGATATTTTTATTCTGTGTGTGAATGAAACATTTATTTATTCTAGAATAAAAATCAATATATGTTTATTGTCTTCAGTAAAATGGTTTGCTTGCGTCATCCATAATTTTGTTTTTATGAACTAGGTTGGTAAGATATTTAAAGGGTTTTTTTTATTTCATTTTCTTTCAAATTTTGTCCAAAAATCTCAAAAATTCAAATCGTATTTTTTGAGATATGGTTGAAACACGAGGTTGTTGTTAGGGTGCTCCTCCATGACTGTCAATACTCTCTTATTTTTTGCTATAACTATAACTAGCCAATGGAAGAATAGTATTTTAGATTTATAAGAATTTTAAAGTGGTTAAATTAATTAAATTTTTAATATTTTATATTTTGGAAAAGATCTGGTTGTTGGATTTCTCATTTTGTCATTTGGTTGTAATCAGGTATGCCGAAAAGAGGGTTTTTTTTTAGATCTATCTTTTGTTTTCCATTTTACAAAATTTTGATTCATTTTTGGTTAATTTTTCTCATGTTGTTGAGTAGTCAAGGGCCAGATAAGAAATGGGTCTTTGACAGATTTTACTTTTGAATTTATTTGACTATTTTATGGTTGTTTTATGGATGACAAATTTATTGTTGTCTAGAGCAAAAATTAGTTCAGTTATGAAGGTTGTATAAGTGGATATAACTTTATCCTTTGATATGTATTGTGTTGTATCATTTGTGCTTGTATGTTTTTTGTATTTAAGTTGATAATCCCTTCCTATTTGTGAAATATTGTGTTGGGTCTTCTATTCTGTGTAAGGATCAATTGTACGAAGGATATGCATTGTAGGTCTTGATTATGAATTGCTAAGAAAGAGAAATTAAAAGTTGGTTATCATGCCATAAGATTGTGCAAATGATGTTATGTACTTCATTGTGTGTGTTGTGGTATAATAATCAATTTTTGGGTTTCTTATTCGTTTGTGTTATGTGTTTGGTTCCTAGAAGTATTTGGAAGTCTTTGTGAAAGTCCTTGTGATTTTGGTTGATTCTTGTTTTAGGTAGTCTCACTTGGATGTTTAGTGTCAACCACTTGTTTTTTTTGTTGCTTTCTTGTGTGTAGGGTCTAGTGTTGTCTCCTAACACAGAGGGAGTGGGCCTTAGGGTTCCACATTGTAGGGTGGTATTTTCCAACCATCTATTGGGGTTTAGGTGGTGCAGTTCATGTGCAACATGGAGTCTTTCCTGTCAGTTCATTCCAGAGTTGGTTTCATGATGCAAATGATATTTCTAAGAAAATTGAACCCAAAATGTATCTTATATATATGTAATTCTCAGATGAATGAATCTTGTACATTGTAGCATTCTTGTAAAGGAAAAGTAAATGAATTGATGTAATCTTGAATATGTATATATTTATTGTTGTTCATTATGTAATGGAAAAGTTAACATAAGAATGTTGTATTTATGATGGATATGAGCTTAATTTAGTAGTAGGTGTGATACATCTTTATGTACCTATTTCATGACATTGGTTAGGATTAGGTTCATACTGGCATAGTGTAAGATGAGGTTTAATTATAATTAAGTTATGTTATCATATGTAATTTGATGTATGGGATTTAATTTATATTCAAAGAATTGATTGGATGTGATCTTAGTGTATTAAATATCTTTCTATAAGTTTAGTTAGTGTAGATGTATCGTAGTAGCGACGTTAGGGGATCATGGTGAATATGTGTGTAAGTGGGCTATGATTAATGTTACTTAATGCAATTATGATATGATGCTAATGTAATGATGTTATCCATGTAGTTTGTTGAGTTGCATTAGTTAGTGCCACTTTAGTTTCTAAAAAAAAAATTATTGGCATGATGTTGAAGGTCTTTTGTGTTAATCCACTAGGTCCCTTAGTGGGGTGTTACATCTGGTATCAGAGTCAGTGTTGCAGCACTAGGATCTCTGGTTAATGTTGTTGCTCATGTCTAGCTATAGTAAATTTCCCCATGCTTGTGTTGTCAGATGTCTAATGTGTAGCTAGAAGGTCATAGGGACCCTTGTGTTAAATACCATATTTTAATCTAAACACCCAGTTGAGATGTTAGATAGAGGATTAGACGTTTTGTGTATTCTCCTATTGGGTGTGATTCCTTGGATGCTTGTAACTGTTGATTTTTCTTGTATGACCTTGTTTTATTTTCATGACTTCTAGTTTCTTAAAAGTGCAAATTTAGTTTTGAATGTATGAGTAGGTCCAAATTAATTAGCTGAGAAGTTGGCATGTGTATTTCCTTTGTTTGACTACATGTACATTAGGATAAGATGCTATTTTGTGTAGTTGGGCTATGTATGTGGTTCTATGCAAGTGGGAATGTATGTTATGTGGTTTAAAAGGGAAGTTTTGAACTGAGTATGTCATCTCTATGTGTGTTTTTTTTCTATGGTTTGTAGGAGTGTCTACACCCATATGTTATTCAAAGCATTTTCATAATGTTAAGAATATACTGCATGTAAAAGGGTTGTTAGAAAAAACTAAGGAAATGTATGTAGGTAGTTTATAAATAAATTATTGTCGATATTTTGTGATTGATATAATGCATGTTGAGTGATGTAATGGAATCCTAATCTTGTGTTTAGTTATGTTTAGAAATGGAAAACCTTCATGTGGGTGGTAGTTAAGACTTGGTAGAAAGTGTGACTTAATTTTCCTTTGTATTAACGCTTTGTTTGGAAAGGTTATGTTTGCAAGTTGCTTGCATTGAATTAAATTATTTTGTTTCCTCTTTCTCTTAATCCACATATAGTTAATAAAGAGAATTAGTCTTAAACCACATTATAATAGAAAATCATTTAGGCCTTAAACTTGTATGATTAAACCTTGACTGTGAATCAAAGAAATTATGTCTGAAATTACTTGAGTGATGGATCTTATGTTCTCCTGAAACTACACTCTTTACTTTTGGTTTATACATAAAAGATAGATTATGAATGAGACTGAGTGTAGTTGCTAGGTATTTAATCTATGCATCTGGAAGTAAATTTATGTGGTTAATTTTTACTTTTCATTATGTGATATTTTTTATTGGAAAGGGCTATGTTTTTGGAATAAATAAGATGCTAGTGCATATAACTAGGTTTCTATTTTGAGAAATTATGATGACTGTATTGGTATTTGAACATCTTGTTCACTATGTGTAGCTGGAACCTATGATGTAATGTCCTCCTTCTTTCTTACTATTGTATAAATAGAAAATATTTATACATTGAATGTGATGCATGTTGAATTGTTATGAGGGGGTAACATGTGAAGTAATTAAGCTTAGGTATGGAATATGGATGTTGAGTAGGCATAATCACTATGTAAAGATTTAGTGTTACTTGTACTGGCCTAGGATAAAGTTTGAGAGAATGTGGGATTGTGTTTTGGAAACAAATATGGAATTCTTTGGTTTTGTGAAAATTTGAATAACTTATGATGAAGTAAGATTTTTTTGTGTTTAGGAAAGGCCTACATGAAGTAATAAGAGTTAAGTAGAGGATCATTATTGTTCTTTTGTGAATATAGAACTTGTGTATAATTTTTTGAACTTTGGACGCATGAATATTGATGTGAAAGTATTAATGATTCTTGGATGCATTTAGAAATTCATGGTGCTTATGTAAAATTCTTATTATGTGAAGGAAAAGTTATTTTGCATATGCATATGTTATGAGAATAGAATTTTATACCGAATGAATAAAAGTGGATGTGAATTTGTTAAGTGATCACGATGATATTGACATTGACATATTAGCATCATGTGATATATGGAAAAGAGTAGAGTGAAAGAAAAATTGATAAAGAGTTGTGGATATATGAATGATATGAGTCACATGGGTTATGGAAGTAAAGGTACTTATAGAATTGTGTATGGAATTGTACTCCCCTGTAAATTTGAGAAACCAGTAACTTTGCATTGGTTAAGTGTTGTGAATACCTCATACTTGCTTTGTGTGCCCATGGGATGGTGATACTATGAACCCATCCATGGGGGATATGTTGTATTTGTTGGTGTGGGATTAACCATACCATTATGTGTGCTTGTATGTTTGTTACTTGATTGAGGGCCAACCTACATGTGGTTAAAATTTATATATATAAGAATAGCCAAAGGATATTTCATAGATTCTTTTCTTTTGGTTCTCTAGTCCCTCAATTCATGAAGGGGTAGTAGCAGCCACAAAATTCCTTGGGCAGAGTGTGCAACATACACATATTGCGGCAAAAAGCAGTCTTAGCTCAACTGATCCCAAGGAAATGTACTCCCTACTTCCCCTTATGATGGATCAGGGTACTTGATCCATATGTGCTAGCCTAATCCCCACAATTTTAAGTACATCACTGGTTTGTTAGTATATGCCTGGTCATCTATAGGGGCATTGAGCTGGTATTAACAAGTCAACCTCATCTATATGAGAGGTAAAGCTCGAGTAGCCACATATTGATATACTCATATATGCATTATATATATCGTATTTGTACATGTTTCGACATGTTGCAATGGATATGATGCCACACCCCACTAATATTTTGACATAGTGTTGGTGATGATGTCGTGTTGCTTATGTTAGCAAGTTGGGCTCAAGGACACGATGCCACGTGCATAGACACGTGAAGGTGCACTATGATTATGTGTTATGATAGTCTACTTGTGTGATGAGTGTAATGGGGTCTCACACACTTGTAGAGGGAAATCAAATTTGCTTTCAATAGTTTTTGGGTCGGTTAGCATATCATGGGTATGTCCTAGCCATGTATACCTCTGGCTACGGTGAGTATCTGCGTGTGCCTTCTCCACGAGGTATCACTATGCAGGGTGTGTTTTGCGCGTGCCTACTTCTGCGGAGCCACTGACACACTGCCATGTGGCATACAACCAGTGTGTACCTTCTTCGACTGGTGTATGACCATACCGCACTAAGATGCAATGTAGAATGGGGGCCAAGGTGCACATTCCATGCGGGCAACCAAGGAGTGTGTGGGCCACTTGGCTTGTCCATGCCGCGTGATGACGCAATGGAGAGTATAGCCGAGGAGTACACTCTGAGCCATGTGGATGGTGTGCTCACTTCACACCACATGAAGGCTACTACTATTTCTTGATGTTGTTCCCTCCTTCCTCGTTTGGTGGCTAGTATCTTGTCACGTAGTGTTGTATAGTGCAATTTCAAATATTGTGGACTTTCTTTATAGTTATTGATGATTTTATGTTGATTATGAAGGCTGACACCTTGTTTATATTTGATTGTGATGGTTTAGCCACACCTTGTGATCTTATTTTATCGTATCCCTCATGGTTACACTTGATTTAATGTTGAAATTGTGCACATTTCTTGCTTTATTGTTGCAATTAAATTTTTATTTGCTCTTCTTTATGAATTTGGTGGCTAAACTAGTTTATCCTTATTGTTTTCAATGTTGGTCATGTGTTGTATTGTGATTCCTCTCCAAGGACATATGAGGCGGACTTGGTGAGTGTATATGAGGAAGCAGACACATGGAACCTTGAGGATGGGGGTATGTGAGGCTATTACATAGCTAGGACCCACTACCTATCTATGTGTGATGACTATCTCTTGGAGGCTAACCACCTTATAGAACAAGAGGTAGGTCATTGTGGCCTTGTTTGGATGGTCACACCATGTGTGTGTGGCCTAACACCATCAATCCACTGAGTGTGAGGTATGAATCATGTGAGATGGATATTGACTCTTGGCTCATGGATTATGTATCATGGATTAATATGTTATTTTCTAGTGTCCAAATGGACCCTTGTGTTGTGCACTTCTCGGTGATGTGATTGTGTATGTATGTGTTAGATATATATTTATTATATTTTGTTGCTTATTGATGTAAAAGAGGGATAACCATGCTATCTTAATGTGAGTGTATTGTGAATCTATGGTATTAAATGGAGTGGATGTTATTAAAAATCATAAATTGTAATTTGAAATATTTTTATGAAACATGAGATGGTTTGTATTTTTGAATATCAAGAAACCATTTGTTGTGTTTTGCATGTATGAGATTGTCATGCCCAAATTTTCAACAACAAAACTAACATTTAAAAAATAAAAATAAAAAAAATAAAGCTAACTAAAGTTCTAAATGAACATGATTCATACTAAACATAGATATCCCCAATACTATTGGTAGCAATTGAATGCTCCTTAAAAATTTCTCTCTAATAACTACGAACCCCTCATTCCTATGTTTTAACTATCGCATCCCTTAAGGTTCATAAGATCAATATAAGTTTCCTAGAAGATAACCTTATCACTAATAATTCTTTTATCACATTTTATCAATCATAATATTATTTAATATTGAGTTGCAATAGTGTTATTTTTGCTTTTGAATTAAGTATTTAGGAATCAATATTACATCTCTTGTTAGCACTACTAACATGGCATACTTTCACTCAATAATGGATGAATAACAAGGCATTACTATTGTTCCTTATCCAATAGAGAAACTATTGCTTAGTTACTTAAGCTAAATGATTGGTAGTCATAATTACCAAAGAAAATAATAATTTAATAAGTGCCCCATACTTTATACCAAGAAAGGTATTATCGTCACATCAACCATTCATCAATGGTATCACAGGGACACCAACTTATTGTGTTGCCCAAGGAATCATTAATACTAGTATACCCGTTTTAACTACACTTCACCCATAATAACAAGGTTAGGGTTAGTATAGTGGTTATTCATAATGATTACATTTGTCTTTATTCTTCTATCCATTTCTGAATCTAAGGACACCAAGTTTGGTACCATTCGATTGTTTCGAAAGACATTTACTATTCACCTATAGAATAATAATATTAATCAAAATTGACACTAATATTAATATAATCTATCCTTATTAGACATGTTAATTAATCACAATTATGATAATATTAATGGCATTATTCTTAGATACGTCAATAATAAAATCCACATTAATATTGATGTTATGATTCTCATCTAGAAATATGCCGATACTAATTGAAATGGTAGCGATGTTATTAATATTTCCACCTTCCAAACATTAATATTATTTCATATTAATACTAATCGATAAATATTAACATCATAATAAGAAAAATTAGTTTATTTATTATTACAATATATATCATTATATATTAGTTTATTTATAGATAACCATTTATAATTAGCTATTATTTATTTGTTTACTTGCTTATATATATAATTTACCCCAAGATAATTTAAAGAGATTTATAGATTTATAGGAATAAAAAAAATCATATATAAATAATTATTCTATTCCCACTTATATACATTTGTTTTATTTTTATAATCTCCTTTATGCAGAAATTCCTAATAAAACTAATCTTTATCTTTCTATTTAATCTTAATTTGCTTTTCTTTCTTTATAAAAAAAAAATATGGGAACATATTCCCTTTGACTTTATTAAGGAATAACTTAAAGTTCACCCGTTGCTTTTATTTTTATTTTTATTTTTTTGTTTCTAATGTTAAAGTGGCTAACAGCCTTAGATGGGACTCTTCTCAACATTTGACAGCCGCATATTAGTGATTCTATATACTATAGAATGTTGGTATAAAAGTGGTGCTGCAAAAAAGAGCATTCTCGTCCCACACACCATTCAGCAAAACACTTACATACTCACGGTTTAACGGAGGAGTATAAAAACAGAAGATAAATTTAATCCTACATGTAATCTCCAAATTATCCAATGGATAAACAGTAAGTAATACTTCGCTCGGTTCTATTGTATTAGTGTTAATTGCGGTGGGTACGATTCAGGAAAGTTTGAATAATTTTGGCATCTGTTTCTAATGCTAGCGGTAAAGAATTAAGACTAGCACTTGCACCTATAGGAGGTTCAAGGGAGACGCCCATAGAAAATTAAAGGTAAAACATAAATGAATTGCAACAATATATAATTCGTTATATAAAATTATATTTATACACATATGTATTGTATAATACAAGTAAGGTGCATAATTTTGTTGGATTTGTTGTTTTTTTTTTGAAATAGTGAAATCCCTTTGGAACAATTTGTATCCAATTTGCATTAGTCAAAGATACATAAGAGCATCTCTTTATCTTTTTTGAAGCTCCTCTTTTCAAGCCATGGAATTTCTATACAATGAAAATCAATGTTGATAAAATTGCTTTGAACAAGAAGTATTGAGTTTGCATTACTCAAAATAACATAAGAGCTTCACTATGTCTTTTTTGAAGGTCCTCTTTTTAAGGCCTAGAATTTTTATGTAGGGAAACACAATGTTGTTATATGAGAAATCCATAATTTAGAGATATTTAACCATATATGTAATTTTTTTTTTTAAAATGAAAATTGAGTTGAGGGTAAATCTTGTTTTTCTCTTTTCTTCATCATCAATTATCCACTTGTAGTAGATACATTTTGTAATTGATTAGTTTTAGTATTTTTTCTCTATTAAAGAAGGTAATAATATAGTGACAAGTTTTACAAAGCTATAAAATCCTAAATTCTAGAATAAATTAGATATAACTATGGTATGTAGTCAAAGAGAAATGATAATATGTAGGTCTAAAACATGAATAAAATAAGTAAATTGTTTGGCAATTCTTGAACAAATCAATTCAATTGGTTTTAAAGCATTATATGTTTATGTGGGCAAACTCTCTTTTATCAATTTGAAGTAAAGTTTTATGAATTCTAATTTGATAGATTTTAAAAAGGTAGAATTTTATAGAACTTTGAAAATATTTTATTGTGTGACTAAAACATGGTGTGAACAAGCAATTTGTGCCTTAAACTCATTGTTAAATTAAATCATGCAAAATACTTGTGAAATTTAATATATTATGGTTTATATCTTTTATTTGAAAAAGCAATTAAAAAAAATTACAAATCCATATTTAAATTTAACATTCTTAACTATAAAATAGTGGTAATTAGAAGATTTTGGATACATGGAGAAATCATTATTTAAGATTTTGTCATAGGAGCTTGATATAGATTTGTTGGAAATGTTGTCATTAATGTCAAAGTGAAAAGAGTGGAGTCATTGATGTCAAGATAAGCACGACTAAAGATAACATATTACAAGGGCATGATTGAAGATATCATATTGAGGATTTGATAAGTATATATATATGAGAAAGCATGTATTTATGAAGACATCAATGAATGTGGAGATTGAGTGAGAAGTTTTTGAAGAAAAATTATATGTAGATATACCAGCAGTTATTTGAAGAGAAGAAGGATTTGAATACTATTAAAGTATTGTCATTGATGTCATGACAATATACTGTTGAAGATAAACAGATCAGTTTGATTAAAGTTGAATAAGATTGGTGAAGATTGTTGAGGAAAATGGACCAAGGTTTGATCACAAATATTAAGGAGCTTTGGACTCGATCCTCTTAAGAATGCATAAGATTTCAACCTCAAATAAAAGATGCCATATTACAGGTCAAAATTGAGCGTTACTGTGGAGCTGGTCAGATCAAAATTTAAGATCAAATAAATCTGATGAATGTTATCAAAATCTGATGAATATCATCTACAGGTCGCAAGCTGTATGAAACAGATAGCTACAAATCAAAATAAAAAGTCTAGATATCAACCACAAATCGAAATTAATTAGTAAAGCAATATGGAGATAACAAACTATTTTGTTAATCTATTGTTTACCTACAGTCACGTCTTTATTCTAAATACACGTCTTCAAAGAATTGGTGTGACTAAAAGAAAATGACGAATGAAGGGATATGTCCTTTTGTTTGTCTTCAGAATTAACCAAACATCAATTTACAAGTTAAGGGGTGCATTTTGAGGGTCATGCTTTTTACGAAGAGTTCGCAATAAATGAATATAACTCTCTAAATGACGTGTTCAGTCAAAGGTTATCACAAAGGACGTATTTTCTAGAAACATCTAAGTGTCATTTATGGAAGAGATGCGTTGGTTTATCAAGGATGTCTTTCATCAAAAGACAACTAGAAGAACGCATTCCTTAAAACTATATGCATACGTCTTTCTAAAAGACACATAAAATAATCTTAAAAAGAATGCGATTTTTTCTAAGAAGAATTATGTTTTGTTTGTAAACAGAAAAATAATTAAGTCCAAGAAAAATCGATTTAGTTAAGAAGCATATCTAAAAGGGTGTGACTGAAAGATGAAAAGGCAAAGTTGTGATTATCTATAGTTGCAATCTTTGACTAGTTTATATATTGGACATCCCATTCGAAGTTGATTGTGGTGCATGTGAAATAAAGATCATATCAAAGAAAAATCACGTGCTATATGTGAAATGATTTAATTGAACATTCTTTGTGTTGGAGTAGGAGGACATGATAAATGTGTAATGGATTTGATTGAACATTAATTGTGAAAGAGAGAGGAAGTAATTAGAATCAAAGTTGCATGAAACTGTATATCATCTAATGTACAAATTAAGAAGGGTGTGATGTGTATGTGGAATAAATACTATATCTTTATAACACAATCAGCTGTGGAGTTGAAGGTTGTGTAAATAAGAAATGTTGTGAAAAGGAGTGAGATAACAAAGACATAATCTATAGCAAATTTGAGAAGAGGTTTACTATAGTTTGAAGAAGAAAAGCTACAACAAAGTGTGGATCATTTGAAGATCAAATTCAAAGAATTTAGTAGAGATTTATAGAAGGTTTTGAATCAGATCATTTGAAGTCAAGAGATAGTGTTAGATCAAATGTGTGAAGAGTATATGAGTAGACTCAACAAAGGGCCAAATTAAAAAGGAAGATATATGATTGCATCAAGTTTGTGAAGATATCATTGACAAGAAGATCTTGATGAAGGCATAGAAAGAGTTTGTCATCAGTTGAAGAACACATAGTTTGTGAGGAGGATTATTTGACAAATCCATAGAGAAGATTACACCAAACTTGTAAGAAGAGTGTTGGAGCAGAATTGTCCATCATCAATTGAGGAAGCAACATTGAAGGTGGAACATTATCATTCAAATTATAATCTTTGCTAGGTTGGTGCTTGGCAAGTAGGGGTTGGTGCCTACTAAATCAGCATTAGGGGTTGAAACTCCTTGTAGGTTGGTGCCTACTAAATCAAGATTAAGGGTTGGTGCTCTTTGTAGGTTGGTGCCTACTAAACTACAAATTGGTGATTCAAGTAGGTTGGTGCCTACATTCTTTGTAAAAGCATATATAATTCATAAAGTACATTATTTGTACCGTAGTTTTATCCCACAAGAGTTTCCACATAAAATCTTGGTGTCAACTTGTTCGTATTGTGATATTCTTGCATAGTTAATTTGTGTTAGAGTTTGAAGTTGATAAAGGTTGTAAAGGGTAAAAAGTTTGTTGATATATTGATTCACCCCCCATCCCCCCCCTTCCTCTCAGTATATCTTTGTGCTTTTCAATATTTTGAGAAAATAATCATGCAAACTACACAAGTTGGTTAGAAATTTGTGACATACCCTTCATAAATGTTAAGTCTTATTTCCACAAGCTCAAAGCTCCTTTGAATACCAATGATAAATGTTATAATTTTTAATTTCTATATAAATGATAAGAAATGTTTTAATGGCATATTTATATTTGAAGACATAATAATAATGTTTTTTTAAGGATGAGAATTTGAAAAAAATGACATCCCATTATTAACAAAAACAAACCTTGATATCCAATGAGTTAGCATGTATTACAAGTTATGTCTCAAAGCCTATGTAGATATATGAAATCTCCCTATTATAGTGAATTTATTTCACCTCAAGGAAAATTCTCTCTTTCCTATTTCCTATAAAATGTTTCGAAACAAAAATAGCAAACCAGTAATCCAAACAAAAAGATCCTTATACGACGTACATATAGGTAAAAATAGCACATATCCAGATCGAACGATAGGTGAAGAAAGCTTCCACTGTAAATGCTAAACATTTTCTTTCCTCTACGTGCGTGCTTCGAACCATAGATCTTAGGTTTGACTACAATATAAAGAGATCTTACAACAGCAAAAAAAATAAAAAAAATAATAAGTTCAGATTCATACTGGACTTACTACAAAGTCAAGAAAATTGTTGAATTCTTTAGGAACAGAGTTTAAAATTATAATAAAATTATTAAATACCTACCTATTGCCCTTTTCACAATATAAATCCGGTCAACCGCTTGCTCATCAGATCATGAATCCAATATCTATTTACTTCAGTGACATCCTTTTTGATTTTGTGCTTCATAAACCAATTTTTTAAGCAAATTCATTCTCCTTTCTTTTTCTTTTTGATGAACATTCTAGTTGTCTTCTTTCGTGTCCTTTTCACTTCATCCATGTATTGTTGTTGTTTCCTTTCTTCTAGGATATCTCCTTAAATATAATGGTAGTGATTTTTGAATTTTAATAGCAATTCATCTTTCTTTACAGTTCTTATTTCTATTGTGAAATAGAAGTTCTGACCTAATTTAACCTTTAATTAGCATTGTCTAGTTTGTGATGGAAGGAACTGGATTTGCTCTTACTCCAAGCAACTCCTTCAATTACAATTTTTTCTTGTTTTGATTTTGCCATTTGTTATAGTACCTTTTTCCAACTGGCCTTTAAATGTGTGGATCCCTCAATCTGATGATGTCTACCCATAAATCATAGTCAAGAATTTGTAGCAAATTTTCTGCCTTTTTCCTTATCTGTCAAAAAACTTCACAATTTTTTCATTTATTTCTTTTCATTTTGTTGATGCTACTTTCTATTCTTCTTCACATATGCTTTTCTACACTCATTCTTTTTTTTTGAATTCTATATTTCTCTTTAGACTTTCAATTTCAAATGAGATAATTATGCAATCCTATTACATTATATTCTCAAATCAAGACAGAGCTAAAGTACTTTCGCTTGAATTCAAAAATTTAAGATTTTTAATTTCACAACCACCTATTTGCCCTTTTCCCTGTCAAAACTTGGTTAGTTGCTTGCCATTCAATCAAACTTGTCTTGGTACCCTCAAAGAATTTCTTAAAAAAAGATGCTTGAAAGGAACTAAACCATCAATTTAGTTCTTTCTGGCAACTGTCCTTCTCCAACCATTATATTCTCAATAACATACTTCCTACAAATTAATGACAGAAAATATTGATCAACTAGCCCTCAAGATGACCATGGACTGCCCCTGGGTCAAAAAATAAACAACCTTATCACATCAAATGCATGAAATGATGCTCTTCTCACATAAAAAATAGCAATCATCCACATAAAACTTTAGTTCTTGCATTTTAGAAGCTAGCAAATAGATGGTGAAGAGAAATAATACTGTCAAACCAGTACAGGAGAAACAATGCTAACAAAATATTACATGTGATAGAAAAAACAACGGCACACTTAGAACATAACACGATACTCTAGAAACCCTCTCGAGAAAAACCCAGGATAAACATCACACATACAATATTAACTCAACCATTCACAATACAATGAGATATTTCTTGCTTGTGCTTAACCCTGATCCATGTAACTGTACAATGATTCATAGGTATTAGGGCACATTACTACAAGAAACCACTATGCAGTATTACAATATAATAGCCATAGAACCATGGACTGAATAAAGAACTTCATATGAAGTGTAAAACATATAAAGTATACAAAACTTATCCAACAGATGGAATACCATATTTAAAGTGCAGAGACAATTAAACAACATTAAATCAAAGGATTTGCACTAAGCAGACGATATGACAAAATTCATTCTCTTCATTCCTCTTTGCTTGTAAATGACACATAAGGAGTAATTGTAGCCAGGGAATCACCACCTTGTATCCTTGTTTCTCTCTCATGAACGTAGCATTTATAGCTACAAATGTATCCTTCAACATTCAATGGCCAATTTTGTGAATACAATGTCTGCAATCCTATGATGGTAAATAATATATTCTCTGGAGGATATTTTAAACCAGCAAGACATATGACAACATTTCACAATGACAAGGTACCGTGTTCACAAATGTTATACAAATTTTTTTCATTCCACTGATGACCAACACCAACAATACAAAAGCCTAGATTTAATGCAGTTCTCAGGTAGACGAAGGAAAATCGCCAATCAGAAAATCTGACACAGGCACAGATGCTAAATCTTAATGTAAGATGCATTTTGGGATTGACTTGGAAATTCACGCCCTCAGAAAAGATCAAATCCTTTACTCTTTTGAAATAAAACAAGCAATTTTTTGGTCCTGAGTTTCGTTACTTTTTATTTTTCGCTCCATGCTCTCCAAACCTTTCTCGTACCTGACTACAATTTTTTTTACAGCGACACAAATTTGACTACCTCCCAACAATACACAGTTAATCAAGACTCAAAAGAACTTTAAAATTGCATGATCCATACAGTAAACTCAAACTACGACAGCATATAATTCAAAATAACCCTAATCGGCTCCATTTCAAATAAAATCTTTTTCACATAAAATTACCCAGATTGGCTCTTTTTCACATAAAAATTATCTGAAAAAAGATTAAAGTGTGGCAAAGCAGAACAAAATTGATAGAAAATTAAACATGTCTGGTGTCTTTTAGAGTCTGCATGCTGAAGGCCTGACTCAGTTGTTGAAAACAAAGATAGAATTCGTCCTATTCTCTCCACACCTTTCTTGTTTCTAAGTAGAAATTTTTTGCCAAAACTACCATCAAACCTCGTGCGCAACACAAATTGGACAATCTCCCAACATACATAGTTAATCAACACACTAAGAAGCTGAAACTCTGTAGGATCTATGTAATAAACTCAGGCTACGCCAACATAGAAGCCAAAATCCAGATGATCCGTACAATAAACTCAAGCCATACCCTTCAAAGTAACCCTAATTAGTTCCATTTCAAATAAAATATTTTTTCCAACATGCCACATGACAAAACAATGCAAATTGACTCCATTTCACATAATAACTCTTATCATAAACCCTAACAGCGTGGCAAAGCATAACAAAATTGAGAGAAAATTGAGCATGCCTTGCTCTTTCAGAGTCCACACATTGAATGGTCTCGGCCTGGCCAGTGCCTCGAGAGTCGTTGTCTTCTTCTCTGTCACCCCCCTCCTCATCCTCTTCATGGAAGCCATAAGCCCTTATCAATTCGAAGGTCCGCTAGCACTCTTCCAGGACATCCTCAACGGTTTTTATCTGCACTCAAATTTTTCCACTGTCTTCCACCACTAAATTCGAAACACGCCCCTGCAAATTCTCAATAGCATTCTTTACCTCAGTTGGAGTCGCCGCAGGTGCGTAATTGCAATTCATGGGGCTTGTTACAGCAGGTGCAGGATTCGACCCGCGACCTCCATCTCCATTTTGGTTAGTGAAGTTAGTTTCCTTTAAATTTTAGTGCTTCTATGACAAGGCCTCTTGTTTACCTGCATACGCCTCTTATTGCGTGTTTTACTTCAAATAATAGATTCCCCATTGGTAAGTACGTATTCCCAACTTTTTTTTCATGGAAAATCATGCAAATCTGGACATCAATATAGAAGGCAATCAATGCAATCAAATCTGAAGACATCATTCATTTGATTTGAAGACATCTCCTATAGCTGCTACTTCAATCAACTCAAAGGCGTGTGAATACAAGTTGAAAGCTGATGAATTAATAAATCTACGTACAACTGTTGCTTCAATCAACTCACAATAAATGAAAAGTAGGTGTTCAGATATCAGAGTTTTAGAGGTCGTAGAATTGCCAGCTGCTGTTTCTACTCATTGGCGACCTGAAAATAGTTTCCCAGTAAGAAGCATGAGACAAGTATTCCGGCTTATTGTGGACTGGCAAGTCCACAATAAAAGCCTATCGGCTAATTACATTAAAATGAAAAGAACTAATCCCTTCCCTACCACCGAATTAAGAGTCTTTTCTGCTCAGGCTGACGTACATTAGAAATTAATTTATGGTGCCCAACAAGCAGTCTACTTACTACTGTGCATTAAATAAACATAGCAGACTATCCTACCAATACAGTCAGTTAAATACAATACTTTTGGTGCTCCCATTGAATGAGTATAGGGGAAAGTTGGTAGGCTCAACTAAGAAACTGTCGGGTTGAATTAAAGCTGCATTAGGGAGCATGTTATCTGGCTGCACCTAAACTGCTGGTGATTTGATTTCCCACCTATTTTTATTTTATTCTTAGGCATAATTTATTTATTTAGTTTGAGCCACATTAATACCTAGCTGATAGTTCGATGCAAGAAGCAAAACCCATGATCAAACAACTACCCGTGGAAGGTGGACACTCAGACACATTAACCAGCTGGATTGCAAACAAACTTACCATCTAATTTCACTTCCATTTTATCATGTTTGCCAGTGTAATTAAAGCAAAATATTTTACTACAGATCTAGCGTGACCTAACTGCACCCTTCCCGAATTTACGTGATAAAATAAGCAATTTTCTTACGAGAATAGTAGTGTAAGTTGGGGCCAATTTGGTAATTTCATTGGGCATCCATTTAAAAGTTTTGGTAACGTCATTGAAAGCTTATCATTACATATTTTATTTAAATAAGCATTGTAACCCATTTTGATTTAGGTCAAACTCAACATACCTTAAATTCTGTTTGCTAGGCTTTTATTTTCTTTATCATATTCTTTCTTTGGAGAGAACTGGGCACCTAGGTTTCATGGCAGCGATAGGGAGCAGGAACTACAAATTCGATAGGAGTATGGAGAAGGGGAGGCGAGTGTTGGCATCACACCTTGAGGATGGCTACACCCTCCCAAAACTCTTCTATTTTTATTTTTGGTTTGTAGATGAGAATATCTCAAGGATCTACTGAGATAAAAGTATCGTTATTCTCTCTTCTTCTTTTTTAATAACCCACTACTAGAAGTTTAAACTCACTGCAAAAATCTATAGGATGAAAGCCACATAGTAAGACATTATCTAACACCACACTCTACAGTTTCATTTCCAGAGTTGGAATAGAGACAACCAAATATCATGTCCTCTATCTTCTTTCATTTTTAAGTAAAGAACTCTCAAAACAATAGGTTCAAACAATATAGCATCTAATATATTTTCTTCCCCTATTTTTGTACAATAGCAATACCCAGTTCTCCCACCAAAACAATACATTAACTATAATTTGGGTTCATACGTAAACTCCCACGATCATGCCCTATGTTATGCTATAAAGGTATAGGTATATCACCTTGTAACTAACTGTATCTCTTATGCACATCTAGGAAATTGGAGCTTAAACTCATTGTCAAGCATAAGGAAGAAAAGGTTATTTTACTTTACACCTTTTTCGATTCACAGATAACAAAGTGGGTACCAATAAAAGAACTCATCCACTGCAATGTCATAAGCATCATATTTACCCTTTTTCCTTTGTTGCCATAAACATAACCATTAATATAACAGTTCATACAGAATAACAAGGAATTTCTTGAAGTGCACATACAATTCACTGCCACTTTTATAGTGTTTGTTTCACATGATACAAGAATGTCATACATTGAGAAGGTTCTTCTCTTTGACTTTTATTAAATGGATGTGAACCCATCTTTTAAACTTGCAACACTACAAATACTATTGGAAAGAAGTTCAATGAATTTACATACCAAGAATTTGGGCTTGCTCTTTTCATTCTAGTATTAGATAAATGTGAAACCTACCATTTCTAAACTTACAATATTACCAATATTATTGAATAAAATGATGATTTACATCTCAAGAATTGTGGCTTGCTCTCCACCCTACCGTGATGGCATCATAGAGCCTCGTGGACTCTAGCCATACCCCCGAGCAAGGTAGTTTCTTAGCTCCAAGATGATGAATGGAGTCTCTTCAAATTTTTACAAGGGAAAAACAATAACATAGCACTACATTCCTACATTTAGTTCCTCTTTTCTTTGCTTCAACCACAATCCATGCAACATATCACTTTCTTGCAACAACTAAACAAAAAGAGAAAAGAAAATGGAAGGGAAACTTATCTCTTTCTTTAGGTGAAGGGAGTGATCCCTTTTACCCATCTTTCCTCTCGAAGCCAATTATATTGAGCACCATTATATAAGAAGCACACCTCCTCTCCTCCCACATCTTCTCTCCAGTCTCACACAAAATTCTCCAAAGGAGAAGTGGGTAACACCCTCCTCTTCCTTCCTCTCCAAGATATATAGGATTTTCAACTTGCAACCTTTTTTTTGGATGGGGAAGTGTGGAGTATACCTACCTCCATCAATTAGAGTCTTTTCCATATTAAAGAGGAAACATGCACTTGGACAACCCCTCCATCTTTTCATCCCATCTTTTCTTCAAAACTCGTTACTTTCCATTATGAGGACTTTTTAGGGGTCAAATCATGTCCTTGGGGCACTATTATATGCTCACTTGACCCCTACCACTATGGTATAGACCCTAGGGGGTTTCTTTTTGCATCCCAACCAAGGAAATTGACCAAAAACCCTCTTTAAAGGCCCATTTAAGGACCCATCCGAAATTCAAACTTGGATAAGGGTTCCTAACCCCTAACCCCACTTACACCCACATGAAACATTATCAAATGCCCTCTCAACTCCAAAGTAAATTATCCCTTTAATATGAACCCTCACCACTTCAACATGTTTGGCAAACCTGGGGGTTGGTTGTGTTCCAGGGGTTTTTTGGTCATAGAGGCTGGTCAGCTATGGTTTGAACTCATGGTTTCACTGGGCAGGTGTTGATGGGGTGGGCTGTGGGCGGACATGGTGCAAACACACCTGATGGAGCACAGGCAGAGTGGTGGACCAGGATCTTTTGTTATAGGATCAGACTTTCATTAGCTATTTTGGGACAAGTTATCTTCCTTTCATTCATCTGCTTCAAATCCTAACACAGAACCATTAAGCATGTTGGCAAAAGTAACAGTGTGACACCCAAAGCTTCTGGGGAATCTGAATGGGCTGACTCTTCATGCCTCGCCATGACATATTAACATTTAGGAGGACATGTAGAATGCCTTGGAGCCAGCCACAGAGGTATGGGTACATATGAATGGAGACAATGCACTCATTAAGTGCATATAACATTGGTGTAAAATCATGCTCTTCTTCTTCTTAAAGACCATGTCAGACACCTTTCTAGCCAAGAGTGGTAGAAACAACACTTTCATGTGACCTTGAATGATAGTGCCAATAATTAGATAGAAGATATGAGACTACACTATGTATATTTCTGCCTGTTGGGACTCAGGAGATGGGAGGACAGGAAGGAGGAATGTGATACCCTATTTCTCCGGTGAACCGTAGGTGGTGGCACGGTTGGGACGAGGTATGACGACATTGTTATGAATTGCCGAGGGGTTGAACGCTTGCATATGGTAGAACAGGACTGGCCGATTCGTGAATATCGCCGGAGCATTCGAGATTTTTACCAATTTTGATATATTATTATCATGATGATATGATATTATGATTTTGATTATGATTATATTTATTATCATGAAGAGGTACTGACTTGTGTTCAAGTCTCATGATTGCAAATGGAACATGAAATTTTGTTAGTACTTTTGTGAGTATGGCGCATATTGTTATGTTATTATTATTATTATTATGCAGATATTTATTTGGATAGTTGGGTGATGCAATAGTATGTGGTTAGGTTAGGAGGAAAGAGTGACATCATACCATTGAACGTATGGGAACATACAAGAATGAGATACGTTTGTTACAGTTTCTTTCCTCGTGCTTCAGCTATTATGCACATGTGCTCTAATTTGTATGTTTGAGTGAACAGGTACTAGGCTACGTCTCCACCTATATTAGCAGGTCTGAATATGCCTCTAATCCCAATGGTGGTTGAAGAGATAACATCTAGGCCCAAGTTTTACCCTAACCCTAGCCATTGTCCCCAAGTAGGGATAACTGATTCGATGTGTGACCATATTTTTGAGTTGTCAAGGGACAATGCCCAATTTCATTTACCCTATGGTTGGAGTGTTGCGCGTGTGTGAATGTTTATGTTGAGTTATGTGATTGTGTGACTCCAATGTTTAGCTTTGAGTGTGGATTCAGTTCTAATGGTGCTAAGTCCTTTGGTAAGTCAGGTTATCACTCTTGTGATCATTCTCGTTATTTATGTTTTGATGTGAATGTTTATTTTATGTGAGAAGTTATTTTGTGGTTTATGCTTGGTCTCTGATTATGACCTATTTAAGTGAAGTTAGCTTCTAGATCGGTTATGTTATTATGTATATGTATGTATATTGCTATGGTTATTCTTTGGTGTGCACATATATTAATTATTACTATTATTATGATTATATATGTATTATGTTTTATGAAAATAAGGTTATAAATATTAACATATTCTAATGTTATTTAATAAATATTAATATGTTTATTAATAATTATTTAAATATTAATATGTAAGCATATGTTATATTTGTGTTTGATTTACTATTTTGGTGGAGTGATTATTTGTAAGGAGGTTCTTTCATCTCTTATAATATTTTGAATTTATTTTGTGGGAAACCCTAAACAAATGAGTTCATTATGTGAGTTTATTTGATTATTTATTTTATTTTAATTATTTCATTAGTGGGATGCAGATAGACTTTAATTTAATATTTTAGTATTTTATTTTATGAGAGGTTTTTATTTCCTTGTTTTATTTTGGAAAAGAAGAGTCTTTTAAGGAAAAAGAAAAGAAGTTACTTTCTTTTTTGTTTTTCTTTCTTTTTTGAATTTTATTAGTTTTATTTACGGGAAAAATTAGGAAATGAGACTTTCATTTTTTTTGTGCATGGAATTTAGAGGATTTAGAAGGAATTTTTGGGGGTTTTGAGAATTGAGAGATTTTACATGGTTTTGAAATAATTTTTCAAAGGTTTTTGAAAAATTTGGAATGATTTTGAATATAAATTTGGAGAGAATTAGAATTTAATTATGATTAGGAGGGAATGGATTTTGCTGGTGAATTGTGGTTTTGGGAGAATTCTGGATTGAGGAATCGAAAGTTGATTTTTTTTGAGTTTGACATCAAATTCCTGTCCATGCTAAGCATTGCATCCAGGTTGGATTTTGGAATCTTTTGTTTAAATTTTCTTTTTGAATGTACAAATAATTTGATTGATTTCTTTCTTTCTGATTCTTGAAAATAAATGATAGATATTTTTATTTTGTGTGTGAATGAAACATTTATTTATTCTAAAATAAAAATCAATATATGTTTATTGTCTTCAGTAAAATGGTTTGGTTGCATCATCCATAATTTTGTTTTTACGAACTGGGTTGGTGAGATATTTAAAGGGTGTTTTTATTTCGTTGTTTTTTAAACTTTGTTTAAAAATATCAAAAACTATATCATAGTTTTTGAGATATGGTTGAAACACGGGGTTGTTGTTAGGGTGCTCCTCCATGACTACCAATACTCTCTTGTTTCTCCATGTAACTATAACCAGCCAATGGAAGACTAGGATTTTAGATTTATAGGAATTTGAAAGTGGTTAAATTAATTAAATTTTTAATATTTAATATTTTGGAAAAGATTTGGTTGTTAGATTGGAGATAGTAGTTAGGTTTCCATGCCAAGTCATCACCCTAGTCCTTAATGTGTCATCCAGTTTAGTGGGGTTAAGTTGCTTCTTTATTGTTCATCTCTCATTGATTTATTTTAATTTCAAGTTGAAAAGGGTAAATAAATATGGCTTTTTGTGTATTTTAGATGTTGATAGAATAAATCTAGTTGTAGTGTTAGAAATGTTACTTAAAATTGTATTAATTTAATTTAATTAGTAAAATAATAATATATAATCTTGGATTAAGATTTATTTTATTGATTATTTAAATTAATTGTGTGGGATCAAGTTATTCATTTGGAAATTATAAGTGTTATTCTTTTTTAAAAATGAAAATTAAAAAGGGTGTAAAAGTTGGAATTTTATTAAATTCTTTTTGAAATGAAAATGTTAAAAATATTTAAATTCATTTGAAATAGAAATTTTAAAAAAATGAAATAAAGAAATAAAGTCATGTTGAAAGAAATTTGTTTTTAGTTTTAAATTTCAAAAAAAAAAAATATCTCCAAATTGGATAGAGGAGCAATAACTATGGTGGATGGGATATTTTTAGAAAAAGTTGACTAAATTTAGGAAAAAAACTTATGAGAGCCGTTCCATTTGGATTTTGGATTTAAAAAATTTTAATTTTGGGAGAGGAATTGCTGTAAAAAGAAAGGAAAAGAGGGTTTTGTTATGGTTGGATTCAATCTTGGATTTGAAGGTGGAGACTTGGAAGGAGATCTAGAGTTTTGAATTGGAAAGAAGCTCAACATTAGATTGTTTCTTCAAACTTCAAGATCACAGATTCTTTCTTGTTTTAAATGCTTTGAAATTTTGGTTTTTCAATTTGAAAACTTGGTTGTAAACAAATATGAAAATCTTTGTTGAAATCATGGAAAAAGAAAACAAAGAAAGATTCAAACAATAGAAAATTGAAAGATGAACAAAAGGAATTTCTTTTATGAATTAGAAATTAAAAATTTATGCTTGAAAATTCTTTTGCTGTGTATTTTGTTCTGTACGAAAAATTTGCTCATTCTGACTGTTAAATGGAAATATATATATATATATATATATATTTATAAATATATATGTATATATATATATTATGTTAATATATATATATATACATACATACATACATATATATATATTATAAATATGTTTTTTGTGCATTCTGGAAAAAAAATTGTTTCAAAAATTTTTACTATCAAAATTTCTGAGAAAAATCCCTAGAGAATAGGGGAATTTCATTTTCTTTTTGAATTGTTTTTATGTCAAAAAAATAAACATATGTTGGGGGGGAGGGGCGGATGGGGCAGCCATGGCTGCCACAACAACCCCCAGTGGAGGGCGATGTTGTGGCAGCGCTCCCCACAGCCTGTGGGGGAAGCGTTGCCACAGGCAGCGCAACCTCCACAGGGGAGGTTGGGCATAGCCCTGGGCTGCATCCCCTTCCCTTACGTGGGGTTTGACTGCTTTTAAACTTTGTTTTTTTTTATTATAAATATGATATATATATATATATATATATATTATATATTAGATATAATATATAATATATATATATATAAATATATATATATATGGTTTTTTTTATAATTTTAAAATATATGTATATATAGTTTATATATTATATATTATTTTCATTATATAATATATATATATGTATATTTTTATTTGCTTATTTAATTAGCAAATAAATGGGATTTGATTTAAATAATATTTATATATATTTAAACATATATATATATAATTGTATATACGTTGAGTATATAATTATATATATGTTTAATATATATTTATATTTAAATATATTGATTTTAAGAGGGATATTTTATTTAATGATGCAAATAATGATTTTGTAAGAGAATGATGTTATTAGAAAATTAATTTTGATCATTAGTTGTAAATCATTTTAATTGATTACATGCAATGTCATTAATTGGCTTGGATTTAGGAAATCCTAAAGTAGGTGATTAAATCATCAAATTGCCCTTTCATTATGTTATCTCTCTCTTTTTCGGTGTCGGGCAAGTGGAGTTATTTGTTATGTAAGTCTTCCAGATTGGGTTTCCTTTTGATTTCGGGGGTTGTCATAATGTGTTAGTCAACCTTTGTTTTTCCTTGGGTAGTGCATCTTGTTGGATCCAGTTAGATTCCCGGTTATCATGAACAGGGTGTGTTGACTTTATGTTGTGGATAGGGAGTCATTCTCCTTAGGTCTTACTTGTGTACCCTTGGGTTGTGGAGTTTTTTTCTGTGTTGTCTTAGAGGAGTGGCTTGCAATGAGGGCCGACACACAAATTGGTTTTAGGGTAACTCTTTGCAAGTTAGTTAATTTAGTGATAACGTAAATAAACTTATTAGAGGTTTAGGTTGTATCAAACACTTAACAAGATTAATTTTGTCTCGCTCATGGATGCAAGGGCTTGTATAGACTTGGGATGGGATGAGAAGGCCTAGAATGGCAAGATCACTATCTCATCTTTACGAGAGATAACTGATTCTGCATTGGCTTGCATGAGGGGCCGGGAGTCGTTAGAGGTTTCCAGGATATCCCAAGATGGGGGTCGAGACCTAGGAGGACTTACCAAGATATCCCATGTGACATTGAGATGACACTTCTCTTAAGTCAACAGTATGTTTGTATTAGCGATGCAATTGATTATTTAACTCTAGAAGCATTATAACCATTGTGTTATGTAATGTTGTACTTGTATTCAATTCAGTTATGTTATGTGTTAGCCTGTGTCTAGAGGTAGATGGTCTTGTCTTGGAATCCTTCTTACTATCTCCTAGCATGGGGGGTGAGTCTTCGGGTATCACATGGTTGGGTGGAATGTGCACCTTAATCCATTGGCTCGTCTTCTTGTTCATGTGGATGAGATTTCCAATTGGAGAGCTCGTGGGATCCAGTTTCTTTTCTCGCTTCATTCATTTAAGTTGTTATTATAATTTTATTACCCCTCATTTGTATTGAGGTGGAAGATGTAATTTGTAACCATGCTTTGGATTTACCTCATTCAAGGAATGAGAGTTGTAATCCTATTGTAAATTATTGTTATTGGAAACATGTGGTATCTCTTATGCTTTGATGTAATTTATCATGTATGGAATGTATGTGCATTTAATTTATTAAGTAATTAAATGTTATGGTTTCAATTCATGTTTCTTGTTTGGGTTTAAGTAAACTCAATCTCAATGGGTACTGAACTTGCATGTTAATTGTACTTAAAGAAAATAAAATTATTACGTTTGAGTAGTAAATTGCAACTTCCCCTAGGGTTGCTTGGCGGGGTGTTACAGAAAGACCATAAGGTTCAATAATTAGTCATTTTTGGATTTTTTAGGCATAATTCATGCAAGATGACCCATATAAGATCTCTCAGATTGACTTTCATTGATGGGCCATATAAGGGGTGTAATACCCCTCATACTATTTGGACTTGTTATCTTTCTATGCTTTTGCTTGATACATTGAGACTGTGATAGTTACTACTTATTGTTGGATTGCATAGTTTAGTTGATTGCTACATTTGACATTATTATTATGAATTATGATACTCTACGTGATGTTTAGATAATTTGATTATGTAATGGTTTTTCTTTAATGTCATATATGTCGATGTTGTGATTCTATGATGTTTAGTTTGGCTTCATTAATACATTATAATTGTAGCTCCCCTCCATTTTGCTCGGTTGATTGATCTGTGTTTTATGTATGCTTCATTTCTGTTAGCACTCTGGCTTTGATACTTGGCTACTTTTGGACCACTATTTGTTAAGCGATGTAAACATTATATCTTGATGTGATGGGATTTTAATTATATGTTATCCTCATGGCATGTTTAGAATTAGCGTAACAATTGTTTAATTTAAAATGTTTAATGCTTTAATTATATTGTTGATTGATTAGACTTGTCAGTTTTAGAATTTGTATTGGTGAAGGGGACAGGATTGTATCTCTTTCTTGCGAGCGCCCTATGATTTTTAAGATTTCTACTTCACGGTGTGTTTTATTTATATATATATATTTACATTGCATGTTCGACATACTCTTGGCTTGCAGGTTGATAGGTACATGACATCAACTCCACCTGGCTTCACAAGTTTGAGCGTGTCCATTGACCAATGGTAATCGATTGGGAGATAGTAGCTAGGTTTCCTGTGCCAAGTCGTTCCCCTAGTCATAGTTATCGTCGGGTTTAGTGGAGTTAATCTGGTTCTTTCCTCTCAGGTTAACTATTTCTTTCCTTATTTTAATGATTATTAAATGGTAGATATGATTTAAATGATGATTTAACATATTTAATTTCAATGTTGTAATGCAATTGTTCCATTGGTTATTTTGATTTAATTAATAAAATCATTTCTAGTCTATGGATTAACTAGGTTTTTGGTGATAAATTAAATGAAACAGTTATTTTGCCATTATGGTGTATTTAAATTTAAATTTATAATGGAAATGGAAATCATACTAGATAATTAAATTAAAAGATAATAACAAAATAGTCATGTATTTAAATTTCACATTTTTGAAAATTTGGAATAAGGCATATTCTTGCAACTTTGAGATTTTGGTTTTTAATGAAATTTTGAAATGTAATGAAAAAGGATTTGAAAATAAAAGTGTTTTTAAATTTAAAAAGAAAATAGAAAATATCCTCCAAAATCTCATTAAATTTAGTAGGTGGGATATTTTAGGGGTTTGACCAAATTTGGGGAAGCTCTTTGAAGGAAATAAAATTTCATTTGTATTTTGAATTTTTATTTTTGGTGGAGAATTTGCTTTGGTTGTGGCTGAATTGGAGTTGAAGGAGTGCTTGGATTCACCATTGTTGAAAGCTTCAAATTTGGGGAGAAAACACAAGGTTCCTTCTTTTATTTCTTCTAATTCTTGCATCATTTTGAAAGAGATTTAAATCTTGAAAATGCAATTTTTTAGAATTAATAGAAAACAAGGAAAATGCATTCAAACTTGCAAATTTGTAACGCCCGCCGTGCAAGCCCCAAAGAAAAAAAAACTAAAGAACACAAACATTTTTTTTTTAAAGCAAAACAAATAATCGACATACTAAATATTAAATGATCATATACATACACATATACTTCATTTCATTCCAATACAAACAACATAATCAACTCTATCCTTTGGGGCCCACGAGGTCACATCAAAATAGACATTACTAAACATCAACTCATAAGATATCAAAAGGAACTATAAATGACAACATAAGATATATATATATATATACATAGATTCCATCACAAGATAAAACCATGAGAAATTACATAGCCAAATAAAGTTACAAAGTAGATAACTACATTACAAAATCTTTCAAATTTTACATCATATCGATATAGTTACATCATGAATTCCCAATCATGTGGGATGAATACAATATACAAGATTATCAAATACAAAGAGATCATTTGGAATAAATCTTCAACTGGATGAGACTGAAGCCAACGAATGCTGATGGGGAACCCAACGGTGTGCGGAGCACGTTCCACCCGACCACCCTCGTGCTAAGAGGTGACAGAGAAGTAACTCTGACCAAGAATGACAACAAGTATACCAAAAAGTACCAACATAGAACCATAACACAATACTCCAAACAATAACATCCTAACATAATATCATAAAGATTCAAGATCATAAAACATAAATGAGAACATACTAGACCACAAAGCATATTAAAGATGTATCAAACAATAGTCATAAATCAATTTAAATCAATTCAAACAACAATCTAAACCAACTACCATAACCTACTTCCAGAGGAACACAATAAAATAAAACACATGGGAAACTAGGGGAGAGTGTCATCGCATAGTCCTACATGGGTTATCCTGGCTCTTCCTCCCAACTGGAGGCGCCGGCCCCCATCTATGGCTATCCTGGCCCTTCCTCCCAACTGGAGGCGTCGACCCATAGGGTGACTCATGCGGAGCCGTAGACCTCTCGTGAAGACGAGGTCACAACCTTACCAACCATGGCCTTCTCAGCCTTCCATTAGTCTGCGAAAGCACTAATGAAGACGAGGCATCCATTTTTAAATCTTGTAATGATATTACGACCCAACCCTCCTAAGTAAATTATTAGATTTTCACTTGTTTACTAACTCACTCATGGGTTATCCTGAGCCCTTCCCCTTAAACGGGGCGCCGACCCCCACGAGGAGCCACTCTCCCTAGAGACCCAACCAAAACCAAAAAGAACCAGGGGTTGTACCATTCCAATCTTAACATCGAAATGCAACAACAAAATATTACACGAGGCATAACTCATCTCGCAAATTAAATACCATAATATAATCTCAAAATTTGGTACACCCCACATATAACACATAACTTAACAAAACTCAAGATGAAAAGATATCAATTCAATAAAATCTTGATCCTGTGGAAGACTAAAGTGTTAACACAAAAAGGGTTGCCACATCAATGAATTAACAATGTCCCAAACCCAACAATCCAACAAAACTCAATATCAAGAATAAAAATAAAAGAAACAACTTATTTAATTTCAAAAATAGATTCCATAACAATTCCATTCCTAAAATGCTGTCATATAATCATAAATTGATTTTCTTACTAAATTATCCTCTCAAAGTTTGCAATTTAACAAAACAATAATAAAAACAAAAAAACCGATTTCTTTCTATATTAATATTATTTCCATTATAACAGATTCTGCTTTATTTTAATAAAAAAGAAACAGAATATTGCCTGCCAAAGTTAAATGGTTACAACAACTCTTATATCAGTGCAATTAGAATAAATGAATTAATAACTAAATATATAAACGAATTACAACAAGTGTTATATCATTGCAATCAGAATAAATGAATTAATAATTAAATATATATACGAATATAAATATATATATATATCTATATATATATATAAACATACATATATATATAAATATATATATATAAATATATATATATATATATATATCTTTATTAAAGTAGATGCGCACAACAAATAGAAATTCGCGTTTTATTTAAAAAACAAAATTTTAAATACATACAAATTTAAATGGGGAGTTTTAATCCCAATACACGGGCATGGGTGAATACGCTCGGCTGTGGGAAGTCTACGAACTGCTCACGGCAGTCCTTCGGACTACCGTGGACAATCTGCAGACTGTCACATGGTACCGTGGCAGGGTGGTGGGTACGGCCGAGGCTGAAACCCCCCCACATAGCCACTATTACATATATAAAACCCAAAAACAATAAAATGCTATGCACAGTTTCGACGAATTAAATTTTCATTCCAAAAATTTCATAAGTTTAAATATGTGTATATATATTTATATATATATCTAATATATATATATATATACACACACAAGAATTTGAACATTTCAAAAAAAAACAGGGGAAAGATAATTACTGTACATGTTCAATTCACTGTGCATGTTTGAAAAATAAGAGACATGTTTAATAAAGTATAAGTATAAACCAACAATTCGTTAAAAGGAAATTGCCCTTAAACAAATATGTATATTTTATTTATTTATTTATTTTTATTTTTAAAAACAAATGAGACAACAAAACTACTGTTCATTTCCAGATTGCAACAAAACCCCTTTTAAATAAACAACAACCCAGAAACCCTCAGAAATTCCATTTAACAAATAACAATTCTCAATTCCTGGCTAAATATTCTTTGAGTAAACCATAACCCCAATAGATTTTCTTCCTACCATTATTTGATTTTCAGCCATAGATAAAAATTTCATTCACAGGGAACAATTCCTATTTTAACAGAGAATAAATAATTAAAAGAAGAGAACCTGGCATCCTATGCTTGCAGAAAAACTGTAGAAGCTTATTCCTTGCTACCGATCTTTCCAACAACAGCTCCAAGTCTTTCTTCTTCTTCACTAATTTCTCCAGAAAATAGAAAAATAAACCAAAGACAGGAAATGATTGAAAGTTAAATTTCTCCAGAATTCCAACCCTCCCCTCATACATAGAAAACCCCCTCTTAAAATCCATGCCCAGGAAACCCTTTCATTTTCCTCTTCCCGTGAATACCAGAGGTCACATTTGTAATACCCCTCCTCTTACTGTTTGGATTTATTATTTTTCTATGCGTTCGTTTGCTACTTGTGACTATGATGGTACTGTTATTGTGTGATTTGGTTAGTTAGACTTTTGATGATACTGTTATTCCATTAGTAGACATGAGCATTTCATATGACATTGTGGTTAGTAATGTTAGTTGATTTTCAGAAATATATTATGATGCAATAATTTAATGAATTATGTTAGGAGATGAATTGTTAGTTTAGAAATGTTATTTTATCAGATAGATTATGATTGTTAGAATAGGTGTGATGAAGGACAATATGGCATCACTCGTTCGCGAGTGCCCTGTTATGTTGCGATTCCTTCTCACAATACAGTGCTCAATTTAATGCTTTGATTTATATATATATATATGCACATGTACACGACTTCGTTTGTATGTAGGATTTGCAGGTACAAGTCTCGATTCCACCTGCTTCGGCAGGACAGGGCGAGCACCAAATAACCCAATGGTTAAATGTTGAAACAGAGGTGACGATGAAGTCCTCCCGTCCCATAATGTCAGAACGTCTTGTTTGATTGGTATTGTTCATTGTTGTAATTGTCGTCATTTGTGGTTTGTGTTTTGTATTTTGTTGTCTTTTGATTAATGTTGGTACTTTATATGTTGTGGTGTATTCAATTTTTATGATGGAAGGAATAGTTGTTTTAATGTTAGATTTAAACTCTTTTTATATATTTAGATGATTTAATTATTTTTGAAAGTCATATATTTCAATTAAATGATAATTAAATATTAAATGTGTCTTAATTATTTTTATCAATTATCTGGTGGAGGATAATTATTAGAATAATTTATTTAAATTAAATAAGTAATGTGATGTGCAAGTAAAGCTGCAAAGATAGAAATTAAAACAATAAAACAAATAAAAAAAATAAAAGATTGTGAGAGCAAATAAGAAATGAGATCTGGGTAAAAAGCTTGCTTTTAAAGAATGATTTTCTTTTATTTTTGATTTTGAGAGTTTTTGAGAAGAGAGGGATATTATCTTTTATTGAATTAAGAATTTTGGGTAAGTTTTTAGACACAGAAGAGTAGGGATTGAGAAGTTGCACAAGTTATTATGTATTTTGAATCTGAAGAGAATATGGGTTTTTTCTTATCTTTTGCTAATTTGAAGAGAGTTCTAGAAAGGGTTTGGGAATCTATTACTAGTTATTTTGGAGTCTTCTGAACAAAGGATCGGGTGCGAGAATTGAGCACGGTGACTCAGAGGAGATTCGAAGCAAGAAGGAGGAGCTCTTCGTAAAGGCCATCAGGAACCAGCTTCATCAGATTCTCAAAGAAGCGCAGGACTCCAGGTTCCCGTCTCTATCTTTGATTTCTCTGAATTTGCAAAAATAAATAAAATTATGAGTTGAATGAATTTGTGTTGCAAATAAAACATCTGTCTAGGATTTAGTTAAATTTAATATTATGTGAAAGAGAATGAAAACTCTGGGTAATTAGATTTTAGGGAATAACAAATCGTATGGAGAAAATTTCAATGGATTAAAAACATTTGTGTCTTTCACATCTAGTTGTTTAAATTTATCATGATATTTCAAAGAAAAGATTATCCAACTTGTCTTGATCAATTAGAGAAAAATAAATAAATGTGATTTCTTTTGCAAGCAATAGATTTGAAACTTTATAAATAAGTACATATATTATTTATATATTTGTTTGTGTAATCTGCTGTAAACCCTTAAACCCTTATATTGATGTGTTCTGGAAAAAGAAAATAAGTATAAATTGTAACACTTTTATTTATTTATATATATATATATAAATATAATATATATATATATTTTAATAAATTCAGTATTTTGTATTTTATTGAAAACTCTTTATGAATTCGTCAGAATCCGTACCTGAGAAAGACGGGCTTCTAAATTTTAAATTAACAAAAAAATACTAAATAAATAAAATAAAATTAAAAAGAAATTTTGTTTGAATGGTGGTAGGAGGGACGGCTACGGCCGTACCCATCCCCATACCTTGGCGCAGTGTAAGGACTGCGCACAGCAGTCACAATGATGCACATGGTTGTTCACTCAGCCGAGTTTTATGTTTTTTTTTGTTGTTTTATTTTTATATATATATTTATATTTATTGTGTTTTAATTATTTTATTATTATTTTATTTATTTATTATTATGTGGAGAATATTAAATATATCAAATATAATAATTATAATTATTTTATTTAATTTATTAAATATAATAATTATAATTTAGTTTATTAAAAAAATATATATGTGTATAATTAATATTATTTTATTATGTTTAAAATATATATATATATATATATAATTTTTGTGTATATTTGAAATGTTAAACAACGTTTTTATATGGGCATTCGTATATTTAAACAAGGCATTATGTTAATAATTGTTTTGGTTGAACAAATATTTTTGACAAGAATTAGCCTTTAGTGGTGATTGTGAGTTGATTTGAGACAGTCGTATTTAGTTATTTAATTGGGATTGGAATTATAGTTAACGGTGCAACCTTGCAAAATATAATGTGAGTTTTACTTTTATGTTATGTCTTCTTGTCGCTTAGTGATGTTTATGTGGGAACCTTGTTGTGTTTATGAACCCGATTATGGTTATTGTAAAACCTTGTTCCAGAGGCATGTTTTATATCATTTGATGTTTATACTTGTATCTTTGTGATTAGAATATTACATGGTTTTTGAGCTTTATTATTTGGAAAGGTTGTACGTGGTTGTAGTCGTTGTGATTATGATTTATCGCGAGATGGTTTTGCCTCGTATGTCTTGTTGTGAGTTTTATGCTTTAAATGTTATCCTCATTTTGGTTATACCTTCGGAGTTGAAACTTATTGGCATTTTGTTTGGAAGGGTTGAACGGCGTTGTAAGATCTTTTGGTTATGAGTGATGCGAGAGGGTTAATGCCTCGCATGGTTCTTATTTTGGTATTATGTTCTTTATGTTATAGTTCAACCCTTGCCTAGTTTTGATTTATGTTAGGGGTCATAGGGAGAGTGGCTCTTCGTGGGCGCCGGCGCCTCAGATGGAGGAAGTGCTCAGGGGAACCCACGTAAGAGTAGTTAAACAAGTGATAACCTAAAAATAGAATTTAGGGGGATGGGTAGTAAAACACACAAGATAATTAAAACTGGATTCCTCGTCTATGCATTAGGGCTACCGTAGACTAGTGATAGATTGAGTAGGCCGTGGTCAGCAAAGTCGTAGTCTCGTCTTCATGAGAGATTATCGGCTCCGCATTAGCTACCCTATGGTGCCGGAACCTCAGTTAGGAGGAAGGGCCAGGTGATCCATAGATGGGTGCCGGCACCTCAGTTGGAGGAAGTGCCAGGGGATCCCATGAGAGCTATGTGATGACACTCTCCACTAGACACCCTTGTTATCGTTGCTTGTGTTCTGTTATGTAGATGCCGCTGGATATTGTATCTTTATGTTATTTTTGAGGGCTAGGGAATCCATAGATGGGTGTTGGCGCCTCAATTGGAGGAAGTGCCAGGGGATCCCATGAGAGCTATGTGATGACCCTCTCCACTTGACACCTGTTTGCCTTGGTTTTGGTTGCCTCTGGATTTGCATACTGAATGGTTGTTTAGATTTATATGGAATCTTGTACCTTTTATTGTTTCAAATTTATTTGGAAATGTATTTTGGATGTTGTTGCAGTTCTTCTAGATATTGTATCTTTATGGTGCTTTGATTCTTGTGAATTGTTTCATGATTGCTAATTGGTGATACTTCAGGTTATTGTGATGAGTTTCTTAGTTTTAACTTGTTATGTGATTTGTGTACGTTGATGGTTGTTCATTGTATGCTTTGAGTTGTACTTGTTTGTATCATGTTGTCGTTGAGTCGGTTTGACATTCATGGTCGGGTTTTCTTCCTCGTCATCTCTGAGCACGGGGGGTGAGTTACTTGTAATTCACATGGTTGGGTGGAACGTGCTCCGCACCCGTTGGGTTCCCCATCAGCATCTTGCCTTCTCAGCATTTCGCAGTGGAGTTGTACCAGTGAGCATTTGTATTTCATATTTCATTATTCTTGTATCAATCCCAATGTTGGGAAGTTCAATGTAATCCATTTATCAAAAGAATTGTGATGTAATATTATAACAATGATGTAATAGTTAGGATCATTTGTATCTCTATTATGAGATTTATCATGGATGTAATTATGCGATGTTTATTATTCTCGCATCATGGTTATTGGATGTATCCTTATCCTTGGTTATCATTATAAATGATATTGTTGTAATCTTTATCTTTAATTCCGTTTAGTTGTTGCGATGTAACCTCGCGTGCCCCAGAGAACTAAGTGTGTTAATGTTATTTAATGTGCTATGTGATTATGGTTAAATGTTATTACATGTTTAATTTAATTATTTAAGAAAAAAAAAATTATTTCGTATTGTGTGTGTTCTCTAGGGTTTGCACGGCGGGCATTACAACATTTCCATAAATCAAAATAATATTTAACCTTAATTCCTTTTTGTTGCTTTTTCCATATTTCATTTTCATTTTTCATGCATTTGATTAAAAATAAATAAATTTAAATCCACAAACATGAACTTTTATTTAAATAAATATATATATATATATATATATATATATATATACATTCTTCCATAATACTTTATTAACTAATTACTTTCATATTAAAATAATTAAAAATCAATCCATTTGCAAAATAAATGCAATATTTTTAACACTACTACTAATATTTATGCATGGCCATATTTAATTATTATTTTATGTTTTTATTTTATTAATTACTTAATTATTTAAATTACTACATAAAACCATACACCATATTAAATAAATCATAAAATCACAATGACATACAAAGACCAATACAACAATACAATGAATATGACCAAGATGCACAACCAAGAAGATACAAGACTGTTGACACCTTGGAATGGAGTTACTTTCATGTCACCTTTATTCAACTTCCTGTCGTTGGGTTGGTTCAATGCTCACCCAGACCTATTGAAATAGGTGGAATCGAGTCTTATACCTGCAAAGCCTGCATCCAACAAGGTGATACATAGCATATATACATATAATCAATTACAAAGCATTGTGAGAAGGATTCACAGTGTAGCAGGGTGCTCGTGAACGAGTGATGCTACCTGTCCCCTCACCAAAACATATCATCATATAAAGCATTATAAATTTACATTAATTTGCATTAATATCATCAATTACTATTTTCTAATCTACTGAATTCAAAATAATTTCATTAGACGATCATAATAAAATATCATCATAATATCCATGGCATCATAAGAGTATATAATCAGTAACAGTCTAAGCTACCACAACATGATATCAACAGTACCATCAAAACCACAGAGAATGTCAAGAATCAAACAGTAACATGAGGGGTATTACATCCTCCCCCCCTAAAATTTGGCTTACTCCTGTAAGCCAGTGAAAAGATAAGGATAAGAATCCCTGATACGAGAGGCATCCTCCCATGTAGCTGAAGCCTCATCATTCGGGTCCCACTAAACCCGCACCTGATCAATCTCTCTGCCTCTGAGGGTAAGTCGCCGACGCTAAAGCACAGCCACGGGCTCAAGTGCCAGCTGCCCGTCCTCGACCTGAAGAGCATTCCAGTCCAAAACATGAGTAACATCAGGAAAATATGGTCTAAGAACAGAAACATGAAATACATCGTGGATCCGCGACAAACTGGGTGGCAAAGCTAGACGGTAAGCAATAGGTCCAATCCGCTCCAACACCTCAAAGGGTCCAACGAAGTGAGGCGCAAGCTTCAAACCCTTTTCGTAACGAATTGGGCTCTTACGTGGGCGCACTTGAAGGAATACCCGATCACCAACTACAAATTGCCGATCAACTCTATGAGCGTCAGCATACTTCTTTTGTCTATCCTGGGCAGCTACAAGATGCTCCCAAATTCGAGACACCTGCTGCTCCATATCTCTAAGAATTTCGGGCCCAAGAAGCACCCTGTCCTGCAATTGATCCCAACTCAGAGGAGTACGACAAGGACGACTGTACAAAGCCTGAAAAGGAGCCATACCAATGGAACTATGGTACCCATTATTATATGCAAACTCAACCAAATACAGATAGTCCTCCCAATGTGATTGCTGATCGATGACATACATGCGAAGCATATCCTCAAGCACCTGGTTAACTCTCTAAGTTTGACCATCAGTTTCAGGATGATAGGTAGAACTGAAATTCAACTTAGTTCTCAAAGACTGCTGCAAAGATGTCCACAATGCAGACGTGAATACCGGATCTCTGTCAGAAATGATCCTCCGTGGTATCCCATGCAATCTAACTATATCATTCATGAACACCTTAGCAACATAAGATGTCGTATACGAAGATCGAACAGGAGAAAAATGAACTACCTTAGTCAATCTGTCAACTATGACCATAATAGCATCATGCCGTTTAGATGACATAGGCAACCCAACAATGAAATCCATGGAAATAACATCCCATTTCCACTCTGGAACAAGGTGAGGCTATAGCAATCCTACTGGATGATGATGTTCAGCCTTCACTCTGACATTCAAGACATCGAGCCACAAAGTCGGCGATATCCCGCTTCATTCCTGACCAAAAGTAAAGTAAATGCAAATCCGCATACATTTTCTTGACTCTAGGATGTGCTCCGTAAGGTGCCCGATGACCTGTCAAAATCAAGGTACGAAGACCCTGAGAAGGAGGTACATACAACTATCCAGAGAAATGCAAAGCACCATCTGAATCCAACGAATAACTAGCAAATTTCCCCTAAAAATCTCTACCTGATTCTACCTCAGCTTTCACCTCTGAATACCAACTATCTGAAGGAAGGGCTGTGAGAATCTGACTCTTCAAATCCACCTTAAGAGATATTGCAGAAACCTCATGCCTACGACGACTTAGAGCGTCAGCCACCACATTTTTCTTACCCCGAATATACTTAACCTCAAAATCATACTCACACAAAAATTCCATCCACCTTCTCTACCTTGCATTCAAATTCGGCTGTGTGAAGATGTATTCCAAACTTCGATGATCTGTATGCAACTCAAATCGGTGCCCTAACAAAAAGTGCCTCCATCTCACAAGAGCATGAACCACTGCGGCCAATTCAAGGTCATGTGTGGGATAATTGAGTTCATGATCTTTTAGTTTCTGAGATTCATAGGTAATCACTCTCCCATCTTGCATCAACACAGCTCCAAGACCCTCCAATGAAGCATCAATACAAACCACGAAATCACCTAAAGGATCTGGCACTGCCAAAATTGGAGCACTAGTCAGTTTCTCCTTAAGGGTTTGGAAAGATAACTGACACTGCTCTGTCCAAAGAAATTTCTTTCCTTTCCCCTGAAGTGATTTGATAGGATGCACAATCCTCGAAAAGCCCTGAACGAATCGTTGATAATACCCAGCTAGTCCCATGAAACTGCAAATTTCTGAGACATTAGTGGGCATGGGCCACTCCATGATAGCCTGGATTTTAGCAGGATCAACATAAATTCCTTCTTCAAAAATCACATGGCCTAAATACTAAACTTCAGTCATATAAAAGTCACACTTTGCCAAATTGGCATACAACTGGTTATCCCTTAAACACTGTAAAACCTGCTTTAGGTGCACCTCATGTTCCTCCATAGACTTAGAATAAATCAAAATATCATCAAGAAACACGAGGATGAACCTATCCAAGTAAGTTTGAAACACCCCATTCATTAGACTCATAAAGACTAAAGGTGCATTCGTTAACCCGAACGACATCACTGTGAACTCATAGTGTCCATACCGAGTGCGAAATGCAGTTTTATGAATATCAGCCTCTGCTATCCGCAACTGATGATACCCTAATTTAAGGTCGATCTTGGAAAATACTTTTGCCCCTTTTATTTGATCAAAGAGGTCATCAATCCTGGGAAGGGGATAACGATTCTTTACTGTTACCTTATTCAATTGTCGGTAATCGATACAAAGGCGGAGAGACCCATCCTTATTTTTGACAAAGATTACTGGTGCTCCCCAAGGAGATACACTAGGGCAGATAAACCCCTTAGCTAACAATTCTTCTAACTGTAGACGAAGCTCTTAGAGCTCCTGTGTGGTCATCCTGTAAGGAGCCCGAGAGATAGGCTCAGCCCCAGGCACCAAATCTATCCTGAAATCCACCTCTCGCTTAGGAGGCATACCTGGTATTTCACTAGGGAAAATATCAGAAAATTCTGCAAGAAGAGGGTAATCATTCAATGACACCTCACGACTATCCTCCGACTCAAGGTCACTAACCGATACTGCAAAGAGCTGACAACCCTGATGAAAACACCTTTTTAACTGCATAGCTGAGATCATTCTCAAAGAAACAGGCCTCTGAACACCCACAATTTCCACTTTACCAAAATCATCCACACACCGTATTGCTTTATGACAGAAATCTATCAAAGCACGATGTGAGCTTAGCCAATCCATGCCCAAAACTACATCATAAGAACCAAGTGGAAGAATTCTGAGATCCACCTTAGTCGACATTGCCCCTAAATCTAACCTACAACCTTGCACAAGCTCCTCAACCACAACCTTCGATCTTGAAGCTAACTCAACCTGCCACTTTTTGCTTTGCTTTATTGCCCCCAGTTTACATCGCTCAACAACTAAAGGAGTGATAAAAGAATCAGATGCACCAGAATCAAAAAGTACTGAAATGTTAAACTTATGTAATGAACCTATAGTCTCAATGACGGTGCTCTGATGATCCGCCTGCCGATTATCCACTGTTGCAAAGACTCGGTGAGATCTCCCTACGTCTCCCACTGTTGGCTCGGACATAGCTGGTTTCTGACTAAACTTTGAAGCGCTCTTTTGAGGACACATCCTAGCAATATGCCCCTACTGCCCACACGAGAAACATCCAGAACCTCAACCAAAATCTCTTCCCCCGGATGGGGCATTTGATTGTTGGAAGCTCCCACAACTAGGTGGAGACTGAAAACTCAAGGCAGGATGCTCCTGATGTGCACAAATCTAGCTCCAATCTCTGCAAAACTGAAACTGACCACCCTGCTGAGAAGTAGCATTCTTGTGCTTCGGCTGAGATTGTTGTTGTTGACCCCCTCTTGAAGGCCCAAAATGACTCTTAGAAGGTCCTGCTGACTGTGTCTGACCCCCTTGAGAACCAGCTCTAGGAGTGGGCACACTACCAATCTGTACTCCTACATGACCGCCCAAGGCCATAGCCAAGTTTTCCTCTACCAAACGAGCCTTCTCGACAGCAACTTCCATGGTCTTAGGTTCGAAGACCCTTACACCACCACTGATACGTGTGTTCAAACCTCGAACAAAGTGTTGAACCAACATCCCTTCATCATGGCTAATCCCTGCATACTGTTTCAGCTCATAGAAGTGACATTCATACTATTCTACTGACATTGCCAATTGTTTAAGATCGTGGAATTCATCTGCCTTGCGCTGCCTCCAATGATCTGAGAGGAAGCGAGCCCTGAACCTTTCCAAGAAAAATTCCCAAGTAACCATACTGATATCCATATGCAATTTCTGTTCCTCAAGCTGTCACCAAGTGGACGCAAAACCCCGTAAATGCATAACAACACATCAAGCCTTGGTATTACTACCGTAGGGGTGCATTGCGAAGCATCGGCCCAAATCAATTAACCAGGTCTCAGCTTCCAACCCTCCTCTAGAGCCATCGAAGGTAGGTGGATGAGCTCTCATTAAATCCCTCATATGGCCAGCTAATAATGCATCATGCTTAACTGCAGCTCCCCTATGCCTTGGAGACCTTTCTCTTTCTCTCTCAACCGGTTGATCCCCATTAGGTCTAGGGCCCAATCTATCAAGAAGCTCACCCAAAAGATGCTGCAACTGCCCATCCAACCCCAGCTGTTCCGGATTCGGTCCACCACCTGACAGATTGTTCTGAGAATTTTGTTGCTCCTCAGACTGAAGACCGTGAGAACTTGGCGGTGAAGGACTCGGTTGGTTGGCCCCACGGCCACCCCCTCGGCCTCTTCCTCGGCCTCTACCTCTACCTCTACCTCTGCCTCTAGGCATGCTTCTGCACAACAAGACAAAGGTACACATGAGCTTAAGCGCCAACACACAAAGGTTGCCTAGTGGACACAACTACCCAGAGACCCCAGCGTGTGCAACCTTGGCTCTGATACCAAGTTGTAACGCCCGCCGTGCAAGCCCCAAAGAACAAACAACTAAAGAATGCAAACATTTTTTTTTTAAAAGCAAAACAAATAATCGACATACTAAATATTAAATGATCATATACATACACATATACTTCATTTCATTCCAATACAAACAACATAATCAACTCTGTCCTTTGGGGCCCATGAGGTCACATCGAAATAGACATTACTAAACATCAACTCATAAGATATCAAAAGGAACTATAAATGACAACATAATATATATATATATATATATACATATATTCCATCACAAGATAAAACCATGAGAAATTACATAGCCAAATAAAGTTACAAAGTAGATAACTACATTACAACATCTTTCAAATTTTACATCATATCAATATAGTTACATCATGAATTCCAATCATGTGGGATGAATACAATATACAAGATTATCAAATACAAAGAGATCATCTAGAATAAATCTTCAACTGGATGAGACTGAAGCCAACGAACGCTGATGGGGAACCCAACGGTGTGTGGAGCACGTTCCACCCAACCACCCGTGCTAAGAGGTGACAGAGAAGTAACTCCGACCAAGAATGACAACAAGTATACCAAAAAGTACCAACATAGAACCATAACACAATACTCCAAACAATAACATCCTAACATAATATCATAAAGATTCAAGATCATAAAACATAAATGAGAACATACCAGACCACAAAGCATATTAAAGATGTATCAAACAATAATCATAAATCAATTTAAATCAATTCAAACAACAATCTAAACCAACTACCATAACCTACTTCCAGAGGAACACAATAAAATAAAACACATGGGCAACTAGGGGAGAGTGTCATCGCATAGTCCTACATGGGTTATCCTAGCTCTTCCTCCCAACTGGAGGCGCCAGTCCCCATCTATGGCTATCCTGGCCCTTCTTCCCAACTAGAGGCGTCGGCCCATAGGGTGACTCATGCGGAGCCGTAGACCTCTCGTGAAGACGAGGTTACGACCTTGCCAACCATGGCCTTCTCAGCCTTCCATTAGTCTGCGAAAGCACTAATGAAGACGAGGCATCCATTTTTAAATCTTGTAATGATATTACTACCCAACCCTCCTAAGTTAATTATTAGATTTTCACTTGTTTACTAACTCACTCATGGGTTATCCTGAGCCCTTCCCCTTAAACGGGGGGCCGGCCCCCACGAGGAGCCACTCTCCCTAGAGACCCAACCAAAACCAAAAAGAACCAGGGGTCGTACCATTCCAATCTTAACGTCAAAATGCAACAACAAAATATTACATGAGGCATAACTCATCTCGCAAATTAAATACCATAATATAATCTCAAAATTTGGTACACCCCAGATATAACACATAACTTAACAAAACTCAAGATTAAAAGATATCAATTCAATAAAATCTTGATCCTATGGAAGACTAAAGTGTTAACACAAAAAGGGTTCCCACATCAATGAATTAACAATGTCCCGAACCCAACAATCCAACAAAACTCAATATCAAGAATAAAAATAAAAGAAACAACTTATTTAATTTCAAAAATAGATTCCATAACAATTCCATTCCTAAAATGCTGTCATATAATCATAAATTGATTTTCTTACTAAATTATCCTCTCAAAGTTTGCAATTTAACAAAACAATAATAAAAACAAAAAAACTGATTTCTTTCTATATTAATATTATTTCCATTATAACAGATTCTGCTTTATTTTAATAAAAAAGAAACAGAATATTGCCTACCAAAGTTAAATGGTTACAACAACTGTTATATCAGTGCAATTAGAATAAATGAATTAATAACTAAATATATAAATGAATTACAGCAACTGTTATATCATTGCAATCAGAATAAATGAATTAATAATTAAATATATATACGAATATAAATATATATATATATATATATCTATATATATATAAACATACATATATATATAAATATATATATATATACATATATCTATATATATATAAACATATATATATATATATATCTTTATTAAAGTAGATGCGCACAACAAATAGAAATTCGTGTTTTATTTAAAAAATAAAATTTTAAATACATACAAATTTAAATGGGGAGTTTTAATTTCAATACATGGGCACGGGTGAATACGCTCGACCGTGGGCAGTCTACGGACTGCTCACGGCAGTCCTTCAGACTACCGTGGACAATCCGCAGACTGTCACATGGTACCGTGGCGGGGTGGTGGGTACGGCCGAGGCCGAACCCCCCCCACACAACCACTATTACATATATAAAACCCAAAAACAATAAAATGCTATGCACAGTTTCGACGAATTAAATTTTCATTCCAAAAATTTCATAAGTTTAAATATGTGTATATATATTTATATATATATATCTAATATATATATATATACACACACACACACAAGAATTTGAACATTTAAAAAAAAAATAGGGGAAAGATAATTACTGTACATGTTCAATTCACTGTGCATGTTTGAAAAATAAGAGACATGTTTAATAAAGTATAAGTATAAACCAGCAATTCGTTGAAAGGAAATTGCCCTTAAACAAATATGTATATTTTATTTATTTATTTATTTATTTATTTTAAAACAAATGAGACAACAAAACTACTGTTCATTTCCAGATTGCAACAAAACCCCTTTTAAATAAACAACAACCCAGAAACCCTCAGAAATTTCTTTTAACAAATAACAATTCCCAATTCCTGGCTAAATATTCTTTGAGTAAACCATAACCCCAATAGATTTTCTTCCTACCATTATTTGATTTTCAGCCATAGATAAAAATTTCATTCACAGGGAACAATTCCTATTTTAACAGAGAATAAATAATTAAAAGAAGAGAACCTAGCATCCTATGCTTGCAGAAAAACTATAGAAGCTTATTCCTTGCTGCCGATCTTTCCAGCAACAGCTCCAAGTCTTTCTTCTTCTTCACTAATTTCTCCAGAAAATAGAAAAATAAACCAAAGACAGGAAATGATTGAAAGTTAAATTTCTCCAGAATTCCAACCCTCCCCTCATACACAGAAAACCCCTTCTTAAAATCCATGCCTAGGAAACCCTTTCAATTTCCTCTTCCCGTGAATACCAGAGGTCACATTTCCATAAATCAAAATAATATTTAACCTTAATTCCTTTTTGTTGCTTTTTCCATATTTCATTTTCATTTTTCATGCATTTGATTAAAACTAAATAAATTTAAATCCACAAACATGAACTTTTATTTAAATAAATAAATATATATATATATATATATATACATTCTTCCATAATACTTTATTAACTAATTACTTTCATATTAAAATAATTAAAAATCAATCCATTTGCAAAATAAATGCAATATTTTTAACACTACTACTAATATTTATGCATGGCCATATTTAATTATTATTTTATGTTTTTATTTTATTAATTATTTAATTATTTAAATTACTACATAAAACCATACACCATATTAAATAAATCATAAAAGCACAATGACATACAAAGACCAATACAACAATACAATGAATATGACCAAGACGCACAACCAAGAAGATACAAGACTGTTGACACCTTGGAACGGAGTTACTTTCATGTCACCTTTATTCAACTTCCTACCGTTGGGTTGGTTCAATGCTCACCCAGACCTATCGAAATAGGTGGAATCGAGTCTTATACCTACAAATTCTGCATCCAACAAGGTGATACACATCATATATACATATAATCAATTACAAAGCATTGTGAGAAGGATTCACAGTGTAGCAGGGCGCTCGCGAACGAGTGATGCTACCTGTCCCCTCACCAAAACATATCATCATATAAAGCATTATAAATTTACATTAATTTGCATTAATATCATCAATTACTATTTTCTAATCTATTGAATTCCAAATAATTTCATCAGGCGATCATAATAAAATATCATCATAATATCCATGGCATCATAAGAGTATATAATCAGTAACAGTCTAAGCTACCACAACATGATATCAACAATACCATCAAAACCACAATGTGCCAAACAAAAACCACAGAGAATGTCAAGAATCAAACAGTAACACGAGGGGTATTACAAAATTTGTCATGGATTTTGAAATAAAAATCCAAAACAAGAACTCACACCATGAAATAGGAAGAAAATAAAAGAAATCTCTATTTCAAAACTAGAATTTTAAACCCTGTTGTTGTTTTAGAAAATATATTTTTGTTCTTGCAATGCATGTTGATTATTTGCACAATATCATTGTAAATGAAGAATCTGGGTATATATATTTGTAAATATACCTATGCATTCAAATACATAGATATATTTACAAATATATATACAAATATATTTGATTTTATTTCGAAAAATTTTGGGTTCTTGAAAAAACTCAGGAAAGCCCTACATTTTTCGCCATTGTTTAAAAAATGCAGGAAATAAAATAATTTTTTTTTCTTTGCTATGGGGTGGGACGTCAAACCCCACCGCCACAGTCACCGCTGCCCTGGCCCAAATGGGGAGTGCAGTACGTGTAGTACACACAGGCCGCGCCCCGAATGGGAGTGGACTGTGTGTAATACACATAGGTTGTGCCCCGAATGGGAGCAGACTGTGTGTAATACACACAGGCTGCGCCCATAAGGAGGCAAGGAAGCTGTGACCATTAGGGTTTCGTGGCTCTTCAAACGAAATTTGGAATTTTGTTTTGTTCTTATATTTTAAATTATATTTATTATTTAATATTATATTAATATTAATATATAATAATATATGTATATATTATATATATAATATATAAATTATATTATATATATATAATATATATAATATTATTTTAATATTTAAATAATGTTTATATAAAAAAAATAAGTTTTAATATATATATATATTATATATATTTTTAAAATAATTTACTTTATTTGGTTTGATTAAATGGTATCTAATATTAAAGAGATTTAAATATTTAAATAAATAAATATAAATCATAAGTGCATATATACGTTTAATATATATATATACTTTCATATTTTTTGGGCATTTAATGAAAATGTATTTTTGGTATAGATGAATTTTAATTGATTAAATTACTCTAAGTTGAATTAGAGATTAATTAATTTTAGTCAAATGTTTTATTTGGTATAATGTTTGAATAAGAAAATAATTGCAAAGCGTAGAGTTAACGATTGAGTTATTTTAATTGAATGAGTTTATTTATTAAAATATTTTGATTATGAATATGAATATAATTGTGAAATTAGAGTTAATAAATATTTTATTTTAGTCAATTGACTTTGATTATTAGAATGCCTAGACTATGGAATTTAATTATGAGACTTAGAGTAAATGGTCGTTTATTATAAATATTTCAACATTGTGAAATGAAATTGGTGTATTTGATTGGAAAATTGCAAGTGATGAAAACTGTGATAGACTGAATTTAGGAAATCTGAACATTAGCTTATTTAATTGATTTAAATGCTTTTAATGTTTATTCGTTCTTTCTTGAGGTTGGGAGTATAGAGTAAAGGTTTTGAAGTCTTCCAGATAAGGGTTCGTTTGTGGTGTTGGGTTGTCATTTTGGTAGTCAACCTTGGGATGCCTTGGGAAGTGCATCAAAACTTATCCAAACTTTAACCCGGTTATTGAGAATGGGATGTGAGGACTTGAGGTCCTATATAGGAGTCATTCTCCTTAGGTCGCACGTGTGTACCCTTGAGTGTGGATTTACTCCATGAGTTGTCTTAGAAGAGTGGCTTGCAATGGGGGCCGACACAAAGTGGTGTTAGGGAAACCCTTTGCAAGTTGGTTAATTCGGTGATAACTAAATAAACTTTTAGAAGCTTAGGTTGCATCAAACATTAAATGAGATTAATTATGCCTCACTCATGGACCCAAAGGCTTGTCTAGACTTGGGATGAGATGGGAAGGCTTGGAATGGCAAGGTAATCTATCTCGTCTTCATGAGAGGTATTTGATTCTGCATGAGTGAGCATGGGTGCTAGGATTTTGATAGAGGCCACCAGGATAACCCATAGTGGGGGCCAAAGCCTAGGAAGATTCCAGAGGATATCCCTTGACAAGCTATGCGATGACACTCTTCCTAAGTCAACAGTTTGTATTTGATCTTTGTGACACTTTTGATCTATTATATGTCTGGAAGCAATGTAACCTATGTTAGTGATGTGAGAGTCGTACTAGAGTTGTTCGTATGACCATTTAGTTTATGTGATGTGACACTTGTATTTATTTCGTATCATGTTGTGTAGCCTATGTCTAGAGGTAGAAGGTCTTGCCTAGGAATCCTTGTTACTATCTCCTAGCATGGGGGATGATCCTTTGGGTATCACATGGTTGGGTGGAACGTGCACCAAAATCCATTGGGTTGGCTTTTGTTCGTATGGACGAGATTTCTAGTTGGAGAGCTCGTGGGATCCAGTTCTTCGTACCTTATTCTTTCGGTTATTATGTAATTTGATACCCCTCTTTGTAACGAGGTGGAAGTTGTAATTGTAATCCTTTTATTTTGGATGTATCTCATTTGGGGAATGAGCATTGTAATCATATTGCAAAGTATATTATTGGGATCACATGGAATGCTTATATCTCTGATTTAATTTTATAATGTATGGAATGTATGAACAATTAATTGTTAAGCAATGTTATGTAATGGTTTTATTTCATGTTCATGTTTGGATTAAAGTAATCTTAGTCTTGTAGCCTTAGGGATTGTTGGCAATACGTAGTAAACCTACTTGTTATTGTACTTAAACAAAAAAAATTTATTGCGTTTGTGTAGTAGATCGCAACTTTCCCTAGGGTTGCGTGGCAGCCCGGGCGTTACAATTATGCAATGGTTTAGTAATTATCTTATGATGTGATAAGTTAGTTTAGAAATGTTATTTCATATTTGATATTGTAATTGTTAGGATAGCTTTGGTGAGAGAACAGTGTAGCACCACTCGTTACGAGTGCCCTGCTACACTGCAATTCCTTCTCACGATATGATGTTTTCGATTATATATGTGTGTTACTTGACATTTATTGGTATGTAGGATTTGCAAGAATAAGTTTCGATTCCACTTGCTTCGGCAGGACAGGGCGAACATTAAATTAACCCAATGGGTACAATGTTGAAAAAGGGAGTTGATTTGGAAGTGTCCCCGTCCCAAGTCCGTTGTCCTGTTGTGAGTTGTTGTGTCATGACTGAAGTTTTGTCCTTGTTGTGTAGTTTGATTGATGAGTATTTATTTTAATTATGGTTAGTGTTTATTTAATTAATCTTATTTTATAAGATTAATTAATGTTGTCTTGTTACTTGATTTAATTGTGAGTTAGTAAAATGTTAAATTTAAATATATTGTAAATTAAAAAGTTATTTAATTAATTAAAAGTGTAAGAAATCAATTTAAATTAATAACGACGATGATAATTAAATATTATCTTTTTCCTGATATTAAATTAGAAAATCTTGTGTGGATAATATCTTGAGAAAATAATTAATTTTTAATTAAAATTGTAGATAAGTGTGTGCTTTTAAAAGCTGGAAAAAGGACCAATGAGTGAAAAGGATTTTTGAGGAAAAATATGAAGAGCTTTATGGATTTTTATTTATTTTTATTATGAGAGAGTTTTTTAGATACATGGAAGAGTTTTTTTTCTGTTGTTTTAGTCTATAAAAGAAAAGAAAAGAAAAATAGTTTTATGTGTTTTATGGGTAAAAGAATTGTTGTTGAAGAAAAGAGAGATTCAAAAGAGAGTTGAAGGCAGGAATTTGAGAAGAGGCTCCAGAGGGGATTCTACATCGAACGAAGGACTCCAGGTTTTATTCTTTTAATTTATTATTATTTTATTATTCTACAAGTAAAATCTGGTTTGTTGTGCTTGAAAATCCATTTCCTCTATTTCTTTTGAAAGTGGTTTTGTGATTGAAAACTTGTTTGTTTTAAATCTTTGAATCCTCTGTAAGAAATTATAGTGAAACCTTCAAGATTTATTAAATAAAACTTAGAGGTGGAAATAATTGTTTTGGAAAAGAAAATTCTTTTATTAGTTGAAAGTTGTATATCCAGATCTATATTGAGTCTGTTAGAAAAACAATTTTCATATATATACCATTTGTTGAATCACTTGTTTATATATATATATATATATATATATGATTTTGTTCTTTCTTTTATAAACAAATATATTATGTTGTGTTTTATCTCATGTCTTTCTCTGTTTCTGTGCCCAAACTGGGCAATGAAGATTATAAAAGAGATATAAAATTAAATAAAAAAGAAAATAAAATATATATAAAAAAATAAAATTATTTGTATTTGGGGGAGAGTGGACGGCTTTCGCCGTACCACCCCCCGACCCCACCGTGGACTGGGCGCAGCCACCACTGGCTGTGCACAGCAGTTGAGGCTGTTGTACACAGCCACGTGGGGGCTATGGCCTCCCCACAGTGGGAACTGCAGTATCCTGCCGACTGCATACTATGTAAGGATGCGTGGACTTAGTAAATTTCGTGGGGTTTTCAATTTGTTAACTTTAATTTCATTCAATTATATTTTGATTCAAATTTTCTTTGTCAATTTCGATTTTATAATATATATACATATAATATTTATATGTATATATATTATATATATATGTAGATAGGTTTGTGTGTATAAATTTTCTGAGTAATAATATAAAGGCAATTTTTTTATAATATGTTTTTATAAAATGATTTTGAATATATATGTTTTATTTTATATATATATATATACATACATACATATATATGTATATATGCATAAGAGTGCATATATGTATATATATATTTATATAGATATAAAAGCTTGTATATACTGTGATTATAATTTTAATATGTTAATTTTAAGAAAAGTGCAATGCTAAAGTGTAATTGTGAAAGTTAGAGATAAGTTGTGTGTTTAATATAAAATGGAGTTTTTGTGAGTAATTGATTGATTTATTTGTTGGAGCTATTATGTATTGGAAATGTTTAATATGGCGTTGGTTAGACGTAATTGTTATTTTTGAGATTATTCGTTAAGTCTATTATGGTATAATCTTTGTTGTTTTATGTGTGTTGTGTGGGAAAACCCTAGATTCATTTTTATCTTTTGTGGGAGCTTAAGTTATTGTTAAGGGCTTCAAAAGTGGGGATACTGATGTGTAATTGAGATCTCGTATTTTGATGCTTGGCTTATGTTTTGACCATAGTTGTGATTTAGTTTGCACTTGGCTTGTATCGTCTTTGTGGATGTGTTTCATGTGTGTTGGTGAGATGGTTATGCCTCGCAGAGGATCCATTTGATTGGTTTAGTAATTCTTGCTGGTACAATCCTGTTGTGTTGGATATTTTGTGTTGAGTGTTTAGAGAGAGTGGCTCTAGTGGGGGCCGACGTACAAAGGGGCTGTCAGGGTAACCCACATAGATTTATAGTAATAAGTGATAACCTAAGTAATTAATCGTGGGTGGGGTTTAAACATTAATAAGATAAGTGTGATGCCTCGTCCGCCTATTAGTGTTATCAAAAACTAAAGGGGACCGAGAAGGCTATGGTTGGCAGGGTCGTTGCCTTGTCTTCATGAAAGGTTAATGATTCCGTGTGAGTAACCCTATGGAGTGGCGCCTTGAGATAGGATGTCAAAAGAACCATAGATGGAGGCGGCACCTTGAACTAGGTTTTCTGGATAATCCATGTATAGATGGAGGCGGCACCTTGTGATAGGTTGTCTGGATAATCCATGTGAAACCATGTGATGACACTCTCCTCTAACATTTCATTTGTGTTGTTTTATTGAAGTCCTCTGGAAGTAGTCTTTAATGTTATGTCTTAAGATTTATTGATGATGTATTTTGTGACTTGTTGTGGTAATTTTGGAAAGTGATTTATTGTTATGTTTCGGAAGTGGTCTAATGTTTTATCTTTTGATGAATGATCATTGTTTAGTCTTTAGTGTGGTCTAATGATATTATGTTATCTTTCCTGGAGTTGGTCTAGTGTTATGGTTAGATGTGCTTGGTCGGGGATCCTTCCTTGTTAACTCCCAACATGGGGGTGGTTGGGTGGAACATGCTTTGCACCCCATTGGTTCCCTTTGGTTGCAGTTGTTTCTTGCATTGAAGGGTTTTGGTAGATGTTGATCTAGTGTTCTTATGTACCTGATGTATGTTCATACTTCAGATGTAATTTATCTATTGATGTATCGACTCCCATGTGTGTTGGGAGGATCTTGGCATAATTTGTTATGTGTTCATTATGTTGTAATATCATATTGATGTAATGTATATTCATGCCATGTAATCAGTTGTAAACTATCATTTGTAATTACTGATTATGTTGTGTTGTATCCATCGAAATGTATATATATTTATTATCTTTATGATTAATTCATTTTTGTTTTACATTTATGGTTTAATATGGATTACTTTTAGTAATGTGGTTATTGTTAATGGATGTTTTAAATAGTGATGTGAGAATGAATGGTTTTACGTAATTGTTTAATTATTGTTTAATCTATTATCTTTGTTATGGGTTAGTGTAGTAATTTCCTCATGTACCCCAAGGGATTTAGTTGTGCAACTTAGAATATTGTAATGTTGGAATACTTAAGTACATTTATTATGTTCTTTTACAAAAAAATTGTTGCGTCTTTATTAGTTCCTTTGGGGTTTGCGCGGCGGGGCGTTACAAGGGGGGCATTAAATTTCAACAAGAATCACATGGGGGAGCATAAAATATATTAAACATGTATCTTAAACATCTTAAAGGGTCAACCCATAATATATTATCTCCCACTTTTTGGGAAAAGTGGGAGATTGAAATAAGTATTTGTAACCAATTTTTCACTTTTTATCACCCATAGTGACTAAACCATTAAGAATTTGAAGATGAAGTGAACTAGTAATTTTTTAGATTTTTTTTGCTTTAGATTGTAATTTTTTATTTAAAAAAATTATTTATGATTTATGTAAGTTTTAGTAACTTATTTACTATAGTTAGAAATATTTTTAAAATGTGAAATTTATTTGATATTAAATTTAGTTTAAAAATATATTAAATTATAAATTCTCAAGCATATATTTGTAACACCAATATCTAGTGTGTAGACATTTTTGCATAATTTTTTGTTGCATATTTTTTTATTAATTTTTCAAGTAAGATTAATTATAATTTATACATAGGTTTATTTGATATCACATAACATTGTTTGTATATATCTAATTTTTTTTTTTAATTTTTGAAATAATGACATCAACACCTAGTGCAAACATATTTTTTAGATTTTTTTAATCTATTTTTATTTTTTCACATGTGTGAAACGAAAACCTTGATGTTAGGTGAAAAGCCTACATTCACAAGAAATAAAAAAATAAATATAAAAACTAAATTAAATATTTTCAAAAAAATACTTTTAGAAAGCTTATAATAAGGCCTACATACTTACAAAATAGATCTCCTAAGTGATTTCATGTTGATCCCCCGAAAGGTTAAGTAAAAGTGGTTTTTTGTCATCATTTTGATAGGTGTGGAGAAGATTCCATTGAGAGTTTGGTTTAAGAATAAAGGGTTCTATCCAAGAGTTTTTCTTATCTAAGGGATCCAATCTTACCCTTTTTTATTAAAACCCTTTAGATGAAACTCCTCAATACTTAAATTATTAAATTTTCTAAAAAATACACTTTAAAGAAAAAAATAATAAGGTTTAAGTGTTGTCAAATGTTTGGAATTACAACATGTAGTCAAAATAATTTTTAGAGTGCCCTACAACTTATTATTACACAATTAGTTTATTTTTCCAAGTTAGATGGTATTATATCTGTACCATATTATTATTTATATGTTGCCTACATTAATATATTCTCATAATTTAAAATCCTCCCATGTCATGACCCTCAATCTCATTAGATAAAAGAAAAATTAATGGAATACATAACACAAATGCATTACATAATATACTCACATTATATAATACAAAAAAATTACATAATGGACTCACATTATCATAACACAAGCATGTTACATAATGCACTTGCATTTTCACTAGAAAAAATTCCATCCTTTTTTCTTCAAAACTGGTTGGATAAGAATACTAAAATGTTGGGCTTCTAATTTGGCTCCATTTGATGTATTTTTATTTTCAATGGTGTTCTTCAACTTCAATGTTATCATATTAACTCATTTTAATAAAACTTGTTGAAATCACTATCAAAATTTCACACATCCTTTTAGCTTTCTAACCATATAATTTGTTTCTATTTGAAATATATTAACATACTTATTTTTATTTTCTTTTACTAATGTTTCTATATTCCTTAAATACATGTGTATTTATTTATAATTATAAATTTTTATCCTCTTATAAAAATTTGAAAATTATATAAGATTGTTCTACTCACATTAAAAAATTATATTTTTAATTAGTATAAGTGCAAATTATGTGATGTGTACATGTAATAATACAATTTTTGGGATGCATCGATTTGGAGAAACTATAAAAAAATCATAAAAAATATAAAAGAATGCATATTTTCTAGCACTCTCTCTTAATTATATTTCTACCAAGTGATTTTAAAAAATACTTAATACAATAAAAAAAAATAGGGGCTGCACACTAAACACTATGTTATACTTTAATAAGGAAAATATGAACACTTTTACATGTGCACACAACATTTGATCTCCTTAATCTTGACTATTTTTTAAATAGTAGTTTATAAATTGGATTCAAAGTATTACAGTTCATGTTTATCTAATTTTGAAAGGAAAAAATGGTCACTTTTAACCCTCACTTTTATACTCTTAGCCATAACATACCTTATATATTGAGGATACTATAGTGGTAATCATTAGTTAGTAAATTCTTGTTGTTGAGCAGTATTCAAGACACCTACTCCATGTAATAAAAATGGGACTCCAAATATTGAAGGAAGCCTTAAAAATCACTCATTACATAGGTTTTTGATAATTAAAGCAATATTTGGTGCTAAAAGGTTCTTATGTTGTTTATGGATGAATGGATGGAAAGAACCAAGTATTAGGTAAATTTTGACTAGCTTCAATTAGGTATTTAATGTTCTTGAAGAAAATTGATGCCTCCCACAAACTAAAAATTGATAACACTCCTATAATATGTTTGATGAAGTAGTCATTGAATTGTATGTAAAGAATGTCATCCAATTTATGACCAATAACATGTAGCAACAACTAAAGTTATTGATGAAATAAGATATACTTATTTAGAGGCCTTGTGTCACCCATTGCATTTATTTTTAACTTGGAGCTATAAGTAAACTTGGATGGGTGAAATTTATGGATAAGTAGGCAAGAAATGCAAAAATATATATTTGTACAAAATCTTCATGGGCTTAACCTAGTGGGAGAGAATATTGAGTGAAAGGAGCTTATGCAATCAAGAGCAATATGATTTTTTGTAAGATCCATCACATTAATATTTCAACCTAACCAACGTCTCTTAAGTAGATGTTTATGATTACCAAATAATTGAAGTCTCCATAAGCCAATAAGAGGTTGAAGGGGAAAGAGTTATGGAAAATATTCTCATGATATATTTCTCATGAGAAAGGACAAATCTTCAAGGTAAATTAAATAAGCTTTGCACTTACAAACATTAAAAATAAATCATCTCCATTAGTTTGTAAGTTTTTAGATCTTATTAATATTTATTTTTTGAAAATTTTAAAAAAATTAATCTAAAAATTTCATACTATTTTTTTCAAGGTGACCAAGCCTCTATTTAATGTTCTATGCTTGGTGAATGAAGATAAAAAATATTTGACTATCTATACGAGGCCATAGACAAGGCCGGGGAGGTTACCTAATGTTGATACAAGTTCAATAGAATAAAATATAAACCCATTCAATACAATTAGTAGAAGGTTGAATAAGCAATTCCACTAGCACATACATATTATATTTTAGTGATAGTAAATTTTAATCCCATTTTTTTCTTCTCTAATTTTATAAGTTCAATGAGAAATTTATGGATAGCTTTGAAACACATGAATAAAAAGGATAACACCTAAAAAACCTTTGAAAAAACAATTTTGTGTCAAATTACAAATTTAGTTATGGGTGTGGATGAGAGGTTATTTGGTTGTAAAATGACCATGCAACCAATTAACAAATTTATCTACTTAAAAAATTGAATAATTGTCTCACAAATAGTAAACTTGTTTAGTATGTGCAATTGTAACTAACTTAAAATTTATGAATACCCTCTGTCAATATTTACGGTGAGAAAGTGTATGATGAAAAAACACCAAATATTCAAAGCCTTTTTATCTATATTTTGAGTCAACCTTGTAGTTTGAAACATCTAGGTGTAAGTGTAATTAGAGAAGTTTAAGGACATTCACATGAAGAAACATAATAGGTTGACCCAAAAGAAAATCAATGACCTCATTTTTCGAAGCACAACTTTCATCTTCAAGTCAAAAAGTGGAATGGAAGGATCTAGTCAAGATGTTATTGATTGGATGACATTGATCCATATTTGGATTAGTTCTACTAAATATGGAACCTATTATTTTTGTTGAGATTGATTATTTTTAAAGAGAGTTATTAGAAGTGTAAGTTCATTCATAAGAAGGGGCTTCATTAAATGATCGTCATGAAATCTTTGAGATGATTTATTCTTGTACTAAAATATTCATTATCTATTTGAAGAAATCTACCATTGTGGAGCTTTAATAAAAGGAGAAATTTGTAAAATATTTATGTGAATTTGAAATTATTATTATTATTACGATTGTTGATTAATCATAATATCATATATGACATTGTTATGTTTATTTTACTTGTTTTTAATCTAAAATTAATAGAAAAACTACCTATGAGTTCTCCAAAATCAATGTGTTGTGTGTCATTAAAGTTTATTTTACAAATCTATGTATGTTTTACATGTCAAGCCCTAAGTTTGAGTTAAAGTTTTAGCCTACCAATTTTTCAATTCAAGTCAGAATCTTGACCTATTCAAAATTTTCTAGATCAAATTTGTAATCTATATTTGTATAAATTAAGAGAATCTACATTTACATTAAATAATATTTTAGGTTCAAGCAAACTTGTATATCTTCATCGAAAACATAGTTTACATAAGAAATAAAATTTATTAGAATAAAAGTATCTAGGTTAAAGTTTGAAATATGAGACTCCTTTGTAAAGATGAGTTAAAATGGTATTTAATCCCTCACACATCAAATTATCAAAAAAGAAAAAGAATTGCTTCAAAAATTTGACACATATTCACGAATATATATACAACCTATTTATGACTCAAGAGCAACATAATATTTACTACCAACAATTTTTTTTTTGAAAATTTCTTAATTTAATTCAACATAGTTAATGAATGACTAGAATTATGAATTCATTAAAAAATGGATGCCTATCTACACTACAATTTCTTTTATAAAGATGGGTTCTTTGGTCACTACCATGAGCGAAAAGAATCCATATATCTCCAATAAAATGTATTCATGTTGATTTCATGAACCGATTAACTTATATCTTCAAAGTAAACAAGCTAAAACTAAGAAAAAAAATTCATCCATACAAAATAACTAAACTCAAATCTATAAGATAAAGAACATTCTTATCTTTTGTCCAAGGAAACACATGACACTATTTAAGTTCACCTAGATTCACAAGAAGATAAACCAGTTACTAATGGTATGATCAAAATCATAATGTGGTTACCTTTTTCTATTTATAGCTTTTTTTTCCTATATATCAAATAGATAAATAAAGAAGGCTTACTATGCTTGCATGACAAGAAAATTATTTATATCCATGCAAATATGGAAATCTTTCTATAAATAAATATATCATACTCTAGACCATGGAAAGCATGGTTTAACAATTATAGACTCCAAGGTAATTCTTCAACTAGGAAATCATTTGGCAATTTTTGGTAATGTCATGGACAAGCTTATTTAAGTTGAGGAATGAAGATCTGCTTGGGATAAATTCTTTAATTGTTGTCTCCTTAACTTTTAGTTCCCATTTCCTTGCCTCTTCACCGTTTATAATCCTCCTCAACCTATTCTCCACCTTTGCACAAATATTTTGTGAGTCATTGATCAAGGAGGGAAATTCTTAAATCAATAGAAAGACCTAGTGCAGATAGTAGAGTCAATACTTTCCTTATTTCATTACTAAAATGACTACTCTACAAGGTCTGATGCTCAATCTCAAAGAACAGGTAAGTTTTGAAAAATATTTTTTACATGCATTGAATATTTTAAAGGAAAGAATAGAGGTAAATGTTTATGAACTACCTAAAGAACAAACAAAGCTTGTAAGTGATATCTTGAAGTCATGCAAAGCTGTTGTATTCCCTTTCCTTCTATTCTTCAAAACATTGCAGCTTTTGTTATCTCAATAACAAGAATAGTGCTACCAAAATTCAACCTCACTTTTCTTATCACAAGTGCAAGAAATATTTTACTTTGGGTGGGAAAAAGAGAAAGACTTCTTCTACAAACAATGGTATTAAATTCCAGAAAAATCCATGGATAGCATTGCAAGTTGTTCCAATCCAAATCAATTCAAAGAGAATGACTTTCCTGCTCCTTATACAAAAATATCAAGAAGTTCATTCTCATATCTCTATGTGCCTCCAATAGATCATCATTTAATGCAAATTTTGGCCTGATATTGCAGTGGAAATATTAGAGGATCCATTCTCATATTTCCATGTGTTTTTAGTAGATTCTTCTTTGAATATCCAAGAAGTATCTAACAGAAATGGGTGATCTAAGGAAGAAAATATTGAGGATAATGTCATTTCTAAGATCTTGATGTGGAAATATTGGAGGATCTATTCTCATATTTCCCTATGTTTTTAGCAGATTCTTCTTTCAATATTCAATAAATATCTAATAAAAATGGGTGGCCTGAGGAAGGATATATTGAACATAATGTCATTTCTAGTCCTAATGTGGAAATATTGGAGGATCCATTCTCATATTTCCCTATGTTTTCAGAAGATTCTTCTTTGAATATTCAAGAAATATCTAACACAAATAGGTGTTCTGAGGAAGGAAATATTGAAGATCATGTCATTTCTAGTCCTGATGTGGAAATATTGGAGGATCTATTATCACATTTCACTATGTTTTCAACATATTCTTCTTTGAATATTCAAGAAATATCTAACAGAAATGGGTGGTCAGAGGAAGGAAATATTAAAGATAATGTCATTTCTAGTCCCAATGTGGAAATATTGGAGGATCCATTATCATATTTCCCTATGTTTTCAATAGATTATTCTTTGAATATCCAAGAAGTATCTAACATAAATGGGTGGTCCAAGGAAGGAAATACTGAAGAAGATATTGTTACTTTTATCCCTGGTGTGCAAATATTGGAATATCCATTCTCATGTTTCATTGTGCTTTCAATAGATTCTACTGGAGTTATTTATTTCAAAGCCATGGAGGTCTCTTTTGTGCTTTAGAGATTCAAATGGTTATGGAAAATTAGATTATCAAATTTGCAATGAGAGAGTATTTGGATATGGAGTACTCAATATGGTGTTATTTTGCTTCATTGGTTAATTACCATGTTTCCTTTTCATTGATCCCATGTTTGGGTGCCAAGAGAAAGGGAGGCCAAATAAGTTGAAATGGTGATGCCATCATTTGAGTTGCAACCTTCTAATGTACTTCTCCCAAATTCATGTAGATTGCTAAATGTTGAAATTTTGTTTGATTTGATTCAGAGACATTCTGTGTTAAATCCAAAATTTTGACAGAATATCAAATTCACTTCATGCAATACGTTAATATAGACAAGAAATTTCCCAATTAGATGTAGATGAGGCATTTTTTTGGTAATATTGAAATTTAATTTTATTTGTTGATTGAATTTCAATTTATGATTGAATTTCATTTTCAATCAAAGTACAATTCTAATACAATTGAGAAACAACTTATGTAAGACATAGACCTATCAACATTCTATGTCAAGTTCCTCTTAGATAAAATTCAATTCAAACTACCTATTAAGTGATTTGAATCCATTCTAAAAACTTGGCCACATTTGACAAATTTAATCCAAGCAAATAGCTAATATAGATGAGATGATAGTCCACATTTTAGGCTTGGGAAATGTTTTTTCTTGTGTCAATCTTGATAACATTGCAGATTGAATGATATTATAGTATTCAAGGTCATCCAAATAGATCAATAACATATGTGGGTAGAATGATGTTTTTAATAGGCTCTACATACCAAGTTGATTTAAAGGATGTTAAAGTTATCACCATCAACATCACCATCATTTTCAACAAACTTATATTCCAAATTATATTAGAATTTTTATTTTTTAATTTTTTTATATTTACAACAAATCATTTTTTTTTTAAGAAAAATATTTATTTATATTCAATCAAACTTGCAAATCATACATTTTTTGCATTAATACCAAAAAAAAACAACAACATATAATCCATACATGAGAACAAAGGAAATCAATGAACATGAGTGTACCCAATGGAGAGACAAAAAAATTCAAATGATCAATTCTATAGATTGGTCATCTTAGCTTCTCACACAAGTAACCTTCCATTATCTTAGCTTCTCACACAAGTAACCTTCCATTAAAGGTTAAAGAAACCTAAAAATTCATACCATGACATAAAATTGTAGGCAAACTAATTCAAAATAATTCCATCCCAAGGTGCAAAGTTTTCAAAATTGCATGCAACTAAACAAAAGTATAATTCTCTTGATTTTTTGTGTCAAATTTCAACATAAGATCCAAATTATATTCTCTTCATCTCGTCGGTCTTCAATAGTTATCCAAATCAACAACTTAAAGCAATCTGATGATTGCCACATAGACAGACTGTTCAAATGGTAAAGAAAATGTCTCTTATCAATTTCACATTGTACATACCCATATAAACAAGGTATGCTACTTTTATTAGTTTCCATTCACCGACATTCAATTATCTAATAAGTTTGTTGATGGTTTCTGCAACCCACACATATGAAAGAAGATTTGCCTAGGCTAATGTCATGGACAAGCTAAGTTCATAATCCTCCTCACCCCATTCTCCCCCTCTATACAAATCTTCTAGAGGGCATGTTGAGGAAGTAACACCCTATATATCGCTTTGGTAGCTAAAACAAATCCTACAAAACTAGCAATAGCTTATGATTTTGATTGTGTAGTTGACCCAGTAGATTATGTTGAGTGATAGAACAATGGGTAGATCCAATGCAGATAGTGGAGTGAGTTTAATGGCTAATATGTTGCCCAATCTCGCACGGGTAAGTTCTAAAATGGATTTTTTGCATGCATTGAATCTTATAAAAGAAAGCTTGAAGGTAAATTTCTATGAACCAACCAAAGAACAGAGGGAGCTTATAAGTTCTATTTTGAAGTCTTGCAAACCTGCATTGTGCCCTTCCTATCATTTTTTAGAACATTCATTAGGGGAAATTTACAAAAAAAATGGGTCTCCTAAGAAACTCTAAAAAATCAAAAATTATCTCATATAATACAAATTATTTAAATATAAAAAATATAAATTACTTAACTACATGATTTAAGTGGGGACACATGTTTCTATTATAATTCCTTAAAAAACTAAAGTCCATGATTTTTTAAAAGTGGTAACATATATTTCTATTATAATTTATTAAAAAATTCAAGTTCACTTTCTTCATTATTTATTTTTTATTTAAAAACTCTTAAACTTAAGTTTGGTAATGTATATTTCTATTATAATTTATTAAAAAATTCAAGTTCACTTTCTTTTCTTGATTATTTGTTTTTTTAAATTATTTGTTTCTATTTAAAAAGTGGCAAAGTAAAAGTAACTTTAGATATTTTATTTTTTACTTAGTATTTTATTATATATATGATTTTATAGATTTAGATTTATTATGTTATGTACGTTTATTTAAATAAACACATTTATAGGTTTTATAATAGTATATTTATATTTAAAAAAGTATGCAGGGATATCTTTTTTTCCATAGTCTCTTTGATTTTCTCATTTTCTTTCCTTTGCAATTTTTTTTTGTTTTTAATTTTTAATTTTTTCCAATTATTTTATCCATAGTTTCGTGATTTTCTCCAACTTTTTCTCCTTCCAATAGTTTCCAATTTTTTTTTGGTTTTTATTTTATTTTTTCCAATTTATTGTTTGGTTTTTTAATTTATTCCAATTTATTTGGTTGTAGTTTTTGTGAGAACAATTTTTAATTTCTTTTGGTTTTTTTTCCATTTTTTTTGTTTTTATTTTATTTTATTTTTGCTATATATTTACACGAAGATTGTAGAGCGCCTCTCAATGTAAATAATGGTAAAGAATATTTTATTTTATACTTAATATTTTATTTTTATAAATTTTATATATTAAATCAAATTTCATATTATAGATTTAGATTTATTATTTTAAATATGTTTATAACAAGTTTAATAATTATGTTGATAGGCATTCTACAAGTGGAGATGAGAGCACTCATTTTGTTTGTGTAAATATATAGAAAAAAATAAAAAAAAAAATTAGAAAAATATAAAAACCAAAAAAGAAATTAGAAATGGTTGAAGCAAAAAAGTGGAGAAAATTAAAAAAATTATGAAACTAATGGAAAAAAAAAATTGAAAGTGGGAAAAATAAAAATAAAATAAAATAGAAAAGTTAAGGAAAACAAAAAGCATGGACAAAACTTGAGAAGATGTCTTTGCCATATTTAGATATATTTTTTAAAATATAAATATATTGGTTTTAAATATACTTAGATTTTTTAATATTTTTTTCTTAAAGAATTTTTTTTTTTTTTTTGAAAATATAAAAATTTCTATAATAGAACTTAAGAATATAAATATAAAAAACAAAAAGAATATTTTATATTTAGAAAGATGAATGAGATAATATAGGATATGTAGAATTAAATTAACAATCATGAGTTAATTCATAAGATTTTAGAAAGTTTTATTTTATAAAATAAATAATTTTATTTTTATTTTGGATGTCACCATACAGGTTGATGTAATCTTTTAGTTGATTTTTGATAACTTATAAAGATAATGATGTCATCCTTAGGAGGCCCATTTTTATGTAAATTTCCCCTAATGGTAGCTTTTGTTATCTCAATAACAAGAACTGTGCCACCACAATTCAACCTCACTTTTTTTATCACAAGTGCAAGCAATAGTTTACTCTGGGTAGTAGGAAAAAGAGAGAGACTTCTACTACAGAGAAGAATGGTATTAAACACCAAAAACCCTCCATGGATAGCATTGCAAGTTGTTCCAATACAAATCAATCCAAATAGAATGTCCATCCTGCAACAGATCATCATTTGAATGCAAATTGTTAGCCTGATATTGAAGATATAGTGATTTCTAGTCCTAAAGTGGATGATTTATTTACTATGGAAGAGTTACTTGTTGAGATTGGTTGCACCTATGATCTCTATTGAAATGTATATGAATCAACTATGAAGAGAGAAAAAGAAAAACAAGAAGTTCTATGATATGGACTTGATCAGAGTTTGAGGGTGGACACAACTTTACCCTTTCAGTGTTGTAAACTTTATTCACTCCATTGCTAAATATTCATTTTAGACTCAACAATCAAATAGCACAAAGATCAAAATTGTAACTAATGGATATTTTTTATTATAGTTTGAATACATTTGAGGGATATTTTTTATTATAGTTTTGACATTGGTATATTATATGTTTAGTTTTCAGTAAGACAATAATGTCTGGGTTCCATTTCTGTAAAAGTGGCATTATTGAGCCTAAATTTTTGATTCACTAGGCTAAAATTTCTAGTTTATACTGAACTTGAATTTGTTAAGTGAGCCAACCTATTGTTTGAATTTGTCAATGTTGGACAGGACATTAACCATGACATCGACCATCATTTTGTCATAGTTTTTATTTCTTAAACAATGTATTTTGGAAGCCATGGTGGACATAGTCAATTTTGTAAGATGATGCAGATCTGCACTGGATCAGTATGTTGGCACTGATTGAATCTATAATATTTTGTTTCAAACATGTTTAGTTTGTCATTGTTGGGTCTAATAACCCTAAATCTAGACCATCAAGACTCAAGAGAAATTGTTACTCCATCAATATTGTATATTGTATAATTATCTGATGTATTTCTTCAAATTAGTGTGAACTTGTGATGTCTTTAGAGCTTTGAAATTGGTTAAAATATATCTAATTTTTCTTACTATATGAAGAATGGGTATAGTCTATTTTTTTTTTTTCTGTTTGATTATAATATTTCAGCTCCATTGCTTTTATCTTTGGACCCCATTGCTTTTATCTTTGAATCTACATAGTATTACATTACATGGTCACATATATCCCTACCATAAGCAACCATAGAATATAAAGCACTAGCCATAAGATTAATGTAATGTCTGACCAATTAGGATTTTCATTGATGTCACTCCCTATCACTTTGTGAGTGTTCAAAAGTTTCTTTCACATTCCAATATTTTTATAGTTGTAAGAATTATTTCAATCTTGATATAGGGTCACCTAAATATAATTTCTAATATTTAGATTGTAGCTCAACAAAAGTCATCACAATCTAGAAGTGAGGTGTCTCTATGAGTTGGGTCAGCCTCATTAAATAATTTAATTGAAATTTATTTAAAACTCCTTCTACAAGGAACACTTACATCCAATAAAGTTGTCCAAACTTTTAAAAAATTAATTTAACATCAAGGTGGCATCAATATGAGAAGTAGTTGTCCATACCAATAAATTAATTTATTTCAAATTTAACTTGTTTTCAACTGATAGATATCCTTTATGAAATACTGCTCTAGGAATCATGTATTATTAATAATAATCACTGCTCTTCTTTTGATCTCATTGTTGCCTTGGACACTTGAATGGGTTGGGGATATAACACTTTAACCTTTATTTTTACTACACCAATAAACAAAGACTTAGATTTCACCACTCCATATCTTGAGTGATATTGGGAATTTTGTATAGGAGTTATACATGAATTCAACCAATTTTATTATCCTTTTGATGATGGAATTTATGGCCTTTGTCTTATAATTATTTTCTCTTCAACCTTTGACATCAACAATAATAAGATATCAATGATAAACTATCTTGTCCATGCCCCTTTGACATCAATGACAATATTTATACAATAATCTCCCCCTTTGTCAATGATGGTAACATGAATATAATTATCTCCTTTTGCACTGCTCCCCCTTTGACAAAAATGGCAAAGGGAAACTTAGTATTTTCACAAAGAAAACTCCCCCTATCTATAATACTTCCTCTTGACATTAGCGACGTCATTCTTCCTTTTCCTATAACTCTTCCTTTCTACAATTCTCCTTTAACATTAATAGTAACATGATGCTTTATTATATGCAAATTAGGTGATCTATCTTTGAATTGTCTTTTCTATGAAGCTAAAAGATAGTGCAATGATTAGCTCCCCCTGAATTTATACTTCTCCTTATGAACTCAGTGATACTTCTTATGCATGAAGTACAAGCATATATTCTTCTTTTTTATTTTCTTTCTCTTGTTCCTTTTTCCATACTTTTGTATTGTCCTCCTTTTTTTGACCATAGTATCCACCTTCTTATTTTTCTAAGAGGTACAAGACAAATTTTCTTTGCCTCTCACAAATTTCTTCTTTCAATTGGATTCATAATTCTTTATATATTTTCTTTGCCTCTTCAATTTAAACTTTCAGATATATGATCACATTCTTTGATTCTTCAAGATTTTCTGATAATTTCAACTTTGATTCACTAATCCCCCTTTGACAAAAATGGCAAAGAGAAACTTAGTATTTTCACAAAGAAAACTCCCCATATCTATAATACTTGGACTCTTGACATCAACAACATAATTCTTCCTTTTCCTATTGTGTTTGTGAAATGTAGAAAATTAGTATCAACACAAACCTTAATGAAACAATTTATACTAAAGATTCAAAGCAAAGAAGCTACTCTAAATTGCAATAAAACGAATCTTTTAAGAACGTCTCATTGTCCTCTATTCTTAAATATTATTTTAACCTTTTGGCCCTCAGCTTTTTATGTGCACGAAGGCTATTAGAATGACACTTAAGAAACAAGATTAGTATTTAACATGCAAACTAATTAAATTCCTACATGAAACTAAATGGTAGAAATGATGATGGATATTATGATGGATGATGGATGATTATGTTGAATGGTGGATGATTATGATGAATGGAAAAATGGTGGCGGATACTATGGTAGTGATCTATATGATTCTATATATGATTCTACATATGATCAAATGCAAACTCTAAGTATGTTAATCTAAAATGCAACTATGATGCAAAGGATGACATACAATGCAACTATGAAGCAAAGTGCTATTCTAAGATTTAGCTATGATGCAAAACATGATATAAAATATAACTATAAGACTCCATAATTCTCCCAAGCTCAAATGATATTCCTGCATGATAACTCTATTCAAGACTGGATTGCAAATACAATACCCAAGGGTTGTATTTATAGCTTTTTCCAAGCATATAGTGAGGTGGAAATAATCAACGGTCTGGATTCGAACAAGAAGAATGGATGTTGAAGATGAAGAGAATCAGGATGTTGTCCCCTTGACCAAAGACAACATTCCATTTGGATGGAAGAATCTCTTGACCAATGGGAAACATGCCATTTGGATGGCAGATTCAAATGTGGGACGAGAAAACCATGTGCTTCCAAAATTGGTGGAAGTGTGGGAGGAATAAGCCACGTGATTTTTAAAATGAGTTGAAGATAATTCTAATTAACAATTAGAGTTATTTATTTTCATGTGATCTTGGTGAGGTGGCACAAAAAGTTGTGGAAATGTACTTTAATTGCTAATTGGATTTAGTGAATATTAATTAAATAAAACAAGTTTAGGGAGCCTTGTTTATTTAATTAACTTAGAAGAATATTTTTTAGATTTGGAGAATTAGAGAAGGGTGAACAATATAAATAAATTGAAAATTTATTTATACATAGTTGGAATATTAATCAAATAGCAAGTATTTAATTAATTAAAGCTGACGACCGTTTTTAGGTGTATACATTTTTCCCTTCTTTGAAGTAATGTGTTTACGCATTGCTTCAAAGAAAAATTTGATACTGATGCTTAGAAAAGTTTTTGATGCCCTAGACGATGATTTTTAGGTGATGACGAATATATGCCCCCTCAGGAGATAAATCAATGAATTTTGGAATTTTTAGGATTTTTAGAAAATTTTGAAATTTTTGATGATTTTTCGATGATTTGATGATGATCTCAAAATTTTGTTATTCAGAAATGATTTATCTCCTAAAAAAGAAGATTGAGTTGTAACGCCCCGCCACACAACCCTAGAGGAAGTTGCAATTAACTACTCAATGTACTATTTTTTTTTATTAAGTACAATTAACATGTAAGTTCACTACCCATTGCCAACAACCTCTAGGTTTACGAGACTGAGTTTACTTTAAAACCCAAACAAGAAACATGAATTGAAAACATAACATTTAATTACTTAACAAATTAAATACACATACTTTCCATACATGATAAATTACATCAAAGCATAAGAGATACTCCATGTGTTTCAATTAATGATAATTTACAACACAATTACAACTCTCATTCCCTGAATGAGGTAAATCCAATAAGCATGATTACCTATTACACAATTCCACCTCGATAACAAATGAGGGGTAATCAAATACAATATCAACATAAATTAATAAAGCATGAAATGAAACTAGATCCCACGAGCTCTCCAACTAGAATTCTCATCCACACGAACAAGAGGATGACCCAACAGAATAAGGTGCATGTTCCACCCAACCATGTGATACCCGAAGGCTCACCCCCTATGCTAGGAGATAGTAACAAGGAATCCTATACAAGACTATCAACCTCTAGACACTGGCTAACTCACACTGACACAACCAGTCACATGAACCACACAACCATAAGAAAACACAAGTACAACTCTAAAATCACTGACATATGTCACATTGCTTCCAAAAATAAAATAGATTGAGTATGTTAAGAAACCATACACACAAAATCACGTACCAATTGTTGTCATAGAAATAGTGTCATCACATAGCTCGACATGGGATATCCTCTAGGAATCTTCATAGGCTCTGGCCCCCACTATGGGTTGTCCTAGTGTTCTCAACTGAATCTTGACACCCATACTCACTCATGCAGAATCAAATACCTCTCATAAAGACAAGATAGATGACCTTGCCATTCCAGGCCTTCCCACTCATCCCAAGCCTATACGAGCACTTGCGTCTATGAGTGAGGCTAAATTATCTTGATTAAGGTGAAAAACTACCTAACTTCTAAGCATATTATTTTTAGTTATCACTTGATTAAACCACCTCTGAAGGTTTCTTAGTTTACCTCTTTGGGCTTTGGTGCCTAACAGAAGCCACTCTTCTACTTGACAACATACCAAACAAAACCAATCATCAAGGGAGTCCCAAGTGCAAACCAACAAGATAAAACCACTCTAATTCTAGGAGGAACATATAATGAAAACCCACTCCAAACACTGGAGGAAACAAAACACATAATCCACTCCTTCCAAAGGAGGCACAATCACATAACCCACTCCTAATCCATGGAGGCACAAACCACATAAACCACTCCTAATAAAAAGGAGGCACAAACCATCCCTGTTTGTGAAAACTGGGTAAAACAACATGATACAACTATACGCACTACCCAAGGCAATACAAAGGATGACTAACATATTATGACAACCCACGCAATTAAATGAAAACCCCATCTGGAAGAATTACATAAAAAAAACACTCTAATTTCCCAACAATGACAATGAGAGAAAACACATAATAGAAAGACACTTTTGACAATTAAATAACCTACTTTAGGATTTCCTAAATCCAAACAATGCAATGACATATTGCATGTAATCAATTAAACTAAGATTTACTAAATCCAAGCAAAGCAATATTACATTGTTTGCAAACATCCAAAGCAAGTAAAATTACATTTGCAACAATAAGCAATTGAAAAACCCTAGTTGCTCTTAAATAATAATAACATTTACTTCTATGATAAAAAACCTATTATTTAAAAATAACTATTGGTCCCTTGCAAAATAAATTATTTCAAAATCAATTAATCTCACTATTAAACACCTTTCATTTAAATCCAATATTTTTCCTTTCAAATATATTATTTTAAAATAGAATCAATAACTTGATTATGAACACAATATTTTAAATTTCTCGATTACATATTTCATGAAAATAACTAATCTTATTGTACATTGTTGCAACCAATAAAAACTATAAATAATTAATAATTGCTTTCCTAAGAAAATTTCATTTCATTTAAAGCAAATAACCATTTCTCATATTTAAATATTCATCTATTAAACCACGTGCATATTATCCGTTTTCCTTCATTACCCAAAATGATCAAAATCATTTTTTTTTTAAAACAATCATTTTATTACAACATCAATATTTTTTTTGCATCTATTATAATAACATAATCATCTCAAAATAATTTATATTTAAATATAAATGTATATTAAATATACATATAAAAATGTATACTCAATGTATATACAAATATATCTATATATATTTTTAAATATATATTTATTATTTAAATATAAATATCTAAAATCAACAATGAATTTTCATTTGACTTGTGGCCCCACATAAAAGGGAAAGGACGTAGCCAAAGGCTGCGCCCAACCTCCCTTATGGAGGCCAACGTTGCTTGTGGCAGCGCTTCCCCCACACATAGTGCAGGGAGCATTGCCACAACAACGCCCCTTCAATGGGGCGTGGCTGTGTGCAGCTAGGTTGTGCCCCCACACACATACCCTACAAAATTTTTTTTATCTATAATTTATTACAATGAAAATAAAATAAAACCCCCTCCCCTGTTGCTCAGAAAAAGAATTCCTATGTAAAAAATTTCAAAATAAAAATTTCTAGAATGTTCATAATATACTTATAATATATGTTTGTATATATATATATATATACAGACATATGTATAAATATATATATCCAAATTCCCGTTTACAGACAAATTGTACAACTTCTCAACAGATTTTTTTGCAATAAAACTAACTTCTCAAACACAATTTATTGGTTTAAATTTTAAATTTGATATGAACCATTTCAAATCCAAATAGAGGTTTTCAAATTCCATTTTGTTTCATTCCATTTTCTATTGTTGAAATTGAAAATTTCTATTGCAAGTTTTAATTTTCAACAAACATTCTAACTTTCTTCAAGATTTAAACAAGGTTTCAAAACAAAGATTTACAAGCAAGTTTTACATTTAAAATGCAAATTTCCAAACAATAAACAAGGAAAACCTATGATCTGAAGTTTGAAGGAGAGTTTGAAGAAGATAGTTGAGCTTCCCTACAAGAATATTTTTCAAAGCTTTTCCAAAATCCTCTCCCAAAATCCAAAAAATGCATCCCAAAAATAAGCAAACCCTCTTTCCTCTTCATAGCAATTTTTTTTCTCCAAGCATCAATAATCCCCAAATCCTTTCATTTTTCCCAAATTAAGTCAATGCCCTCTAAAAAAAATCCCAAATATTTTCTTTTTCCAATTATAAATATCTTTCAATAATATAGATATTTTTATGCATTTACAAAATATCTTACTTTTAATAATTTAAAACAAATTCCTTTCAATAGATTTAATTCTTTTAATTTATGCATTTACAAGATATTTGCATTTTAATACTTTAAAACATAATTTAAATTTCAAATAGATTTAAATCATTTACTTTATTATAAAAATTCTATTTCAAAATGAATTTAAAGCTTTTAATAATTTCTTTTCAAAAAGCATTTAAACTTTTAAAATTTTATTTTCAAAGAATTTAACACTTTTAAAATTTCAAAAAGAATAGCTTAATTCAATTCCACACAATTAATTTAATTATTCAATAAAATAAATCTAATCCAAGATTAGATTATTTTATTAATTAAATTAAATTAATTAGTAAATTCCATAATATTTCTAACATCATAACCAGATAAATTTAATAAGCAACTTAAGTACATAAAGCCATTTATTTACCTTTTCCACTTGTAATTAAATAAAATTAGGGAGAGATGAACAACAAAGAAGCAACTTAACCTGACTAAAACTTGATGACACACTATGACTAGGGTGATGAATTGGCACAGAAAACCTAGCTATTATCTCTCAATCAGTTGCCATTGGCAATGGACATCCTCAAACTTGTGAAACCAGGTGGAGTCGATGTCCTGTACCTGTCATCCTGCGAACAAAGAGTATATCGAACATGCATATATATAACATAATAAACACACCATGAAGAGGAAATTGTGGAATCGTGGGGCACTCGCAAGCGAGTGATGCGATCTCATCCCCTTCACCAATACACTCATCATAGACTGACAATTCCATCATAAACAAATATCTCATGCAATAACATGTTACAATAACTAATCATCATTACACCAATTAAAACATGTCAAATAAAGCATCAGATAAGATATATCACATCACACAAATAGACTATTGCTCTATAAATAGTGATCAAATAACACCCATGATAAATTATCTCAATAAACAAAAAGCACATCAAAGAAAACATGGACACATTATCCAGCCAGAAAGCAAAACAGAGGGGTATTACATGAGCCTGGTAGATTAATTAATTGATTAATTGATGCCTTATGTTGCCTCCTTTTGTTTGATGTTTGATATCGTGTTCAATCGATTGATTTGATGATATTGATTTGATAGTTGATGATTGACCTCATGATAGGTGAGGATCAATGTAATGCCCCCGCCACGCAACCCTAGGGGAAGTTGTAATTAACAACACATGCAATAATTTTTATTTTTTTAAGAACAAAAGGCATGAAAGTTCTCTACACAATGCCAACAACCCCTAAGATTACGAAATTGAGTTTACTTAATCCCAAACAAGAAACATGAATTAAAAAAAACACTTAAAACACTTAACAATTTAAATGCTCATACATTTAATTATATAACCTATTATGTAATGCCCCGCCACGCAACCCTAGAGGAAGATGCAATTCACTACTTAATGCACCAATTTTTTTTTTTTTAAGGAAAAATGACGTGTAAGATGAATACTCATTGCCAACATCCTCTAAGGCCACAAGACAAAGATTACTTTAAAACCCAACAACAACAACAAACATTAATATAAATCAAAACATTAAACACTTCAGGAAATGAGACAACATACATTCCATACAAGATAACTTGCAACGAAGGATAAGAAGTACCAAAAGATTTCAATTAACAATATTTTCAAAAAGATTACAATACTCATTCCCCGAATGAGATAAATCCAACAAGTAAGATTACAAATTACACTCCACCTCGATAACAACTAAGGGGTAATAAAATACACTAAGAAATGAGAGAACAAGGCATGAGAAGAAACTGCTTCCCATGAGCTCTCCAGCTGGAAATCACGAACACACGAACATGAAGAAGAACCAACAGTCTCAAGATGCACGCCACCCAACCACATGGAATCCAAAAGGTTCCACTCCCTCCATGCTAGGAGATAGTAACCAGGAATTCCTACCCAAGACCATCTACCACTAGACACAAGTCACACGAAGTTGATACAAAATAAATACAAGACCACATCACAAGACTGAACGGTCAAACGTACAACTCTAGGTACGACTCACACAACATTGACATAGGTTACATTGCTTCCAGACAGGTAATAGATCAAGAGTATCACATAAACCATATACAAATTGTTGACTTAGGAAGAGTGTCATCGCATAGTTCGTCAAGGGATATCCTCTGGGAATCTTCCTAGGCCCCGGCCCCCACTACACGGGTTATCCTGGTAGCCTCTACCGCATTCCCGACACCCATGCTTACTCATGCGGAACCAAATACCTCTCGTGAAGATGAGATAGATGATCTTGCCATTCCAGGCCTTCCCGTCTCATCCCAAGTCTACAACAAGCCCTTGGGTCCATGAGCGAGGCATAATTAATCTTATTTAAGGTTTGATGCATCCTAAACTTCTAAAAGTTTATTTAGTTATCACTGAATTAACCAACTTACAAAGGGTTATCCTGGCACCACTTTGTGTGCCGGCGCCCATTGCAAGCCACTCTCTTAAGACAACACACACGGTAATAACCAAAATAGGTATCCAGATAAACACAACCTCTCCATTCAAGGAGGTGACAATCAAGAACTCACACCAACACTAGAGGCAACAAGGTTAAGCCCTCTCCAAACACTGGAGGAAAACAACAAAACAAAACCACTCCATCCAAGGAGGCACATATTACAAAACCTTCTCCTATTTCCAAGAAGGCACAAATTACAAAACCCGTACATGAAAACTGGGTTAAATGACATGGTGTAACTATACATCTTTTCCATAACACATCAAAGGTTGACTCACATGCCACAACCGATATCGATAAAAGAACTCCTATAAGGAAGACTTTCAATACATTCACACTAATTCCACAACACAACAAAGACGAACAATTAACCGCTGAGAACATTTCAGACAATGAAGTGAGCTACTATTCGGATTTCTTAAATCCAATCAAACACAACATTCATGACTTGCATTTATCCAATCAATTGATCCCATCTCTTTCACGACATAGAAATATTCAAAGAACAGATCATTTACTCTAAATTACACAACCGTATTCTAAATCTAGACATTTCAATAAATAACATCATTGAATCAAAATCAATCCAATTAATAACCCTACGTCCCACAATCATATAATGTAATTAAATCCACTTGTTTTATAAAGCATTTGGATTAAATAAATTACTCTTTATTTCAACCTAGCAATAAATCAACAACTCAATCTCATATGATTCATTAAATCATTTGTTACTTCTAAGTTTAACCACTGTGTTCTATATTTAGAACGTTTGATAAGTAGACGTTTAGATCAAATAAATCAGTATTTCTTTCAATTCGCATTAATAAATCAACTAAAACTCATCTCTTCTTGATCACAAATATATTCCAATCAATTATACTAAATATTATATACATAAATCCTCTGGCTGACATTAAAGAATTTAAACCGATAATACAACTCTACTTGATCAACCTATAATTGATCAAAGTCAAATTATTAATAAAACAACATTTGACAAATAAAGTCCTTGATTTAAATAAATCATTCGTTAATCCTAAACTCTTCAATTTTGTTCCATAATTAATGATTAGAACCCCCTGATTGAACTTGGTTATTCATTGTCTCTAAGTTTCTCAATTGTCTTCTATGCTTAAAATGTTTTGATAAATAGGCATTTAGATTTAATAAATTAGCCTTTATTTCACATTCGCATCAATAATTTAACTAAGTTCTAATCACTTAATCTATATTACATCATGAATTAAACAAATAAAATAATCGAATTCAATATTCTAAATAAAACGTATGATCAACATCAACTTTTAAAAATAATCATTAAATTATCTAATAATCATATGACACCAATGAGAAATTTTAAACTTAATACTTTAATTCTATTGGCTCAATTATGGATAAGGATTAAAATAATCTTTATAAAATAACCCATTTACTCAACTTATAAATAAGTCATTAATTACAAAACCAACTTTTAATTAAAACGTGTGGTTATAACTTTCGCCTTTACATATACATCATACGCTAATTTATACACAAATTTAACTATATATTACATATACATGTAAATGTATATATAAATATGTAATTATAAATGTATCCGTTTAATTATCTAATTAATTAAACATATTTTAGTTCAGCTAATTAAAGTTTTCAATATTACAAATTATTTATTTTAATATCAATTTCCTCCACTATAATAGCCACATAACCATTATAAAAATTTTATTTAATATTTGACATTATTTTAATGTCAATGAAATATCATTATTATTATTTTATAAACCCCAATTCTATTTTGATATTAATCAACTAATTGATCCCACATCTCAAATCCTATACACAATATATATATATATATATAATATTTATTTGTTCAACTATTAACTACAACAAAGTTATTTAAATACACATATTATATTAAATGTTATATATATAATATTATTTATTAAATATTTAATATTTAATATTAAACAAAAATAATATTTAAATATTAAATATATATATAATATTATATATTATAATATAAAATATAATATAAAACATTTTCTAAATAAAATAAATAAATACCAACTAAACTAACTTTAAATATTATAAAATTTTATTAGAAAAAAGAAAGGCTTAAAGCCTTTTTGCTGCGCTGCAGCCGCAACAGGGGACGCACCCCTGTGTGGCTGCTACGTAGCCTCACACAGGGGCGCAGCCCCTGTGGTGGCTGCTTGCAGCCCCCTCCCCATTCATGGGGAGCGTTGCATAGCTAGCGCCCCCATGGATGGGGGGTGGCTGTGGCAACCCCACAAAAATTTAAAATTATATAAATTTTTATTTATTTTCTCAATCTCGTTTAAAAAAAGTGAAAATCCAAAAAAACTTCCCCAGATTTTGACGGATTTCACCAGACAACAAAAAAAATTAAAAATAAGAAATTTTCCAGAATTTAAAAGACATATATGTTTTGATTTTTCAATATCACAGATAGATTGGCAGATTTTTCTTGAGGAGCATATCAAGAAGAAAGATTTAAAACAAAATAATAAGATGGATTTTTTTTTTTTCTGGGTTTTTGTTTTTGTTTTCATTTTCAACTCAACCATTTTCCCAGTTTTCAAACAATTCCATATGGGTTTTGTTGGATTCAACCAATACTTCAAAGAATCCAAAATGGCATAATGAAGATTTAACCTATTTTAAAATGAAATAAAGCCAGAACAACGAGGAACCTGGTTTATTTTTCCTCCATGACTTGAAGCTTTCAAAGATGGAGTTTTCCAATCCCTCCATTGAATCAGCTCAACAAAAATCTCCATCTCCTTTACAATTCCAAGCAAAATCCCCCCACCAGAAAAATTTTCTCCAAAAAAATGCAAGATGAAACTTAGATACATTATTTTGTCCAAAATAGGGTTTTTCCCCAAATTGGTCAAACCCTAAAATTCCCACTTCTAATTCTTTTATTTATAAAACCAATTTTCTAATTTTTAATTCAAAACTCAATTTCAAATTTTTAATTCTAACTTTATGCATTTTCCAAATTCTTCATAAAACATATGCATTTCAAAATTATCAATAAACGATTTCTCAACAATATTTTCAAAAGTGGAATTAGACATATTAGCATTTAATTATTTATTTTAATTAAATCTTAATATCTAATTTAATTTACCTTTTCAAATTAAATTTGAAACTAAATATATATAATAATGTCAAACCGACTATTTTAATTAAAATCACCATTAATCTAATTAATTAATAAACTAAATCTAGTTTCATTAATTAATCAAATAAATCAATAACCCAATAATTATTTTATTAATTAAATCAAATAAATCAATAAAATAAATCGCATCTTAACATTGCAACTAAACATATTTAATCATCAATTAAACTACGCACGCCATTAATAAACTTTAAACTTGAAATTAAATAAACACTCAAGGGGAAACTGACCAAGTTAAAACAACTGACCCCGACGACAACCTCATAACACGCTATGACTAGGGTGACGACTTGGCTCGGAAAACCTAGCTACTATCTCCCAATCAATTACCGTTGGTAAATGGACACGCTCACACCTGTGAAGCCAGGTGGAGTGGATGTCGTGTACCTGCAACCTGCAACAAAGAACATGCCAAACGTGCAAAATATATATGTATATTATGATCAAACACACCGTGAAGAGGGAAATCCCAGAATTGTAGGGTGCTCGCAAGCGAGTGATACAATCCGCCCCTTTCACCAATATAGTAACATTAACTGACATATCTAACATCAGAAATATGCTCAATAACATAAAACATCATTTAATTGGATCTCTTCTAAGTTATTCTAAATCATGCCATAAGGGTAACATCGGAATAAAAGAACATCACATCAACATATAAATTCCACATCATTTAATCAATCACGATCACAAGTAATCAAGTTCTAAAGTCAAAGCATGTTCAGACACAATCGTCACATCATGATATAACATGCGCATCATCAAATAGTTCATGATCAAACAATCACTAAGTACACAGTCACATCATAAGCATAATCAAACATTACCAAGAAAACACGACCAATCCAAATATCCAAAACGGAGGGGTGTTACATATTAATTACACATTTAGTCCATACGATATTAAATTACGTCAAGGCATGAGAAATACCACATGTTCCCAATAATAAACTTGACAATATGATTACAACACTCATTCCCTGAATGAGATACTCTCAATATACAAGGTTACAAATTACATCTTCCACCTCAATACAAAGAGGGGTAATAAATTACAATAATGACTGAAAGAATAAAGCATGAAGAACTGGAACCCACGTGCTCTCCAACTAGAAATCTCATCCACATGAACAAGAAGATGACCCAACAGATTAAGGTGCACATTCCACCCAACCATGTGATACTCGAAGGCTCACCCCCCATGTTAGGAGATAGTAACAAGGAATTCTAGACAAGACCAACCACCCCTAGACATAGGCTAACTCACACTGACACCATCAAACACATGAACCATACAACCATAAGGATAACACAAGTACAACTCCCACATCACTGACATAGGTCACATTGCTTCCAAAAATAAAATAGATCGAGTATGATAAGAAGACCAAACTCATAAAACTAAATACCAACTGTTGTCGTAGAAAGAGTGTCATCACATAGCTCGACATGGGATCTCCTCTCAGAATCTTCCTAGGCTCCAGCCCCCACTATGGGTTATCTTGGTGGCCTTTATTGAATCCCGACACCCATACTCACTTATGCAAAATCAAATACCTCTCGTAAGGACAAGATAGATTGTAGTACCCCTCCATTTATGCTTATGCTCTCTGCTATTACATTTTTACATTGTTAGACTATGATACTTTGTTTGGATATTTTGATCGCTGGTTTTGAGCAACGGTGGATTTACTCTGTGAAATGATGATACATTGTTTGGTGATTACTGATTTTTAGACATGCTTTGAGATAGTGTAGATGTTTATTTTTAGTTGATTATTGTTATGTACATGTTTATGATGGACTAATTGTTAATTTATTTCATCAGTCTGATGTGACGTGTATTGGTGTGGAGAATAGAATCGCATCACTCGCTTGCGAGTGCCCTGTGAAATCCACGATTTTCTCTGCACGGTGTGCCTGTACAATGATTTATATATATATATATATATGCATGTTATTGCTTGGTTGTAGGAATTGCAGGTACATGACACTGACTCCACCTGGGTACTCAGCTATGAGCATGTCAAGACTCAACGGATACGTTGATTGGGAGATAGTAGTTTGGTTCACCCTACTTTAGTCTATAACCCGGTCACTGTACATTGTTAGTTTTAGTTTGTGTCGTTGTTGTCTTGTCATTTTCTATTTGGATAAATTGTTTGAAAGGTAAATTTGGTTAATTTTAATGTTAGTTTATTGTGCTTTAAATTATTGTTATTTAAATTAATTTTTTAATGTTGAAGAAATTAGTTGCATGCTATTTAATTAATTAATTAGCTTATTTGGTTAAATGGTTTGATCTTAAAAGATTAAACTTATTTAATTAAATAAATAAATAAATTAAATTAAATTATTTAAGTGCATGAATAGCTTTATTTGAAATTAAATTAATTTGTGGGAATGGCAATTTTTATTAACAAATAAATCTTGCATTAGAAAATTGTAAATTTTAAAATAAAATAAATTAATTAATTAAAGGCCATGCAATTTGAAATAGGCAAGATTGCCAAGAAGTGGTGGAGAAGATATTTTGCAACCACTTCTTGACATGTGTGCCAGTGCATTTATTGATTATGGTTGAGGAAATTTGTTGACGGAGGTAAAAATTGGATCTAGGAAATCACATAGGATTTTCTTTTTCATTCACGGGAAAATATTTTGTGCTCTGTATATACTTTTTGGGTATTTTGTTGCAAATTTGTGGAAGCTCTGGTTGCTATTTGAGCTTTGGTTTTCGGAAATTTTTTGGAAGGCTACAGGCAACAAAGGCTACTGAAGTTCTCATCACCAAATCAACTTTTTCAAAGCTTTGGGATATCAGGTATTTCTCTTGTGGTTTAAATCCTCTGTATTTTTCAAAAAAAAAGAAATGATTTACTATGTATTCCTTGAATGGGATTTATTATGTTTCTTTTCCTTCTGGAAAAATGAGTTGTGTGAAAGGAAATTATTGAATTCATCTGGAAAATAAAATTTCATGTGTATTGTTGAAATTTCCTCATTTCTTTTTTTGAAATCCCATTGAACTTCTGTAGAAGTTTTCTAAAATTCTTTGTATGAAAACCCTAATAAATTTGTGTAAATATATATATATATACACATATACTTGATTTCATATACAAATTGGATTGTGAAGAACCCTTTATTTATTTTGTGAAAACACTGTATAGACGAATTTGTATTGGAGAAATTTATTTATTTTTCTAATCCTGAATCAAACGATGTACGGGCGAATTAGAAGTATTTATTTATATTAAAAAAAATAGATTAAATTTGTCACTGAAATCCGTATTGATTGTTTGTTTTTATATTTAAAAAAAAAAATTAAACAATCGTCATTCGGATTCAATGTATAAAATTTATTTTCATTTATTAAAAAATGTATATGGAAATAACCAGTGCCGAAGCACTGTCGGGTGGGGTTACCCCGCAGCCGAGTCCGCAAGGGATGGTAGCGAGGGTTGAGCCCAGTGCTGCCCTTGCGGGCAGTGCTTGGCTCAACCACTACGGCCGAGCTCTGTGGGTGGGCTGTGAAGGCAGCCCTACCCTCAGTGAGGCTTGCGTGGGCTGCGGCCTGTGCGAGTAAGGGAAAAAAGCCCTAGTTTATAATTTACTACAATGCCATGCTAAAAAAAATAAAAAAAAAATATATGCTTTATTTTATTTTAAATATAAAGAATTTGATATATATGTAATTTATAATTATTATGTGTGTGTATATTATATATAATAAATATTATTTATTATATATATTATATACATATATAATATTTATAATTATGTATTTATTAAATATATGTAAAAAAATTGGGAAAATTATTTATGATATTAAGAGGTCTTTTGTGTTTAAAATAAATTGATTTTCTTGAATTTATTTTGATCTCATTATAGCAAGTGATAATGACATTGAGTAATTGTAGATTTGTTAATTTTTAAATGGATGGAAGTTAAATTATACTTTAGAAGATTAATTTTATATTTCAAATTATTGTCTGGATGGATTTAGTATATCTGAATAGTAGATGTTTATTTTCCAATTTGCCTTTTTAATTGTGTTTCTTGTTGGGAATTTTGGGGAAAGTTTTAAATAAACAAGTCTTCTAGACAAGTTGGATAATGTGGGGGTAATGTGTTTGTTTATATTGAATTCTTGTGTTGACTAAGGATGTGTACGTAGTATTGTATGGTGAGTAGACACCTGAGTTTGTGATCATATGTTCGATATGAAAGTGTAGAAATTTTATGTGGTAATTTGTACACCATGTTGCCTTAGTCAAGGAAACCTAGAATACCTTTGTTATGTTTAGGGGAGTGGCTTTTTGTAAGGGCCGACACACAAAGTGGTGTTAGGGTAACTTGCAAAGAGTTAGTAAGTCAGTGATAACTAAAGAACATAATAGTTAGATTTAAAATCCTTAAAAAGATGGTTATGCCTCGTTTATGACTCTTGAGCTACTTCAGTCTTGAGTATAAGATGAGAAGGCCTGGAATGGCAAATCGGTGTCCTGTTTCTTCAAAAGACATTCGATTCCACAATAGTATGCAATAGGGGCCGGGTTTCGTAAGAGGTTACCAGGGTAACCCAAGTTGGGGGCCAGAATGTAATGCCCCATCATAATAACCTAAGGAATGTTGCAAATGTATATAAAGGTGTAATAATTTTTTTTTTTAAAGTTTAATTATTAAGTTAATTAATTGCATACATTCATTAAGCTATATGACGTTACACTACTTTGAGTTTTCCATAAGTGACTTAAGTATTTTGCATTGCACATAATAAATAATAACATAAAGATAAACATTGCATGTAACATTGAAATTTCCATTCAGGATAACATAAAGTACAAATTGGTTTCATACATTGCAATTGATAATATATACAATACTCATCCATCTGATGAGGTAGTTCAATAATGATTACAATTACATTTACATTGTACACCTCACAACATTTGAGGGATGTTTTCAAATACAAATTTTACAATACACAATGTTGAAATAAACATAAGTTTCCAAGTGTGAACTCTCCATCCACAAAGCTCTCGTTGCCAAGATCACAAAACTGGGGACCCAACGGAGTAAGGTGCATGTTCCACCCAACCATGTGGTACCCATAGGTCCACCCCCCGTGCTATGTAATGCCCCGTCTAAATAACCTAAGAATGTTGCAAAAGTGATATAAAAGTGTAATAATTTTTTTTTTTTTTAAAGTATTAATATAATGTTAATTAGTTGCATACATTCTTAGGTTAAACGACGTTACACTACTTTGAGTTTTCCTTAAGCGACTTAAGTACTTCGCATTGCACTTAATAATTCATTACATAAAATAAACATTGCATAACAATTTAAATTCCCATTCATGATAACATAATAAAGTACAAACCATTTTTTCATACATTGCATTGATAAGATATTACAATGCTCATCCATCTGATGAGATAGTTCAATTAACAAATACATTAACAATTACATTGATCACCTCTTATACATTTGAGGGATGTTTTACATTTCAAGTTTACAATAAACAATGATGAAAGAATAAAGGGAGTCCATGTGCGAGCTCTCCATCCATGAAGCTCTCTATGCAACGAACAAACTGGGGACCCAACGGAGTAAGGTGCACGTTCCACCCAACCACATGGTACCCGTAGGTCCACCCTCCGTGCTAGGAGATAGTAACAAGGCTACCTAGACCTAATCTACTAACCCTAGACACTAGTACATACACACTATTGGTTACATTGCTTCCAGATTTGACGATTGATTTGAAACACAATAAGAAGGTTTAACTGTTATTCTAGGTGGAGTGTCATCACAACGATGCAATGGTTACCCTGGTGTTTCTTCCTAGGTCCCGGCCCCCAATCCTTGGGTTACCCTGGTAACCTCTTACGAAACCCGGCCCCTATTGCATACAGTTGCGGAATCGAACGTCTTTTGAAGAAACAAGACTTTGATTTGCCATTCCAGGCCTTCTCATCTTATACTCATGACTGAAGAAGCTCAAGAGTCATAAGAGAGGCATGTACATCTTGTTAATAAGTTTTAATCTAACTATTGTGTGCTTTAATTTTCACTGAGTTACTAACTATTTGTAAGTTACCCTGACACCACTTTGTGTGTCGGCCCTTACAAATAGCCACTCCCCTAAATATAACATGGGAATCTATGTTCTCCTTCTAGGGTTTACAAAGTGTACAAATAACCAACATCACTATAAAGGACTAATCATGAACACCAAATCATAGATCATAAAACAGGTGTCAAACCACTATACAGATTCATGTACACACCCTTAACTAATATAAGAACTCTACTCGAATAATCACATTCCCCTTTAATCAATTTGGTCTGGAAGACTTGATCAATAAAAAAAAACTTTCCCCATTTTGCCCAATTACAAAAAAAATAAACAATTTTAAGCAATACAAATCTATCATTTGGATATGCTAAATCCATTCTTCTTAGCCAAAGATAGCAATATTTAAAACAATTTAGTTAAAACAAATATTTCCTAATACAATTAAGATATTGTTTTGTTTAATTATTTCCTATCTTTCCAAAATTCATATTAAAATAAATTCTATATTTTCCATCTTTACATTTCACATACAATACTATTTAAAAATTACAAAACTAGTTTTCTAAAAACTTAATAAATCACAATCTTACTAAATTATATATATATATATATATTTATAAAGAAATATAAATATAAAAACTATTATATAATTATATTCTAATTTCCACATAAATATATATTCATCCTCACATATACATATACATACAAACTAATCAACTTAATGAAATTTCTAATTCTACCATTCTAACTCATAACTTTCACAATTTTATATATAGAAATAATCATCAATTGTCAAATCAAATATTTTAATCCAAACTCTCATTAATTATTCTAATATAAAACAAACACAATTAATTTTATTTAAATCATTGTTTTATATTATTAATTATATTATAAAATCATCTTAATAAATTACATAAAATAAAATTACAATCAATTAATAAATTTATATTATATATATTATAATATTATATAATATATATAATATATTAAATATATATTATATATAAAATATATATTAATAATACATATTATATAAATAATAAATTAACATCCACATAAATTAAATATTAATTAAAACAAACTTAAAAGAAATCATACTTTTTTTTATTATACTGCACTCCCGGCAGCACCCACGGGAGGATGCGCTGCCTGTGGGGCAGCGCTTCCTCCACAAATATGTGGAGGGCGCTGCCTCACAGCAGCCGCACCCCCTACTATGGGAGCGGCGGCTGGGAGGTAACCTCCCCTGCCGGCCACCAACATGCACTAGTAAAAAAATAAATAAAACGAATTTCATTCTTTTAAATAATTTCGGATTAAATTCGCCGTACGGCGAATTCTCTGAATTCTTAAAAATATAATAAATCAAACTTTCTTTTTTTTTTTATTAACAATAATTTCCTATAATTTACACAGCAATAATAATATATATATATTATTATTAAAAAGAATTACCATATGAACATTTAAATACAGAGGTAATTTACTGGTAAAAAAAATTTTCTACAGAAATTAGAAAGAATAGGAAATTTTAATAAATAATTTCCTGTACAATATGTTTTTAATGAAATAATTTCACCTGGAAATATTATTTTAAAAACAAAAATCCCATATCTTCTTCAATTCAAATTTCAAACACAACTTTTTCCAATAATAATATATATATACAGAAAATCAATAACAGAAGTATATTTTTTTATAAAATAGATTTCCAACTTTATTTCCAAATCAAACAGACAATTTTATTATGAAACCCCTCTATGGTTTTGTAATTTCATTTGTAGGTTTTCTATTGTAGGAAAATAATTTTCACAGAGATCTTAATATTTGGCAGCAAGAATTTTCTTTTCTTTCTCATCTAAATCTCTTCATAGATTTATCCTACTTTTTAATCTTTACAAATATTCCCGAGAAATCAAACACAGGAAATACTAAACTACCATTTTCTCAACATTTTCTTTTTCTAAAAGAAATCAAACTTTTAAAGAGGAATACCTGTAACTGCCTGTAGGAGTATCTTTTGCCTGTAACGTGCAAGATCTTCAAAAAGATTTCCCAAATCCAAGAAAGCTTGTTCAACCACCAAGAAGATCTTCCTCAAGGAATCACAACCCCAACAGAGAGAAAAATACCAATTCTTAAGAAATTTTGGGTTTTTACACACAGAGAAATAATTTTGCCAGTGCCCAGAAAATTTTTCCCTGAGACAATAGAATAACCCCGTGCAATTTCCGAGATCCTCAATATCCTCCGTAAAAAAATTTCAACAACCCCAAATGAAATTATGGCACTCCCACACATGTCGAGAGGTTGTTGAGAAAATATCTTCTCCACTTCTCGGCAGTTTTGCCATTCAATAATTTGCATGAGATTTAAATTTTATTAAATTTAAAATTTAAAATTTGATTTTCCAATTGCATGCAAATATAATTTATTTATTTAATTTAAAATACTAAAAAAATCAATTCCCAATCCCATTATAATTTTCATGCATATTATTTTTAATTTATTTTCTAATTTATTCAAATACAATATAATTTATGCACTTAATAATTTAATTTAATTAATTTATTTATTTAATTAAAATAGTTAAATCCTTTTAAAGATCAACTATTTAACTAAATAAACTAACTAACGCATTAAATTATTAAATAAATAAATTTCAATCATATTTAAATATTAATTAATAACAATAAATAAAACACAATAATTAACATTAAAACATAAGCAAATTTACCTTTTCAAAAACAATTTAACCAACAAAAACACATTACAACCTATGACTCAAGACTGAAAACTGACATTGTACTAAGACCAAGGTTAAAGACCGGACTAGGATAAACCCAACTACTATCTCCCGTTCAACATTTTCCGTTGAGTCTTGACACGCTCAGACCTGATTACACAGGTGGAGTCGGTGTCATGTACCTGCAAATCTTGCAACCGAGCAAACAATGTACATACATGTATATATATAAAGCATTAAAACAGACACACCGTGTGCAGAAAATCACAGATATCGCAGGGCACTCGCAAGCGAGTGATACGATTCTGTTCTCCACACCAATACACTCACAGAAAACTATCAGTGGTGGTGTTCGAGTCTTTGAGCCACCACTGACTCGGACACCACCACTGATTCGTGATTTCTCTTCATGGTGTGTTTGTTATGATCTATATACATGTATGACATGTTTTATTGTAGGATTACAGGTACAGGACATTGATTCAACCTAGATTCATAGGTTTGAGTGTGTCCATGGCCCAATGGTATTGTTGATTGGGAGATAGTAATGGGGTTCCCTTGTCAAACCACAATCCTAGTCACAGTGTATCATCAGTCCATGTTCAGTATGTCTTGTGGTCATGTTGTCCATATTTGCTTTGATATTTATTTATCTTGCAAGGTTTGCTTTGTGGAAAATTAATGATTAAATTTTTTAAATGACTATTTATTTATTTTAGATTAATGTCGTTAAAAGCTTTTCATTTAATTTAATTAATTAAATTAAATTTATTTGGTAAAGTAATTTAATCCTTGTGATTAAAATTATTTTATTAAGTAAATTAATTAATTGATTAAATTTATTTATTAAGTGAATAGATTTTTTTTTAAATTTATTTAGAGATTAAAATGTGGTTTGAATTATTAAAATGCAAAATGACTTGTAAATGCTTTAGAGGAAATATTTGTGTGTTGTTGAGAAATATACTTTAATTTTGACAAGTGTTGAGAAAAGTAATTAAGGGATCTTTATTGAGAATGATTTCTCAGAGAGAATAATTGGTATTAACTAGAAGAGGTAAGAGATTACTTCACGAGAATGGAAAGAGAGATATTTGGAGAAATTGTTTGTTGAAAATTGGAGGTTCTCGGGAAGATTTTGGGCTCTATATTTTTGCATCTTTCTAGAAAGGCTCTGGTTATTGTTTTGCATCTTTCTAGAAGGCATCTTTCTCGAAGTGGTTTTTTTGGTAGAAGCTTTGGAAATTGGAATTTGTAGGGGAAGCACTTTTTCAATCTTCATTTCTTCAAGCTTTGGGAAAACATGTTCTTTTATTGTTTTAATTATTTTTTTAATTTGGAAAGATTGTCTGTGTAAGAAGATTTTGTGTTTCTGTAGGAGCTTAGCTTTAATTTTACTTTGTAAATTTGAAAGGTTGTATGGAAAATTGCCATGAATTTTTAGAAGCATCTCTGTAGAAGATTTGTTGAAAGCTTCTCTGTAGAAAATTGTTGAAAGCTTCTATAGGGAATTGATTTTAAACAATAGAAAATTCAAAAGAAAACAATAGAGGAATTAGAAAACCTCTATAGAATTGAATGAAGATCCTCTGTTAAAATTTTTGTTGAAATTGAAATCCTCTGTTAAAATTTTGTCAAAATTGAAACCTCTAGTAAATTTGTAAATCTCTTATGTGGAAAACTTTTGTTTTTTTTTTAAAATTGCTCTTCTTGAACAATCATTCTGGTTATTTGTTTATATATATATATATTTGTGACTATGTACAGATACATAAATATATAAATAAATTGTTGTTTGGAATATAAAATTCCTATAAAAAATTTATAGTTTAAGTTTTTCAGATAGAATAAATCCGTACGGTGAAATGGGGAAAGCACAGGATAAAAAAAAATAAATTTTGGAGTGTTGGGGAGCTACCCCCATAGCCGTCGGGTTCGGCTACTAAGGCAACCCCAACCACAACAATGGTTGTGTATATACTCAACCATTAAATGGCTTCAACATGATTTCGTCCGCCCAATTCCATATGTGGATTTTGATTTTTAAATGGATTTTATTTAATATAATATATATATATATTATATATAATGTATATAATATATATTATATATAATATATAATATATATATTTTATTTATATAGTTATATTTATTTTATTTTATTTTTGTTTTAAATGAAATGATTTTCTTTTAAGGAAAATTGATTTTTAATTATATGCAAATGGGAAATTGATTTTTATGTGTAATTGTGAAATTGGAGTTAGACAATTGGTTTTAATTTCCTTATTATTGTAAATGGAATTATATTTAATTGGTTTATTTAAAACAATGTATTTAGAAAATCCTAATGATAGATTCATTTACTACGTGAATTAGTTTGTCAAGTTGTGTTTACTTTTATTCACGTCAGTTGGGTAGGTGGATTTGTTGTGATTATGTAAGTCTTCTAGATGTCGTTACTTTATGAGGGGGTTGTTGTATTATATGGTTCAACTTTTGATTTACCTTGGGATGTGCATATGTTTTTTATTCAGTTTGGACACCCGGTTACTACGAACGAGATGTGTGAATTAGTTTGAACACCCAGTTACTACGAATGAGATGTGTTGTCCTTTGCAGTATTGTCACATCCCCATAAAAGAACTTTGGGTGGATAATAAAATATGTAAATAAAAGAGCATGTAAGTCAAAAGCATGGAGAGACCAATATGGACAAATGTATGGGGCTTCATGTTGTCAGCGAAAATAATAAATTGAGGAGACAAAACCATTAAATAGGAATTAGCATACAAGAAGGGGTGCATGGGTCAAACGAAGGGGAATCCATGCCATTAAGAGGCATGGAATCCCAGTTCAAGAGCCTTCTAGATGGCAGGCTACAAAAAAAAAAACAAAAGATAGACTCTAAATTACCACGAACCCCTCCCCCTCAGTTTCCAATTTAATTTCAGGTGTGAAAACAAGGAGGTGTTGGGAAGAGCTCACTGGTAGATCTGGGAAAGAATAGAGGATAGAGGGACATGGAGAGAGGGTAGGAAAATAAAATGGGGAGTATTTGTGTGCTATTTTGGAGGAGAGACGAGTTGCAAAGAAAGCAAGAGGAGGAAAATGGTGCAAGAGGAAAATATAGAAATGTGAACAAGGAGAGGTCATGTAGGGAGGAGAAATCACGTGGAAGAGAAATCTAAAGGAAGGCATGAACAAACATGGCTAGGGATTGGCATGAGTTACAGGGGACTTTTGGGGAGAAAGGAATGAAAAATGGAAGCAGAATGGGCAGAGGGTCAAGCAAAAGGACGAGATAATAGGAGGGACAACCTCAATGAGGAGGCGTTGGAGCAAAATTGGAAAGGAGGGCACCCAAATCGCATAGGACAGAGAGAGCAGAGGAAAAAGAGAGTTGTTGAGAAGGCTTTAGAAACTTTCATGTAAATGCAACTAGCAGAGAGGAGGACTTTGGCTTGACAGAGCGGGATGCCAAGGTATTGGAGCATAGGAGTGTATCTTCAAGCACGAAGTTTTGGTTAGCTAGACGCCATGAGAGGAGACAATCTTAATGCTTATAGCCGAAATATCTTCCATATTCATATAGCTAAGTACACACCTCCCATTCTATTACTTCCTAAATTAGTGTTTAATCCTATATTATTGTTCCTTAATCCTATATTATGAGTAAGGATGTATTATTATGTTGTTAAAGAAGGGAATTATTGGGCATTAACTCTTTAGGGTTAAATTATTTTATCTTTTGAATGTTTGAACTATCATATAAATAAAGTTCAATGGTTTTATATGTTCTTATTTTAAGCGGTTGTATGAAATAAGGTGGCCTTGAGTTTTAGATTAAATTTATAGACTTATTTATACATTAAGAACTAGGAACACGATTATGAATCTGAGTTTTGGATTGTGGTTGATCAATAACGTAAGTGAAAATGAATCCTTTCCAATGACATTAGAACCATATACAATCAAATATAATTTAACAATCAACTTGATAACATTGATAACCTACTTCAAATTCGAGATATAGACTTTATATGACCATAAAATGTTTATCAACCTCTTACATATGAGAATCTGCCTATGGAAATTAACAGGTGAATGAAGGATATTGTAGCTTTTGCAAATGACAATATAATTGCATGATAAATCGAAGGAAACTATCATTTAAGTAGATGATGTTGATGAGATCAACTTAAGAAATAAACCCTATGTGACCTCATTTCTATGCGACATATTCTAATACCTTACTATGGATCATCAAGGTTATAATTAGTATAAATGGAAAGTATGACTAAATTCTCCAGTTTATGAACCAAACCTATATCGTTTTCATGCTTTAACATTATTTCAAATTGAAACTGTTAGATAGGCTGCCTCAAATTAGGGAGTTTAAGTATATGTGTTATGCTTCTACATGATGACTATAGAACTCTTAAGTAGAATTTGAACTATCAATTGAACCAAGGGGGATGGTACTAGATTGTTGCATGAATTAATGAACAAAACTACCATTTATCTTAATGGTTGTGTAGAGATTAAGATATAAAGTCATTTGTAATCATATAATATAACATGACCTGATATCTTATTACTTACCAGAAATTTCATTTATAGATATAAGTCATCAGGATGAACTTTTCATATTTCGTGAACTAGACTATTTTAAAAGTGATGCATTTCACCAGATACTAAAAGATATTAAGAGATTAACAATTATTATTATTATTGAATGTATACATTTGGATCCAATGGTTATAGTGTTGTCAACCATCTAGAGTTGAATTACGTATTAACTTTTCTTAGAGCAATTTTATGACTATTGTGTTATGTCCTAACTTGTTCTAATGGAGATTGATGTTAAAATTAATAAGATCATGATGCCTGATCATAGTAGATAAATATTAATTGGAGCCATATTGGGATTCACCTAATTATCGCATTGTGAATAGATCTTGAGTGTCACCACTCTTGCTATTAGTAAAAGTATCTCGAATAAGATATCTACTCTACTATGTTGTCCTCATATATGAATGTTAAGGAGTTTCTTATTAGTATAATGAAGAGTTTCAAGATAAAAAGAACCAATACACTCGAGACATCTAAGTTTATCAAACCATATTATATATTATCACATTCTAATCCTAACCTGAACCCTATGTTGAATCTATTAAGTGAATTTAAAAAGGAAAGTACAAGTTTGTACGAACAAGGTAATTTCATGTTGATTGATAAGCCTATTCCCTAGGTCAATGAGATGAAGATATAAGAGAGTCAGGATATCCAAACGAGATTATTATCACTATATTATAATGGACTATGTTGATAGCTTACATTTACTAAACTAATAGTTATGGGGGAAAGGTGAGATAATAGATCTCATACAAGAGGAGAGATTGAACTCCCTCTGTCATTGTGGGGTGAACTACGATGCCTTTGATTCCCACGAGGGGATACGTAGGCAGGGTCATCATGAACCCTCGAGGGTTAGGTTGTAGGTCTAGGAATGACCCTAATTGTATGAGCTTAACACCTTTGAGTGTAAGAATCTAAGTGTGACGTTGGTTTTCATTACCATGGTGAATGTTGAGTTATTGAAATTAACTCTTCTGATCTATCTGAAAAATGTTTGATTGGATAAGTTGGTAGTTGTGCATAGTTTAAAAATAAATAAATAAAAATTATATATGTATATTTTAATTGCATAGTTAATTGGTAAGTAATTGGATTTTATTTAAATGAATTGGAATTTAAATTTGAATTTATAATATATATTTAAACATATATATATAATTAATTGCATATGCATTGAGTATATAACTATATATATGTTTAATATATATATTTATATTTAAATATAATAATCTTGTGATGATTGTTTTAAATAGAAATGAATAGATAAAATTCTTGAATTTACATTATTTAGAACTTGTTTTTGTATTCAAAGGATTAAGTATATGTTGTATTTATGTACGTTGAGTTTTTATCTTATGAAGAAAAGATTGTTGAGTCAAAATACATCTTTAGTTACTTAAAGAACATGTATTTATATGATTGTTGATTTAAGTGAATTCTTGGTTGTATTTGATGAACAATAATGTTATGGTTATAAATTTATGAGTGTACTTTTGTAGTACTGAGTTTTAGTTTCCAGAGGCTAGGGGAACTCTTGAATTGAGTTGTTTATTCTGTTTGAGTTTGATGATCTTTTGTTTTAAAGGTTTTGTGAAATAGTCATGCACGTTGTAATTCATTAGCTATGTGGTGAATGTGAGTAAAGTGATTTAATTCATGATTGGATTGTGGACATGATTCGGGTTGTTGTGCATGATGGCTATCTTTTGGTTTAATGTGTTGTGTTGTTGTAAAAGGAAGAGTGGCTTTCGATAGGGGCCGGTACCCAAAGTGGTAGCCAGGACAACTTATCAGAAGTTAGTAATTTAGTGAAAACTTTAATAAATATACTGGGAATTCATTAATTAATTTAGATAAATGATTACCTTACCTAGTGACTTAATGCTTGTATAGATTAAGGGTAGGTTGAGAAGGCATGTAATGGCTAGTCGTTTACCTTGTCTTCATGAAGGGTAGTTCGATGCCACTTGAGAAATTGTCTAGGGGTCAGGAATTGGTTGAGGTCACCAGGATAACCCAAGATGGGGGTCGGGGCCTAGGAAGATTCGCCAAGAGAACCTAGCAAAACTAAGTGATGACACTCTTGTCCTGATACATACTTTGTGGTCTCTTATGTAGAGTCACTATTGGTTTACTGTTGCCTCTGGGAATCTGTTAGCATTCTTGTGATTTTGGATACTGTCATGTTGTCATGTGAAATCCAGCCATGTGATGTTGTGTTTATTAGGTTGCTTTCTTGTTGTTTGTTTGTTTGCTTCTTGATTTAAGGATCAGTCATTATCTCCTAGCACAGAGGGAGTGAGCCTTCGGGTTCCACGTGGTTGGGAGGAAATCGTGTTATTTCATCCTTTGGTTTCTCTCGTAGGTGTTACTATACTTGGATACATGGTTCATGGATTAGGATCTTATCTCTCATTGTTTGATTTGGTGAATGTCGAGTTTGTTAGTGGATGAGGTTATTTGTTATGATGTGATTATCATCTCCTTTTGTAAATGTACCTCATGTACATGAGTGCATTTATTGTATCGATGATTATGTTGTATTGAGATTAGTCATTATCTCGCTTATTGTAAGATGTAATTGTAACTTGATTCTATCTCTATTTTTAAATATATTATTCTTTTGGTATTAAGTTTATCCTTAAGCTTTTTGTATCGTGGGTTTGTAATATGATGTTACTTGTTCTTGTTTAAGTAGCGATGTCGAGGAACCCTAAGGACGTATGTGTGTTGTACTGGTGTATTTATGTTAAATCGAATGATCTTTAAAAAAAAATTGTTCGATTAATTTGTTAGTGATTTCTTGTTCTCTGGGTTCCCTGGCGGGGCGCTACAGGTATGGTCAATATTTGTTATCAAATTTTGTGCACCTTTTCTACCCATGGTTTGTGGATTAGATCCTCATGTTGTCAATAGGGGAGTGGTTCTTAGTGGGGGTCCGACACATGAAGAGGCACCAGGGTAACTCACTAAGGGTTTAATCAAGTGATAACTTAAAAAAAAAGAATTAATGAATGGGTAACTTTCATAATAATAAAGATAATGAATGTTCTCTCATGGTTCAAGTGCTTGTTTAGGCTTGAAGTGAGATGAGAAGCATAGTTTGTATGGGGGTTTGGTGACTGGTAGAGGCAGCCAGGGTAACACGAAATGGGGGTCTGGTAGCCTAGGAAGGCTATGCCAGGGTAACCCATAGAAAATTATGTGTGACACTCCTCCTCTGACAACAGTCAGTTGTATTGTACAATAGATGTACTTGATTCTTTTATTTTGGAAGCAATGTAACCATCATGTTATGTTTTGTATTTGTGTAGTTTAGTCTTGAGTTTTCCTGTGTCTAGAGGTAGTTGTTTTTGCCTATGGAGCCCTTTTACTATCTCCTAGCATGGGGAGTGGGCCTTCGAGTACCACTAGGTTGGGTGGAACATGCATCTTACACCGTTTGTTTCCCATTTCATGTTCATGATGACGGGATCTTCCAGATTGGAGAGATCATGTGTACTAGTTGATATATTCTATCTCTCGTGTTCTTTTGTATCAGTGGATATTTGTATATGTATTACTCCTCATTTGTATTCGAGGAGGATTTTTGCATCATGTAATTATAACATTATTATTTAATCTTCCTCATTTTGGAAATGAGTTCTTGTAACTATTTCATGGAATGAATGCAAGCTATAAATGATTCCTTTATGTATATGGTATCTTATAAGATGAATCAAATACTTTGAATGTATGTTTTTTATATCATGAGTTTAATTTATGTGTTATGGTTATATTACTTCTATATATGGAATTTGAATGTAATGCATTGTTGCACACTTTAGAGAATGTATGTGTTAAATGTTGTTCATATTACACGTTATTATTACACTTTTTTTTAAAAAATTGCTATGCTTTCATTGTTTTTTACTTCATTCTATAGGGTTACATGGCGGGGCATTGCATGCACACCAACCATGTTGCACTAAGCCATGGAGGTTGTCCTTAAGTATGGTTGATGATGAGGTATATTAGTGCTTCCACCTATAACATAACACTACATTTCATAGAGTCTTATCAAAATGGATTGGGTGGAGGAGTGAACCCATACTAGTGGGTTACAATTATTTGGAGGAAGGAAAATTAAAAACGCCCAACAAAATATCATTAAGGGGCTTCAAATGAAGGGGGTGCTTCTAATGAAGGGGTTTTGTTCAAAGCACCCCCCTTCATTCTAAGGGGATCTTCAAATGAACTTGTGTTAGTTTATGAAAGTTTTAAAAGTTTCTTTTAATTGATTAGAAAATGTAATGTCCTTAGCAAATTCTAACTTGTTTTCACCTTTTCAAGCCTTGGACATTTCATCAAAAAATTTGTCTTGAGTGTTACCTTTGGTCTAATATAATTTTTTGTGTATGTTTTCTCTTGAAATGAAGTGTTGAAATGAAAATAGAACTTGTCTAAATCATGAGCAACATAACCATTTACATCTATGATGAAGTGTAGATTGTGTTTGGTATTTTTGATGCAATAAATGATTGAAACTACATGCCTATAACTAGTTACAACAAGATGAAATTTTGTCATACAATTGGCATGCAAACTACTTATGCAAATGTGAAGTTACAACAACTAGGCAATTCGTCATACACTTTCTATGCAACCTAAACATGCAAAGTATCATCTACAACAAGTAGTCATTTTGTCAAATAATTTTCTGTCAAACTCCACTTCTCCACTATGTTATTGCAATTGAATTTAGATTTGATACAAGTTGGAAATGATATGCAATCAGACCCTAACATACATACCTTCTTCATAAATCAACTTGACTAGGACTGAGATTACATTGATATATGGTTGTCATAGGACAATAATCAAACTCTCTAACCCAATGTAATTCTACTTGATATATATGTGATTGGAAATTACAATGCTATTTACTGTTTTGGGACAATGAATTATTCTAAAATATTCATGACATGAAAATGTAAATACATATGCAAGAAGAACTTGGAAATGAGATGGCAACAAGCATAGACTTAGTCAATTCTTCTTGTAGTCTTCATCTTTTCCCTCCTAATGGTTGTGTCTTGTTTTCTTGAGGTCCAGTGAACTCCCCAAAGGCCTATTCAATTTTTCCCTACCCCCTATATCAAAATCACACCAATGAACAAGTCCCCAAAGGCCTATTCAATTTTTCCCTACCCCCTATATCAAAATCACACCATACACAAGTGCACCCATCCTACGACAATTTCACCAGCAAAATGCATAGAGATTGACCCAGCAAATAAGATGAAATCATCCTCCTTTAAGTGCAAAAGCATCCCCTCCAAAGGACTGCAAACACTCCTCAAAAATCACCCTACTTGATGAAGAAGTGAAACCATTCTTTGACTTGGGGTGCTTCATCCATATTTTGTGATTTTCTCTTTTCCCCTCTAGTTTCTATCCAATTGAACTTCTTTGAACCACTAGAGAGAAGCATGTCTTTTTAACTTGGTCTTTACAAATATTGCTCTCTCTAGATCTTCAATTTCTTCATACTCAAAGTATTCATTCATATCATAAATCTAATCAATCAATTCCTCAGGGTTTAAATTTCCTAATTAATTATGAATTTTAATCCTAGGTCGCTTACCAATCTTGGAAATAACATTATGTCATGCTCACTTTTTAACTGTTTAAAACAATATACAACCACCAAATTTTTTATCCCATAACAACATAAAAACTAAGAACACTTCCTAAACTCACTAAATAAGTTTTGAAGTTGTTCCATTAAATTTCCATCCTAAATATGCTACACCAGATAACATATCCTTGTTTCCTAAAATCCTGGTTAAGAAATTCTACTTTACAACACATTGATGAAATATACAAATGATTCTTACTCATTGCAAATATTACCACATTGCTATTCCATTTGCTAATTTTTTTTCTTCTTCATGTCCTTAGTAAAAGTAGTAACAAATATCGCTTATTTATTAATTGTGCCTAAACTATTTGAACTTACTAACCTTCTAACCTTGAACTCACCAACAATACTTAATTGCCCAAACATTCTTGAACTTCAATATCAAATGATACTTTTTTTTTTATATAATTCAAGGAGAACTTAATACCTTCAATAATAATAATAGTCTATCTAATGGCAATAACCAAGGTTACTTTGATGGGAACACTCATTTTTAAAAAGTCTTTGAGAAAAAATGATTGCTAAAGATAATTTGAACAAATTGTTTTTTATTATAGGAAAAACAAGTTTTGAAGGGGCCCTGAAACCCTTTACAAGATAAGTCATTGCTTCATCATATAATCAGAAATAGAACAAGTAGCTAAAAAGAAGCCAAAAACTAGCACATAGATAGCCAGAAAAAGGCACAAAAATATAGAAACAAACTATTAAGTAAAGATATGTAAGGCCTCTCTTTGCATGTGACTAATACAATCTTAAAGTGCTATATATTCCTCCTAAATGGAAGGATAGATATATTGCAAGCGATATGAATTGTCTAACAGTAACCTTATAGTTTTACGTTATGTTATATCACTGTTATTTTACTTAATGAAGATGTATGTGCATGTGAATTATTGTATGAGATTCAAACTTATAAGATGAATCTGAAATAAGATAATTGTTGTGTCGTATTACATTGGAAGTGTAATTAGCTATGTAAATGATTCATGAATAAAGTTACAAAGATTTGATTTACAATTAATGTTGTTTATTAATATGTCTAACTATGCTTGATTATGTTGTGCAGGAAATTAAATAAGTCGATGTGGGATTAACATTAAAAGTCGAGAAGATAACGGTGCTAGCATGAGAAGGGATAACCATCAAGTGCAACTCAAAAGACTTCTTGTTGAGGATATAAATTTATCTCCATCTGAGACCTAAAAGCAAGTAGAGTAAATGTATTGGAGGGCTAAGGAATCAAATATGCAAATAGGAGGATGGATAAATATTGGAATCAAATCAAATACATCTTTGGGAAGTTCTAAGTGTAGCCCTATTTGACTTAGAAGGGTTTGAGGTTTTATTATTGATTGGTTGATTATGTTTGAGTAGAATCCAATTGTAGGTCATGTGATGTGAGTTTGGTTGGGGTTGGGACCCTTGGTCAAGATCAAACCTCGTATGGATTCTTTTGTGGGTTTTAAAAATGGATTATTGAGTCAATTTCCTTGGTTTTTGAACAAGAATAGACCCCTAGGACCTATACCTATGGGTTTGGAACCTTTTTGACATGTGAACTTGTCCTTGGAGTGTGAAAAGACCCCTCAAAAGTCCACATTCATGAATGTGACGAATTCAAAAAGTGTTGGTGCTTGGGAAAAGTGACTTGTCACTCTCAACTTCCCACTCCCCAAAAGTTCTTGGAATTGGCACAAGACTCACACATGTGTGAGCACTTGTGGGAAAGAGTGTAGGTTTGGAGGATTCCTATATATCTCAAGAAGAGGGAAGATTTGGGCATTGCCCACTTCTCCTTTTGGAGAACTTGTGAAGTGAAGAAAAGAAGGAGAGAGTCAGGGATGGAAGAATAGGAGTTCAAAGGAAAGCAGCTTGTAGAGAGAAGTTTTTGTTACTTCCATTTTTCCTTTTGTTTATTTGTTGTAAGAAAGTGATATGTTGCAATGAATATGGTTGGAGCAAGGGTAGAGAAACCAGATGTAAGAAACTAGGTGATATGTTATCCTTTCTCCCTTGTAAAAAAAAAATTAAAAAAAATAAAAAATTGAAAAGACTCCATTCATCATTTTGGAGCTAAGAAACTACCTTGATCAAGGGTATGGCTAGAGTCCACGAGGCTCCATGATTCCATTATGGTAGGGTGGAGAGCAAGCCCTCATTTTCTAAGCATGTAAAAATCATTGTTTTCTCAATATTAATGTAATACTAAATTTAAAGAGGTGTGTTTCACATATGTTCAATGAATAAATGAGAAAGGAAGGTCTTATCCTTTTTGTATGCATTCTTCACAAAGTTATTTTGTGGGACAAAAGAAAAAAAGAAGAAGAAGAAAACAGTTGAGTAGTCTGTATAAAACTGTCAAACCCCTAATCCATTTAAATACTATAAGGAAGGAATACATAGAACTCTATTTTGTTTTGAAACAAAAGATAGATCTTCATAGATTCATTGTTATCGAAATTCATGTGCAAGTTGGTTTATGAATGTACTAGTGATGAGGGCATAAAATCTATTGTTGTTCTGGTTTATTACTTAGAATTAACCATTCATTCGAATGTTTAATAAGTCACAGGAAATATCCCCAAGAATGGAAATTAGAAAAAGAAAAAAAAAAGACTTAAATTGGTTGTTGATAAGTGTTGATAAGTCTCATGAAATCCTCTTCTTCTATTTTATCTAAAATCCATACTATTGTTGAACAACTATGGTGTTTCCTATCAGATAAAAGAAAGGTTGTACAGTCTAAATGGACTTTTGTACTATTCTGTGCTAAAACGATAATTGAGAATTTGTGAAAAAGCCCGTTGTTGAACTTAGAATGTGAAAACTCTCCTTTCTTGGGATTCTATTTAAATATTAGCTTGTATCATATTAGAAGTAAGAATGAAATATAATTTCATTAGAAGGATGACCCGTGCTCTATCTCAAATAAATATATGCTACATGGTCTAAGACAACATTCTATATTGTTTGTAATAGTTGGAAGTATATATAGAAATGTGCAGTTGTATTTGTGCTAAAAGTAAATATATTCATGTATGCAGAGTAAATAATTAAATGTCAAATGTACTAATATGCATTGCTTAAAGATAAGGTAAGATAAAAACAGAATCTGCTCAATTAGATTTGATACCCCCCTCTTTTATCCTCACTACATCCTGTGTGTAATGAAACAATGTTATAGAAAATAGATTAAATTGAATGATGATCCCGTAGTCAGGAATACCCAAATTCTCTCGGTCCAGATCTCATAATAGTATGCAAAATAAGAGGAAGCGAAGGAAAGCAAATGCATAACACTTACACTACCAAGTTGTCGTAGCTGTGAATTTAACTCACTCATCAGGAAGGAGCTCGAACCATTAATTAGTTGGATCGATAGTCAACTCAAACTAAATGAGGAGGTGCCTTTTTCCTACTGTTCAAATATAGTGGCAGATTTACCCAGATCTATAATACTTACATAGAACCTAATAAATACTAATAAAGAAAAAAAAGAAAAAAAGTAGGGTTGTATAGACATGAAATCGTGTTATTAATGTTGGTCTACACCCCCTCTTATCTGGCTATTGAACTCTAACAGCTCACGGCTCGAGGGGTTGGCTGATGGCAAGGACTATGTGAACAGATTTTAATCTATGTGATGGATTCAAGCAATAACGAATAAGTCATGTCTTGAGCAGTAGGAATAAGTTCCTGTCATGTCGAATTATTGCCACTGACAATGGAGGCAACTCAAATCAAATTTAAGGAAAATAGTTAGCGTATGGAAGTAGCAAGTTGTTATTATCAAGATAGTCAAACCCCCTCTGGCGCCTCTCTGATTCCATCCCATCATCTTATATGAAATTAAACTCACTTAGGTCCTAGGTCCGTATTCACGACAAGTATCCATGGAATGCAGATTGAATCCAAATATCTTTACTCCTCGTGGATTTAAATTCAAAGTTAGGCATGAATAATAATTACCAGCTTAGAATAGAGGGAAGGTAGCTTGTCATTTATAACACTGTCAGCTGAGTTGCTATTGTGCCACCTGTCATCTAAGGTGTAGCTGTATACTACTATGGTAAATGGATGTTGTAGAGTGATAGGGGTCATGCTCTGATACCCAAGGTATGACAATCACTTATCCCTCATGTCAATATATTCCTTGAATCACTTAATTCACATGGTTGTAGCTTGAAATAAAGTATGTTCATAAAGATTGCGGTTTTCCGCCCAACTCCATAAGTGCCTGATTCAATTTTCAAGTCCATTTCCTTGCTTAGTGGAAATAATGTATTCCCCAGTACAGTAAATAATAGGATGATTTTTTAATAAATAAATAATGATTCTGATTTGATAGATTAAGCAGATTAAATAGATGTTAGTAAAATAAGATAAACGACCACTATAGATCATTACAGCTGACTTACAACTTCAAATGGCAACAATTAGAAGACAGAATGACTGATTTAGAGGCAGCCAAAAAAAAAACACTGTCCGCATTTAAGTTGTCATTATGACATCCTTTAACCTGCGTAGATAGTTATATATAGGCATAATTAATGCCTAATTTATTTTTGGAGATAGAGAACTGTGGGTTTCAAGACAAGAGAGAAGAGTCGTGTAAAAGAGGCTTCTACTTATATTTTCCTACAGTGTATTTCTATTCCAGAAAAATGATATGGAGGAAGGAATTTAATTCTGCATTTAATTCCAATTGCATCGACATAACTCTATCCATGCTTTTTAAGGATAGCTCATTGGGGAGAATAAATAAAATAACATTCATAAATATAATAAAAATGATATGGAGGAAGGAATTTAATTCTGCATTTAATTCCAATTGCATCGACATAACTCTATCCATGCTTTTCAAGGATAGCTCATTGGGGAGAATAAATAAAATAACATTCATAAATATAATAGTGTGGTATGTATTTGATGAAATAGTTTTCCACTATCTTAGTTGGAAGTATTGGTCTTGATCCAACTTAATATATTCCTTAGCAGCAATAACATCAATATTTAGTATTAATAATTTGATTGACACTTAAAGAGTTCGTTGACCTAAATTATTTATATACACATATATTCATAGGAATGATTTATTTTTGAAACACGAAAAAAATTTAAAAAAAAAAATGTTCCAATCAGTATGGCATAGATAGCCTACTGCGCCCTACCCTAAATAGCTTTGTGACTTATTTATTAGCGCATCCGGTAGTGGCGAGGCTTCTCAAAAACAA